>CM021102.1:424092755-424542031 GCA_007115665.2 Sequoiadendron giganteum | reverse complement strand
AGGGTCTGAGTGGATCAGCTGTCTTTGGCACTGAGGGACGAGGGCCCAGGGCCTTGGGCAGAGTGGCAGGAGGGCAGAGGTCATGGGCAGAGAGTGAGAGAGAGAGACAGAAGGAGGAGTGGAGTGAGAGAGACAGACCTGGAGAGAGGGAGACGGGGCAGGAGGGAGAGACCTGAGAGAGATAGGGCATACAAGGAATAGGGCCTAAGAGCTGAGGTTGAGGGCTGAGGGCCTAGGCCTAAGGGCCGAGTGGCCGAGGGCATGTGGCCTAGGGCCTAGGCAGAGTGGCTGAGGGTGGCTGAGGGACAGGGGTTAAGGGTAGAGGGTTATGGTAGAGGGGAGAGAGAGAGAGAGAGTGAAATGAGAGAGAGAGAGACTTGAGAGAAGGAGAGGGGGTAGGAGGGAGAGTCTTGAGAGAGAGAGAGGGAGGGAGTGGGAGAGAGATAGATGGTAGATGGTTTAAGGGTTAAGGGTAGAGGGGAGAGAGATAGGAGTGAGTAAGTGAGATAGATATCTTGAGAGAGGGAGAGGGGGTAGGAGGGAGAGAATTGAGAGAGAGAGGGAGGGAGTGGGAGAGAGATAGAGGGTAGAGGGTAGAGGATAGAGAGAAAGAGAGAAAAGAAACCTATAAAAAAGTAACTTTCTCATAACGCGAGTGCATTTTGAAGTAGTAGAGATATGGTCATTATTTTAGCAAGATAGAACGTGAGCGCATTTTGTCCTGCTCTAAAAATGGAAAAAAACTCAATATACCCGTGATCTCAAGGCCCACATTCTGCATATTCTCCTAGTTTTGTGTTTATTCTGACAGAAAAAAGATTTTTGATGATTTTGTGAAGTGTGCATGTATGTTTTTAACATTCCACCACATTTTTCATAATCTTTCCACCACCTTTGCATGAAATAGCAGATTTTTCACATTGAAAGGAATATAATATCAATTCAAGTCTGAATTCCATTCAAGAGTGATATACAATTGAAGATTGGAGGGGAAAAAGCTTTTGGAAAAGTCAGATTATTGAGGAGTTTGAAGAAAGAAGAAGAAAAATCTACATAATTGGGTAGATCTCCTCCATTTGAAACTCTGGTTTTTTTGGTATGTGAAGTCTTTACACATTTTCTTTTATTCTATTTTGGCTTGCTTTGATTTTTGTTATTTTTCATATTCCATGTTGATTATTGTTTTTTTTTCATTATAACCTTAGCTTGTCAATGCACATTTTAAATTACACAATTCTTTACACTTGCCAATTACATTTTTAAACCACATCTCTTTGAGGCAATTTGTTAAACAATTGACTTACCTTGTGTATGGTTCCACGTTTTGTATACACATATATATGACAAAAGTTATAAGGAAGTAAAATAATACATCATTTCTCAATCCTTTACTATGGATGTGCATACCACTCTCCAAATATTTCATTTTGGTATAGGCATGGGGGATGTTGGAAAATGTAGTTGAATTTGGTTTTACACCTACAAATTGCATATGCTTGAAATTTTCTAAAGCCTTTTCAATAAATCTATATTGTGCATATCCTGCAATCATTCTAGTCCATAAGGAAAGATCTCATTGAGGTATTTTGTCAAACAATTATACCAAGTAGTTGATTGCCTTGTCTATTCTACCAAATTTTCCATACATGTCTACCAAAGCATTTTATCAAACATCATAGACAAGGCAATCAACTGTTTGAAGAAATGCCTCAAAGAAATGGGGTCTCATGGTGGTGTGCATTTTATCAACCAGCTAATTACATTATCTATGCTACCCAATTTTCCATACACGTCTCTACAAAATTGGAATATACTCCTACCACATTGATAGATCTTTGAATCTATTTTGGTTTTCATCTCTATTTCTAAATTTATCTCATCACTTATGTTGTGATATATTTTAAATATTCCCTTCTACCTACAAGGGATTCTAACCCTTCTCTCCACTATTTCAAGACTCTTTATTCAAGGCTAAGTTAGAAACATGGGGAAAGGTGCAACCTATCTTGCAATCATGGAATGCCACATGACAATGCAATAGGATTGACAAGGTAGGGGCAGCATGAGAACATGCATCATAGAAATGGGGTCTCACGATGATTTACATCACTGTGATTCCCCATTTCTATGAGGCATTTTCTCACACTACCCCTACCTTGTCAACCCTACCGCATTGGCAAGCTAGTGACCTCACTAGCTTGCCAATTTCGTAGGGTTGAAAAGGTAGGGGCAGCATGAAAAAATTCCTCATAGAAATGGGGTGTCACAGTGATTACGTTAGCCCTACCTTGTCAACCCTACTGCATTGGCAAACTAGTGACCTCACTAGCTTTCCAATTCTGTAGGGTTGACAAGGTCGGGTAGCATGAAAAAATTCCTCATAGAAATGGGGTCTCACAGTGATTACGCTACCCCTACCTTGTCAACCCTACAGAATTGGCAAGCTAGTGAGATCACTAGCTTGCCAATGTGGTAGGGTTGACAAGGTATGGGTAGTGTATGCCTCATAGAAATGGGGTAATGTAGTATGCCATGATTGCAAGATAGGCTCAAAATGGAAGCATGGACAAGGCATTTGAATTGTTTGACAATAATTTTTTCATAGAAATGTATGCAAAATGTGGTAGCATTGACAAGCTAGTGAGCTCACTAGCTTGCCAATGCTCACATGATTGTTTTGATGGAATGCCTTAAAGAAATGTGGTATGTGGCATGCCATGATTGCAAGGCAGGCTCAAAATGGAATCATGGACAAGGCATTTGAATTGTTTGACAATAATGTTTTAGTAGAAATGTATGCAAAAATGTGGTAGCATTGACAAGCTAGTGAAGCTCACTAGCTTTGCTAATGCTCACATGATTTTTGATGGAATGCCTTAAAGAAATGTGGTAATGTGGCATGCCATGATTGCAAAACAGAGGCTCAAAATGGAAGCATGGACAAGGCATTTGAATTGTTTGACAATAATTTTTTCGTAGAAATGTATGCAAAATGTGGTAGCATTGACAAGCTAGTGAGCTCACTAGCTTGCCAATTCAGTAGGGTTGACAGGGTAGGGGCAGCGTATGCCTCATAGAAATGGGGGCTCATGGTGATTTCACCATAGGGTTGACAAGGTAGGGGCAGCGTATGCCTCATAAAAATGGGGTCTCAGGGTGATTTCTATGAGGCATACGCTGCCCCTACCTTGTCAACCCTACCGAATTGGCAAGCTAGTGAGCTCACTAGCTTTCCAATGCTCACATGATTTTTCTGATGGAATGCCTTACAGAAATGTGGTAATTCATGATTGCAAGATATGCTCAAAATGGAAGCATGAACAAGGCATTTGAATTGTTTGACAATAATTTTTTCGTAGATATGTATGCAAAATGCGGTAGCATTGACAAGCTAGTGAGCTCACTAGCTTTCCAATGCTCACATGATTTTTTTGATGGAATGCCTAGCATGTCATGATTGCAAGATAGGCTCAAAATGGAACATGGACAAGGAATTTGAATTGTTTGACAATAATGTTTTCATAGATATGTATGAAAAATGTGGTACCTTTGACAAGCTAGTGAGCTCACTAGCTTGCCAATGCTCACATGATTTTTTGGATGGAATGCCTTAAAGAAATGTGGTAATGTGGCATGCCATGATTTCAAGATAGGCTCAAAATGGAAGCATGGACAAGGCATCTGATTTTTTTGACAATAATATTTCTGTAGACATGTATGCAAAATGTGGTACCTTTGACAAGCTAGTGATCTCACTAGCTTACCAATGCGGTAGGGTTGACAAGGTAGGGGCAGTGTATGCCTCATACAAATGGGGACTCATGGTGATGTACCTTGTCAACCCTACCGCATTGGCAAGCTAGTGAGCTCACTAGCTTTTCAAAGGTACCACATTTTTCATACATATCTACAAAAACATTATTGTCAAACAATTCACATGCCTTTTACATGCTTCCATTTTGAGCCTATCTTTCAATCATGGCATGCCACATTACCACATTTCTTTAAGGAATTCCATCAGAAAAAACTCATGTGACCTTTGTTTATGCTAGAAATACTCTTCTATAAGATGATTTTAAGTATTTTGTATGAAGCCTTGAATGACATATATTTCATTTATTTGTATAGATTCATTTTTTAGGAACTAATATTTGTCTCATTACCATTCTACAAGTAAAATTATCCACCATGCCAAGGAAACAAACAAGGAATAAACCAATAGACAAAGAGTATGAAACCAATAAAGAAAAAAATTGAGAATGGATGAGGACATATCATGAGTTGAAGAAATTGGATATGATTGATGAAAACAAGCCAATTGAAGAGGAAACTCAACCATCAAAAAGAGAAAATGAATTGGTGGAATAAAGGGCATGAATGTGAAAGCATCGTGCTAAGACATAATTGGATACCATAGTTGGAGACACAACCTCTACTACAAGTGAATATAAAGGGACACCATTAAGCACAAGTGAATATGGAGGGACACCATCTACCACAAGTGAATATGGAGGGACACCATTAAGCACAAGTGAATATGGAGGGAAACCATCTACCAAAAGTGAATATGGAAGGACACCATCTACCACAAGTGAATATGAAGGGACACCATCCACCACACCTCAAGTTGAGAGTACATCATCACTCAGATTTGACAAAGAAGGAACACCATAATCCCCATGTCAACCTCAAGGTATGTCGTATATTCCACCCTCGATCGAAGGTGTTGGAAGAATGAAGAAGAGTAGACTTTGTGTTGTCATTGATGTCACCATGTTGATTGAGTTATCAGTTTGATCTGGTACTCTGAACCGGTGTGAAGAACTAGTTTACATCCTCTGGTGTTTTGGTTTGGTTTTTTTGTTCGCAATCCTCCTCTGGTGATCTTCATTGATTACAGTTTTGGGAAATGGTTTTTGGATTTTGGAAGCCTGTAAGTTCAAAATAATGTGTTCTCTTGTGCTTGTATAGTGAGTTGGCATTATTCTATTGATTGCATTTTGCTATTAGGTCTATCTCTGGCTAACCTAATACATAGATTATATTGTAATAAATTAATTGGTGTTGTAGATATATGTGTGACCTATCCTTGGTCCATGTTGACATGTTATAGCATGCTACATGCTTGGATTATTTTTTGGAGAAGTTTTGTACTAACTTGGAGCCGACAATTAGTCTTTTGGATGAATAAAGATTACATCTAATTAGGCTAACCTAATTGATGCTTGTGGATGTATCAAATATATATTGGAATGTTTTGAGTTTGTTGAAGGGAATAGAGAGCGAATTGAATGTGAAGTATGGTGTGAATGTGAAGAAAATTGTGTGAAACTGATGAAGTGTGTTAAGTCTATGTATTGAGTATCAAAGGAATTGAATCTACTTTTTGGGTGCACTCTTACTAGTTCATGTTCTAGCTGTGAAGCCACTTATATTTTATATTCTTTTGTAGGTAGTGAGCCTCTCTTTCTGGATAATGAGTCTTCTTTGTAATCAGTGAGCCTTTTTGTATTCTATTTTGGAACTATATTATACTATGAGCTAATCCTCACCGTGGTTTTTCCCATCTTGGGTTTTCCACATAAAAAATTTGGTGTTCATATGTTGCATGGTTTCATGTTCTGTTAATTCTTTTTCTCATCTTTACTATTATATGCATTGGAGTAATTGGATGATGTTTGTTCAATAAGTTTAAGAAGATACTGATTCACCCCCCCTCTCAGTATCTTGGATATTCAATAAAAGGTACGCAATCTAGCCCACTTCACTTAAATATTGATGAAATTCCTAATGTTGAGATGTATGTACCTAGGATAACACCACCTAGAATTTTGTGTAGAAAGACAAATTATTTAATTAATATTGATGAGGATATTTTGTATCACATGGAAGGTAAGATTCCAGCACACACTTGTAGAAGATATGCTGATAAGATTTTGAAATTTTTCTTTGAAAGGCTAAATATGACTGAAATATTTCAACTGTTTGTTGAAATGATGTAGGGCATAAAGTATAGAAAAATCTTGAATATTCTTGGGTTGAGAACATCGAATGCTTCAAGTGAAAACACTATTGTGAATAATCTAATGGATGCTTATGAGAGTGTGGGTAAGACCTCACAGTCAAAGGATAATAATGCCACCCAACATGTCATTACATCAACTTTGGTAATTAGTTAAATAAGGAGATCTCATCTCATTAGAAAGATGAGTTAACAATTGAGAATTAATAGAAAAACTTTATCAAGAGCCATTCAAAGGCGGTAAATAATTGAGGGCACCGATTTAAATTAATTATGGGCATTCTCAGGGAGACTGCCATGAAAAGATAAAGTGGTTGTTGAAGAATTGAGAACACTAATTGAAGACTATTGGAAGAATAGCACAAGGCCATCTCTGAATCAAAGAGATGTGGTAAGAAGGAGAATTGGTAGTCAGAACCGTGAGCCAAATCCAAAGCATTTTTTGGATACGACTCAAACCCAATTTTTTCATAAATTTCAAGAGGATTATCCTCAAATTCAAATTTGTCAAAGATATTTTGAAATGCTTAAACCTTTTTATATCAAGATAAATCACACACACATTACTTGTTGTTGTACACTACATATTGAATTCTCTACCCATTATGATGTTTATCATTCTATATGTTTAGATTTGCATACTAACGATGTTTTAAAGGATTGTGGCACACATACCCCAGCAACATCTTCAAGAGATTTCTTATCAAAAAAATTATGTGAAATAGAGGATGGCCAAATATTCTACAGGATGGCCTAACATATAGTCACCATATAACATGGTTAGATAATTGTGCAACACAATTCAAGAACTCACACATGTTCTACTAGTTGTACAAGATGCATGTCATTATAGGTGTTCAATATATGTGGAAATTTTGTGAGGTCAGGCATGGAAAGGGGGAGCATGATGGTGTAGGAGCATGTGTGAAAAGAGAATTAGCACGAGAAGAGTTAAAGTATAAAGAAAATGAAAAATTGACAAATGCAAAATCAATCATCGAGTGGTGTAATGCTTCGATGGGTCTAGGTAATGAAGGTACATCTTCAGTTCTTAGAGTTTTTTGGTTGATGGATGATACTAACATTGCACCATATGAGGATTGTTGTACATTGAAAGGATCGAGTGAGCTACACTCTTCCCTTAGCTCAAATGTAGGTTCATGGAGTATCAATACACAAAAGATGGCATGCTTTTGTTCTTCACGTACAATGCAAGCCTGGGATGATTGTGAGTCAAAAGAATGGGTTGAGAAATCATCATTAAGTTATCTTAGCCCACTTTACATGTATCACCCTCTGATGGCATTGAAACTAACACAGATGGATTCATTGATTGACTTTGACCACATATTAGATCTAGTTCAACCAGGTAATATATCTACTTGCATAGTTTTTGAAATTCCTATTGTTACCTTACTTTGTAGTGTATTTGTAATGTTGACTAATTTCAAGAGATTTGTTGCACATGTCAGTATAGGGAATGTTTATGTAGTTATTGCAGATGAAGACAACGAAGAGGGAACATAATATTACTTGTGTCATTGTGTTGAGGCCAAAAAGAAATTGGAGGCCCTAGTTATAGATGGAGAAAACATCGAATACCCTACAGGCTCAATTGTTGTTATTGGAACATGGCTTAGAATGTACCCACATAAAAGTGTTAAATATTGGTTGTTTTAGAACTTTGACACACATCAAAAGATTCTTCATTACTCAAACCTTGTCGTGGAATCTAATGTTTGTTTGACCAAATATGGGGGTAGACCTTTGAACAAGACCTTGTGGAAGGTCCATGAGTTTGACCATGAGGCAATACTTGACACAATAAAGAGTAGAGTAGATCTGGATGGTTCGTTGGATTAATTTGTAAGTATGCACATTGGTTCTTATTAATTTTTACTTTTATGCACAATAATGTATATGATGCCAATGCTATGATACAAATGCTATCATCTAATGTTTATATCATGTATGTAGGTGATTGATGAAGTTATCAAACTTGCACATGTAGCACACTTTATATTTAGAATTGTGGCAAAGGATACAAAGTTCAATGGTATTTTATTTTTTCTCAAAAATATGCAAAAAAAATGATGTAGGATATTCTCAATACATTAGTAAGCTAAGTGGAAGATTAAATTATGTTGTTTTTATAATAGGTTACAAAATTCTAAAAGGTTGGAAATTAATATTTTGGTTACATTCTATTCATGTTCTATTCATGAGAGGGTGTTGTGTGCAATAGGTATCTTGGAACTCCCAATGAAGATGTATGACCAAGAGTGACTAAGTTGAGAGATTGGCATGCCTATCCTCAATGGAAGCATCAAGATTTAAGCCTTGTTGTTCCCGAGTTGGAACCAAATGGTGTGGGTTTAATGTCTGTAAGTGTCTTCCATCCATTTTCATTTCATTTCCATTTTGGATGCTCTTTCTTTTTCTTCCTTTACTTTACCTATTTGTAAGTAACCTACTAAAAATTGATTGGTGTCCCCTTGCAAAAAATATTGATTTATGAGCCATCCAAGACAATCTTAGCCAAAAAGCAATGCAACATCCTTATTTTGATGATCTTGATAAATCTCAATTATGATTTTAAGCCATTATAAAATTCCGTGTGAAGCTTAGCGAGGGAATTTCAAGTTATTCATTTGAAGTTAATCCCATCATGAGCACCTATGATGTAGACATTATAATAGCATCTCAAATTTCAAGTTATTCTATTCATGAGATGTGTTGTGTGCAATAGATATCTTGGAACTCCCAATGAAGATGTATGACCAGGAGTGACTAAGTTGAGAGATTGGTGTGCCTATCCTCAATGGAAACATCAAGATTTAAGCCTTGTTGTTCCCGAGTTGGAACCAAATGTTGTGGATTTGTTTTCTGTAAGTCCCTTCCATCAATTTTCATTTTATTTCCATTTTGGATGCTCTTTCTTTTTCATCTTTTACTTTGCTTATTTGTAAGTAAACTACTAAAAATTTATTGGTGTCTCCTTGCAGAAAATGTTGATTTGTGAGCCATCCAAGAGAATTTCAGCCAAAAAAGCAATGCAACATCCTTATTTTGATGATCTTGACAAATCTCAATTATGATTTGAAGCCATTATAAAAGAGTGTGTGAAGCTTAGTGAGGGAATTTCAAGTTATTCATTTGAAGTTGACCTCATCATGAGCACCTATGATGTAGAAATTATAAGAGAATCTTGAATGTATGAGTGACATTGTAAAAGATTTGTGAGAATGGAGTACCTAAGGCATCCTTGAATAAATATCATTTTATTGTAAACATCATATTTTTTTCTCATAATTTTGTATCACCACTTGATAGTTTTGAGAAAGCATTGTGCCTACAAGTACAAGCACTTGGGTTTCAGAATGATGTATGAAGCATATTAGACAATTGTAGCACAAACAGAAAAATTAGGACAACCAAATAAATCTCATTTTATTATAAACATCATATTATTAATATAGTGAGTGTAATAACCATTGATGGTTACCAATCATTTTTTTTCTTCTTTTAGTCTCTCCCTATTATAACTAGCATCAATTGACTAACTTATTATAAAAACTTCATTTATTAAAACAAATCAACCTAATGCTTATATATGAATATCAATATAGCATACCATCTATTCACATAAACATTTGTAATGATATTTACTCAAATTTTTAAATTTATTGCTGCACTCAAATATTTGTAATTCATGCAATGTAATCCCTTAACAGTCCAAATTGCAAAAGGGCAACAATCTTTGACGACCTATTACCCGAATACCGTGTCAGTTACAAGAATTTCATTAGAGGCATTAGGATCGCGTAGCACACCTCTAAAATAATCTCTCTCAGTTTTTGTTATCTTGCAGTCATTTTTTCATGGTGTCTAGTTTTCACTTGATGGAAAAAGTGTCAGATGTAAGCAGTGTAAAGTTGCAAAGTGGTGCAACTTTCGTTTTGCAACTCATGTGACCAAACAGACTGTTCCAATGCATCTGGATGGGTACATTTATGCTAGGCATGGTCCTCTTTCATACCCAAACACGTTGAATCACTCCAAGCTACATTCAACTGGCACGATCCCTTAAGGGTCCAAAGTGCAAAAGGGCAATAATCTTTGATAGGCTATTACTCGAAAATCATGATGCTTACAAACTCTTTGTCTGAGCTTATGGGATTGCGTTGGGCCCCTCTACAATAACCTCTCTCAGTTTTTGTTATCTCAGAGTCATTTTCTCATGGTGTCCAATTTTCACTTGATGGAAAAAGTGTCAAATGCAAGCAGTGTAAAGTTACAAAGTGGTGCAACTTTCATTCTGTAACTCAAGTCACCAAATAGACTATTCCAACACATCTGAATGGGGATTTTTATGCTAGGAATAGTCCTCTTTCACACCCAAGCATGCTGAATCACTTCAAGCTACGTTCAACCGACTTGATCCCTTAAGGGTCCAAAGTGCAAAATGATAGAAATCTTTGATGGGATATTACTCAAAAATTGTGATTCTTACGAACTCTTCGTCTAAACCTATGGGATCACATTGGGCCCCTCTACAATAATCTTTCTTAGTTTTTATTATCTCGGAGTTGTTTTCCCATGGTGTCCAATTTTCACTTGATGAAAAAAGTGTTAAATGCAAGCAGTGTAAAGTTGCAAAGAGGTGCAACTTTCTTTCTACAACTTGTGTGACCATACGGACTATTTCAATGCATTAAAATGGGTACATTTATGCTATTCATGGTCCTCTTTCACACCAAGCACGTTGAATCAATCTGAGCTATGTTCAACCGACTTCATCCCTTAAGGGTCCAAAGTGCAAAAGGCCAGTAATATTTTATGGGCTATTACTCGGAAAGTGTGATGCTTACAAACTCTTCGTCTAATCCTAAAGGATTCAGTTGGGCCCCTCTACAATAACCTCTCTCAATTTTTGTTATCTCAGAGTTTTTTTCTCGTGGTGCCCAATTTTCACTTGATAGAAAAAGTGTCAGATGTAAGTAGTGTAAAGTTGCAAAGTGGTGCAAATTTTGTTCTGCAACTTGTGTGACCAAACAAACTATTCCAACTTGTTTGGATGGGTACATTTATGCTAGCTATGGTCCTCTTTTGCATTCAAACACATCGAATCGCTCTGAGCTACATTCAACCGGCTTGATCCCTTAAGGGTCCAAAGTGCAAAAGGGAAGCAATCTTTGACGAGATATTTCTCATAAACCATGATGCTTAAGAACTCTATGTCTAAGCCCATAGGATCATGTTGTGCCCCTCTACAACAACCTCTCTCAGTTTTTGTTTTCTCGAAGTCATTTTCTTGTGGTGTCCAGTTTTCACTTGATGAAAAAAGTGTCAAATGCAAGCAATGTAAAGTTGTAAAGTGGTGCAACTTTCATTTTACAACTCATGTGACCAAGTGGACTGTTCCAATGCATTCAGATGGGTACTTTTATGCTAGGAATGGTCCTCTTTCACACCCAAACACGCTGAATCTCTCTGAGCTATGTTTAATCGAGTCGATCCCTTAAGAGTCCAAAGTGCAAAAGGCCAACAATAGTTGATGGGCTATTACTTAGAAACCATGATGTTTACAAACTCTTTGTCTAAGCCTACAAGATCGTGTTGGGCTCCTCTACAATAACCTCACATTTTTTGTTATCTTGAAGTCATTTTCCCATGGTGTCCAGTTTTCACTTGATGAAAAAAGTGTCAAATGCAAGCAGTGTAAAGTTGCAAAGTGGTGCAACTTCTGTTCTACAACTCATGTGACCAAATAGACTGTTGTAACACATCTGGATGGGTACGTTTATGCTAGGAATGGTCCTCTTTTTCACCCAAACACGTCAAATCACTCAGAGCTACGTTCAATCGTCTTGATCCCTGAAGGGTCCAAAGTGCAAAAGGGAAAAAATCTTTGACGGGCTATTACTCAGAAATCGTGATGCTTATGAACTCTCCGTCTGAGCCTATAGGATTGCGTTGGGCCCCTCTACAATAACCTCTCTTGGTTTTTGTTATCTCGAATTTTTTTTTCTATGGTGTCTAGTATTCACTTGATGGAAAAAGTGTCAAATGCAAGCAATGTAAAATTGCAAAGTGGTGAAACTTTAGTTTTGCAACTCGTGTGACCAAATAAACTATTCCAACATGTCTGGATGGGTACATTTATATTACACCTAGTCCTCTTTTGCACCCAAACATGATGAATTACTCTGAGCTACGTTCAATTGGCTTGATATTATATAGATAATAATGCTTTATATATTTAAGATCTTCTAAGTTTGGCAATGGTTTCACCAAGCTATGAAGGGTGAACTGTTCTTTATTCAGTTATGCCTATGTGGGTTCATTTGCCTTATCTCCTATTGCAATTTTGGGTGGATTATTTTTTTCAAAGTATTGGGAATGCTTTGCCTATTTTCTAGTTGGAAGTTGCCATTCTAGAAGGCTCATCTCTTGATATATATATTATACTCATTCTTAATCAATTATGAAGTTAATAATCAGTGCATTTATTTACAGTTAATATTTTCTTTTCAATTTCTACAATTTTGTAATTTGTAACTCTACTAGTATTCCTAGAAATATTGAAGTTGTTTAGCATCAACTAATAAAGTTGTTTAACATCAATCAATAAATATTCAAAACAAACCATGAAGGACAACGATGATCAATTCTAGGGCTAACCTATTAATAAGTATACACATGAATACGTCAAGCATACATGTGAATAAGGGAAGCACAAGTACTCAAATACATGTAATCCTTGAAGTATACACACGAATACATAGTATACATAAATTAATACAAAGTATATGCATAAATACAAGGTATAGCATGAAAACACATAAGTCACAAAGTATACACGTAATTTTTAAAGTATACACTCGAATACACGTAACTCCTATCTATTTAATCATGGATTTGTAATGCAAATATGGACACCATCAATAAAAAAGATTTGTATTAACCAAATAACCATGTAGGCATACATCAATATATGTCAATATAAGTAAAATATATACAAAATAGCCATATAGGCTTACGAGAATGCCATGTAGGCATATAATGTCAAATATATCCAATACAAAATATGTACGAAAATTCCATATATGCATACAACAAAGGGCTCTGGAATCAAAAGTCATTGCTCTCCATACCCTGGAAACAAATTCTTGCCCTTTTCTTGTCAATTGGATGGCGATAACTCTATCACTCGTTTGTTCTAAGGTTGAGGAGTGCTCTTGCTCCTCCTTCTAGGGTTTAGTTCTTGGTCAAGCTATATTTGTTACAATAACAAGTAAATACATTAATATATAGAAATTACATTATAAAAAATGATAGATTTAACAAAATAATCACTTACCACCACTAGAAGATCACTCTCCTCGAGGGAAAGGTTTGCATGCCCATGTTGAGGCATGCTAAAGCCCTATAGAAACCATCCAAATAGAAATTAAACTACGAATCAATAATGGTTTGATTTTTCACTAACTAACAACTATAACAATGAATGCAAATTGGGATTAGTAATTTTCCTCATAGCTCCGTGAGGGGCATCGAGGAGTCTATAGCAGACAAAACACCAAGCTCCATTGCCCTATGAACATTTGGAGGTGTATCCACTTCCAACATCTGAAAATAAAATAACAAATTATTTAATCATGAAAACTATAATAGTGATGCACGTCATGGCTTATAATGTATGAGATAATGAACAAAATTTTGAGTACTTATTAAACTATATATTTTTCACTATCATGCTTACTATTTTCCCTATCCATAGCTTGTTCGAAAACACCTGTTTTTAGGCTTTTATCCATAGTAGAAAGGTGGTGAACCATTTGATAAAATGCTTTGGTAGACATGTACGATAATTGTAGTAGCATAGAGAAAGTAGTGAACTGTTTGAAAAAATGCCTTAAAGAAATGGGGTCTCATGGTGATGGAATGCCATTACAAACAAATATGTGATGGCATTCCATCACCATGAGACTGCATTTCTTCAAGGAATTTTTTCAAACTACTCACTACCTTGAATATGATATTGCTTACTATTATGCTTTGATAGATTTTTTCCAAGCATTCATAGTTTGTTGGAAATCACCTAATTTAGGATTTTAGCCATAGTAGCAAGGAAGTGAGTAGTTTGATAAAATGCTTTGGTAGACATGTATGCAAAATTTGGTAGCATAGAAAAGGCGGTGAGTTGTTTGAAAAAATGCCTCAAAGAAATGTGGTCTCATGGTGATGGAATGGCATTCCATCACCATGAGACCACATTTTTTCGAGACATTTTTTCAAACTACTCATTGCCTTTTCTATGTTATTGCTTACTATTATGCTTTGATAGATTTTTTCCAAGCATCCATAGTTTGTTGGAAAACACCTTTTTTAGGCTTAGCCATAGTAGCAAGGAAGTTCAAGTAGTTTGATAAAATGATTTGGTAGACATGTATGGAAAATGTGGTAGCGTAGAAAAGGTGGTGAGTTGTTTGAAAAAATGCCTCTAATAAATGTGGTCTCATGGTGATGTAATGGAATTCCATCACCATGAGACCACATTTCTTTGAGGCATTTTTTCAAACTACTTGCTTCCTTGTCTATGCTATTGCTTACTATTATTCTTTGATAGATTTTTTCCAAGAACCCATAGTTTGTTGGAAAGCACCTTTTTTTAGGCTTTTAGCCATAGCAACAAGGAAGTGAACTATTTGATAAAATGCTTTCATAGACATGTATGGAGAATGTGGTAGCATAGAAAAGGTGGTGAGCTATTTGAAAAAATGCATCAAAGAAATTGGGTCTCATGGTGATGGACATCACCATGAGACCACATTTCTTTGAGGAATTTTTTCAAACAACTCATTGCCTTGTCTATGCTATTGATTACTATTACTCTTTCATACATTTCTTCCAAGCATCCATAGCATAGATAAGGTAGTCAACTATTTGAAAATATGCCTTAATAAAAAGTGGTCTCATGGAATGCCATGACAAGCAAATGCAATTGACAGCTGCTCCTAATTATTACTTATGCTATGTGAAGTAATTGCATCACTAATTATGTTGACTTTCTAAACAACTATATTGTAGTTGAAATTTTGACATCTATCAACATCTAGTTATTAGTTATGGAATGTGAAGTAATGCTTCGAGTTTGAAAGATGTGAAATGAAATGTAATCAACGATATGAATATAAGCTACATCAATCTATTAAGTACAATTCATTAGTTAAACCCTTTATTCTATTACCTGCGTGAACGTTTGTCTAACTCCACTGGCACTCGGAGGTGTTCCCATGAAACCTCTAATATTAGCCTATTCAACATCCAAAATTAGATATTAGAATACAATTCATATAACAATGCTATTAACATGTAATAAATTTATAATTGTTTACTAGTTACATACCTCAACGGTAGATGCAGTGGAGTAATAAGCAGGTGTAGTGCCGGTGTATCCAATATCAACACTGTGACCCTGAAATTTTATTACAATCATAAAAATAGATTAATTAATATTGCATTTAAAAAATGAAATTTAATAAATTAAATTCAATGAACATGCTAACATTTACTTGAGTATCGATGCTATAAGCCTCATTCAAAATGTCAGCTACCCTCACCATCTTTGTAGCTGCAAACATATCATGTGTAGTAGCCTCCTCAGTGTCGGTGGGTTCATATGTACAAGTCGCCCCGCAAACCTGACATGAATGGGTTGGAAGCCTAGCACTCAAAGACTCCCCTTGATGGAATTTTACTATAGGACTAGCATGCTAGATGACACTCTGGGTCAAAGAGGTGATAGCTTGCAAAGTTTCTACCTCGGCACTGTCCTTCGCGATGGAAGGGATAAAAATGTGCTCATGATCCGGACTAGCAAGAGGTCGTCTCGCTTGTTGCCTAGGATCATGTCATGCATCGGGTCTATCTTGAGCTGACCCCCCACCTCTCCCCTAGAAGTTCCTCATAGAAAAATAATTTGAGATTTTGTTCAGGATGAACTCACAGTATAGTTTCCTTAGGAAATATTATGGGACTTCACAATTGTTGCATGGTGGGTAATCAAAAATCATGTACCACCTATCCCAAAAAAAGTTCTTGATCCCTTGGTGGTGGCACCAATGGATAGGAAACCTCTTTGCATTGAGGTCAATATTTTGATTTGTGAGTGGGTCAGTGAATAATGAGCACAAATCTAATTTTGTAATTTTTTTATTACATCTTTATATGATAATTTATCTTGGTAAAAATTCCTAGTTGCTTGCCTCCTATCTTGCCAACCACTTAATTGTTTGTTGATTTTATCTACATGTTTTAACAATTCTTTAAGTGAATTTGAAAGTGTTCTTCTCTCCATGGTTGAACCTATTGGATCATTCAACCTCGTGATTAACTCCTCAATTTTTTTTTTATTATTTTCAATTACCACCATTAAATTTTGTTGAGTGTCAGGAGGATGTTGAGGGATTGGTGGAGGAGATTGTTGTTGTGGTTGTTGAACTTGAGGATTTTGTTCATGTTGTTGTTGTTCTGGTTGTTGAAGATTTTCAGGAGGGTTTTGAAGAGGGTTTCCAGGATCAGTAACATTTCCTACAAATTCAACAAATGAATATAAAAAATAACCTAAAACTAACAAATTCACAACAAAAGAAAACAATCCTTACCTATTCGACCTCCCCATCAATGTGGCGACATCTTGGCAGAAAAATAGAAACAAATTGACAAAAAAATTGCAAGATTGTCTCCTCCTAGAATGAGAGTGTGCAAGAGAATGGTTTTTGGCCATAGGCAGTAGAAAAAACAATCAGCATACAAATTAATTCGATTTTTTTTTTTGTTATAATAGCTCATTACGTGAGTGTGTTATTCCACACTCGCATTATAACGCGAGAGCAAAATAGGCTCAATGTGGTCAAGCCTTAGGCTTGGCACACCAAATGCGCTCACATTATAACCTATCAAAAAAAATTTAAAATTTTGGCCACAATTTGGCCCCCCATCTTTTTGCATCTGCCCTTATTATAATCAAACGTCAAGCTAATTAGAAATTTAAAAAAGTATTAAAATATATTTATAAACTTTGAAAAATACATAGTACACTAAAGGAGAGAATCCTCTCCAAGATGGTATACTTCTTTTAATTATAAAAAAAATTACAAAAGTTGATGCCCCATCAAAACTATGACTTTCTGGGTAAACTTGAATTTTTTTTTTTTTTCAAAACATCTATCAAAAAATGATTTTTTCTCCATTCACTAGATTTTCAAGTTATCTAAGTGGGAAAAAACCAAAGAAAAATAAATATTTTTTCTATAATTTTTGTGACATCCCATCTATCTCACTTTTTAAAAAAATTTAAACTATTATTTAATAATTCTCTTAAATCTATAAAATGTTGGTGTGAATGGGGTTATTTCCTAACTAGTTATTAGTGAGGACCTATTCACATTATTATAAGTTTACTTAGGAGTTAAGTTTTTTAGTTTTCATTTCTAGAAGTTAGTTATAATGGGGTCATGTCTCATTATTTACTTTTAGTTATCTAGGCATTTAATAATTCTTTCAAGCATTTAATATTTTGCATTGAGGGTTTAATGCTTATGTCCTAGGTTGTTATGACTTAGTTATCTCACACCTTACCTATATAAGCAAGGCTTCATATGTACATTTCATCAATCCAAAGCTCAATTGGGTGTTGTGTAAGTCCAATATATTATTGCAATCTTGAGTATTGCATATTGGCCACTTATTGCATCCATTGTTGCAATTTCATGTTTTTGTTTTTCCCTCTCAAGTGGAAGGTTGTTGGTTTTTGCAGATGATCTTAGAGGCTTGAGTCATTGTGTGACTCAACCATGTTCTATGAGCTATATCTCAACTCCTACATGGTATCAAAGCTTCAGAGTTGCAAAACCCATTCTCAGAGTTGAGGGTTATTTAAGCTTGAGCTTCTGCAAGGTGCATATTGGATAAAAAATGACATATTTTTTTCTCGTGTACCTTTGAGAAAAATAAATCATGGGTTTTGTTCAAAACCATAAAATACCATTTGGGTATCTGTTAGATAGTGAGTAGGTTTTATAGAAAGGACTATCAAATAGCCCAACATAGCTATATTTTCCTACAAGTGAAGTTTACTTCTTTTTTTATCAATTCGCATGTTTTGGTTTTTGGATTCAAAAACACATTCTGGGTTTTGTTGGTAGCGTCAAAATATTATTTGAGTATCCATTATTTTTTGCATACATACAATTTTTTTCAAAAATCAAATCAAAAGGGCCGTGTCTGTTGATTGTTAGCTGACAAAATTTACTATTTTAAAAAAAATCATCTTTTCACCACGTTGTCTATTTTTGGCAAATGAGATATCGACGAAAAGCTAGTTCTGAGCACTTCATAGTGGTGCAAGCTATTTTTTAGATTTTATCCTCTACACAAATCTAAGTTCATTTTTATTCATAGAGGCAGATGTGAACATTCATCAATGCATGCACTATTTCCTTTTTTGCATGTATTAGGTTTACATTTTCTCTGTACCTCATTTTCATTCCAGATCATTTTTCAATTGATTGTTGCTTCATAGATTTGAGGGTTGCATGATATAGTGGGTGTTCCAGTGTTCCTTGGCATCAGGTCTACTATTTCTTTATCATGATTCCAACTTGAGTCCTTGAGTGACTCTAATATGGTTTCTAACAAACAAAATTATCTTTCCTTTTCTTGCCGAATTAAGGATTTTAGTGTTACTTCATAGTGTGCACTGTGCTTCCAATGCTTCTTTGCAATAGGTTACCTCATTATGGGGGTGGGGGGGGGGGGCTATATGGTATCTCTTATCATCCTTTGTGTGGATAGAAATTGATTGGATTTGTGATGGATCATTTCATTGAGGGGGTGCTAAATGGTCTCTTCTTTTTTTTCTCTCTTATGGGGGGATCTTTTTCCTCGAATGGGGTTTTGTCCTCATATTTTTTGATGGAGAGAATTTTTGTATTTCATATCTCTTTTGGAAAGGATTTTTGTCCCACTAGGTTTTCTTCTTTTCTCTAATTGTGAGAGATTTTGTTGCATTGATTAGTTGTACATGGGTACCTAACATGGCCTTGTTGTCAGGACCCATATTGCATTTGCATCATTTACATAATAATCTACTCGCTAAGCTACACTTATGGGGGGTGTTGGTGTGAATGAGGTTATTTCCTAACTAGTTATTAGTGAGGACCTATTCACATTATTATAAGTTTACTTAGGATTTAAGTTTCTTAGTTGTCATTTCTAGAAGTTAGTTATTATGGGGCCATGTCTCATTATTTACTTTTAGTTATCTAGGCATTTAATAATTCTCTCATGCATTTAATATTTTGTATTGAGGGTTTAATGCTTGTATCCTAGGTTGTTATGAATTAGTTAAGTCACACCTTGCCTATATAAGCAAGGATTCATATGTACATTTCATCAATCCAAAACTTAGTTGAGTGTTGTGTAAGTCCAATATATTATTGCAATCTTGAGTATTGCTTATTGGCCACATCTTGCATCCATTGTTACAAAATTTTCATGTTCTTAGTTTTCCCTCTTGTGGAAGGTTGTTGTTGGTTTTTGCATATGATCCTAAAGGCTTGAGTCCTTGAGTGACTTAAACATTTTCTATGAGCTATATCTCAGCTCCTACATAAAAAAAATATCTAACTAATTTTAAAAAATATTAAAACTATGGAAATAAATTAATTAAGATTCTACATTTCATTAATTTATATAGTTTTAAAATTCAAAACTTAAATGTCACTTTTAGGTGCTCTAAGTTGAAAAACTATATTTTTGTTGGTCATTTCCTTTATAAAAATGTGACGCAATTTTGAAGTATTACCCTAGATGGTTAGATAAAGTCAACAAAAGTTTGAAAAATATTATAAGGATTTTGGTAGGAGATAAACTAGTGTAGTTAGATTTTTTGTTAATGCAACCTAAATTCATTTTCAACAATTTAGTGAATTGGTTTACATATGTAAAATAAAACTCAAAATTTTCACGGGACATCTCTAAAAAATACCATAAAATTGTTGAAGTTCCTAATGGAGAACATGTTATGTAGATGTAGAAGAATTTCACATCACATGAAAGAAGTGTATACACAAGTGTACATAGAATTAGCTGGATAAAAGTAGTAATAAGTTTAAAGTAGACATAAATGGACACATATATTAAGAGAAAATAATTACTTAGAGGGCGAGTTAGTCCCACCATATTTGAGGAATGAAAAATTATGTAGGGGAATATCTAATAAGTTGAATCTAAATAATATTATCCCTTGTAGAGCATTGGACAAATTATTTGAGAATGCTTATGAGATTAAGCTACCAAAAGCTTTGGATATGTAGCTAATATTTAAAGTGGTTGATCTATATGAGTATCATGAAACTAAGGATATAGTGGTGAATATATCATCACTACAAGAACTATATTATAGGAATCAAGTACTTGAAAGGCTAAGAGATGAGATAGAGTAGATTCTCAAGGAGCATTTGAGTAGAAGAACTAGGATGAAAGAGAACAAGGAATATATGGTTATATGGAAGGGAGGAATACTAGAGGATGACACTTAAATCACTAAAAATGAAGTGGGTTAGTTGAGGTAGTCACAACACCATCCATTACTTTCTTAATTTTGAATATCATGCTCACAATTTTATTACCTAGGATATCTTTGATGCGGGAGCACCTTAGGGGTCAAACAATTTTTTAACACCCAAAATATAATATTTTATCTATTTTTAGAATTATTTTGGAGTCCTACACATAAATTATCCTTTCCATATAAGAGTATTATTGGCATATAACACGCTTCTAGTTAACATCATAGTTTATGCAATCAATAATCTTCACCCAAGTTACCACAATTAAACATCTTGCTCCTAGATTTGGATCATGATATTGTAGAAGGCCAACACATTATTAATTGATAAATTGATGATATTTTTTATTCCAAAAAAGTATAGCACTTTGTAATGCCTACAAGGAGCCTTTTTTGAGGTTTTATGCTAAAATATTGAAGAATGCACCTATTATAAGATTTCATGTCCATACCAAGAAGATTTATAGAGAAAGGATCATGACCTTTGGTTGGTGGTATGTGGCATCCTATCACTTGTAAATCCATTATAAATAAGAGGACAAGTTACCTAGATAAATACATAATGGAGGAGGATATATTTGAATATAACATCTAAGGTCCTCATATTATTATAATATTGGTTCATAGCCTACTAGCATGTATAATTATGACATGTACAATGTTTGGTAAGAGTTGTCATGTTAGAGAATTTACTAGTTAATTATTTTGTATTATTTCATATATATTCTAAATATACATATGTTCTGTACTCTTATTATTATTTGTTGTTTCTATTTTTGGGCTACATTAATAGGTTTTCTTTCATTAGGCCCTCTATCTATGATTACATATTCTAATTAAAATAATAATTTATTTCTTGATTCCATAAAATCTAGCTATTTTATAGAAATAATGAATCATAGGTCAACTCAATTATCCTCTTATACACCCATGCAAACTCCTTCAACTCAACTTTTATTTTATATAGGCTTTGTAATATGCACAAAACATAGATAAGATCATGGTATCTTATATATAAGATGCAAAAATAAATATTAATAACCACATTTTGATTAAATAAATATATTCTTTGTGCAAATGTGATATTTGCTGCATCAAGTTAGCCATCATTTAAAATAGATGAAGTTTATAAAATATTACATACTATTTTGAGATATAGATAATTTGTGTCACCAACACAAAAGTGAATCTATGCAACATGTAGAGTTAATAAAATTAAATGTGCCTAGAAAAATAGGGGCAAAAATGATGATGGTATTTTCTAGATATGATTTGAATATGTAGACATAAATGATGTCATATAATGGGGCACTGCATCAATCCTTTAAAACTAGAATTTGATTTTTCTAAATCAAAAAAATGTTAGAATTTAAGTATAAGATGAAATAAAAATTTATAATTGATGGTCCATTAATATTATATTAAAATTTGATTAATAGCAAGTGACACATTGCATCAGGTTCATGTCGATGTTGTTGATTTGGATTAATTCTAAAATTTTAATTAGTGATAGGAAAATATTAATGATTATACAATTATAGTTGGATAGAGTTGGTGTTGATTGTAGTTTGTGGAAACTGACAAGAATTTGGTATTTTTTTTTGTATTAAACCCATTTGGATTCTTGCAAAAATCTCAAAGGATATTTAGTGTTTGTAATGTCATGTAGAACAAGTATGAAGATAAATTGTCTATATTGTCTTCTACTTTTTGCAGAAAATAATATAAATTGAGTGATATAGGAGTTATAAGTATTATATAACTCTATTATGATTACAGTCAATAAAAAAAAAATCTTAAGGTTATAGATTATTAAGTTCCAAATTTAAACATAATCAATGTTCACTGAGTGAAAATTTGCATCAGGGAACAAAGAAAGAATAAATATTAGTGTTTACATCAAAACTCACCAAACTTTATTTTTTCCAATTGCATGCAAGTATAATTGTACGCAAGTGTTGATGCCAAGCTCTATAGAAACAAATACAAATTCTTGCAATCATTTCTAAGCAAGTGATCATTAACCCACATCTTGCATTATCTTGGTATATTGAATTAAAATTTGATTTAGTTTGGAGCTAGAGTCCATAGTACTAATCACATAACAAGTTGCTTTGACAAGATGTTGTTTGGCTTTGAATTAATTTAGTTGAAATTTTTCATTGCATAGACACCTCTCATCAATCTAGTAGTAGTATCATAAACATGAATGACGTCTTCTACTGTATCAAATATTTTGAGCCATCGACATTGCTTAAATTGAGGGTTCCTAATTTTTGCGAAATAGTAATGCCATGGATATTTGAATTTCTTAGGAATCAACTTTACATGCTGACTTCTTTGAATTTTTTTCTCCAAATTCTTGAGACTATGATTGCCTTAGCAATTTCTCCATTTGCACTTAGACTTTTCTAGTTCAAAATGATAATTTAATGAGGGCATATTTAGGCCCAAGTTTACTCTAGCTCTAGTTTCCTATATTTACAACTACAGGTTGGCTATTCATATTTTGTGAAACTATACACTCCCCCTTCTACTTGGTTGACTTAGTTTTTATCATCAATCACTTGTACTAAAAAAATCATTGTCAAAATATCATATTTATAGAAAATAATTTGTGGGGATAGAAATTCTAAATAATCAAAATATTACTATAAAATTTAATCTAAATTGAATAATCTAATCTAAGAATTTACCCTTAAGCTATGACCTTACCTAATCGTGACCTAGAAATTATTATGATGAATGCACCCTAGCCTACATAGGTTAGCTCATAAAAATATGTTGTTCAAGTTTATACCAAGTAATTTCAAAATCAAAAGCTTAATTTTCTTAAATCCAAATCATGCCTAATTCAAAATCCTTGCGAAATGAAATATTTCATTTCTTAACAAAATACCTTTAATTAGTATCATAATTTACCATGGTTTACCAATCTTATAATCAAAGCTAAATTAGTTATGTCATTTAAGCTCATGATTTATGATATCTTAGAAATCTTTATCCCATCACTAATTGAGACAAAAAAATGAAAAATGTAAGGGCATTACATGTTCTACATTATCCTTCATATAGTATTTGTGCATAGCTTTTGGTTTTGACTGTGTAAATTTTGTTCCTTGATGTTTTAGATCAAACTCCATGATCCATCATCAAAAATAGAGAGAACAAGATAAATAAAGAGAAATCATATAATTTGCTTTGATATTTTATTAATTATAATAAAAGAACACGAAAAAAACTAAATATATAAGTTTCCACAATCCATAATGTTTATTGCTAAGTGATTTATGGCTTCGATTGTGTGCTAATTTTTTGCATCAACATTTCGGATCACACTCTGTGATCCATCGTCGGGATGACAACAAAGAGCATGAAGGAGAAAAAATGGACAATTGCAGACCAATATCAATCTTAAAAAGATAAAGAGGAGAGAGGGAAGGATACACGCAGGCCAAGGCAAGGCATTAAAAATTAAAGGAAAAAGGGACCATAAGGAAAACTAAAAAACTAAACCAAAAATGAGACATCACAAATAAAATGATAAAGTAAAAAATAAATAGACAAGACAAGAAGAGAGATAAAAGAAAACAAAGACATAACTATAAAGAAATCCAAATGGGAAAACCATTTTAAATAGACATAGGGAGAAAACAAAATCAAGATAAGAAAAGAGACTAAAGACCAAAAGATACAAATAAATAAAAAACCAAAAATGAAGTAACAATAAAAAGGAAACAACCAAAAGAGGAAAAAGAGGAAATAACCAAGAAAATAGAAAAAATGGGAAGAAACACAAAGACGAAAAAACAAAAAGACATTCCAAAGAAAAGACAACTTTAAAATGAAATAAAAAGAAAAGACACTTAAAAAGAATCAACCAACGATGAAAGAAAGCCAAAGGAATAATGAAAGAAATCAAAGATCAAACTAAGCCACAAGAACCAAACAGATAAATAAAAGAAAAATATATATTTTTTTAAAACCAAAAGAGAAAGACAAAACAAAATAAATAAATGCAAACAAGAAGAATGAGAAAAAGAAAATAAATAAATAAGTGCAACAAAGAAAAGAAAAAGAAACAATCAACGAAAATAAGAATAAAGAAATGCAACCAACGAAAAGGATAAGACATAAGAAAAAGAATAAGCAATAATTACGACTAAGAAAATGAAACAAAGAAACCACAAATCAATAAAAGCCAACAAGAACCAAAAAATACAAAAAATAGAAACCAAAGGGGAAAGAAGAATATATAAATGAAAAGAAAGTAGACTAACAAAAACTATAAATAAATTTGAAGAATGAAGAAAGCAAACCAACAAAAAAATAAAGTGAAAAGAAATATAAGAAAACAAAAAGAAAAGGAAAAAAACTACAAAGGAATAAATATATATATAAAAAAACAACAAAAGAATACAAAACTAAAAAATAACAAGAAAGAAATCAAAAGAGTAAGAAACAAAATAAATTAAAGATTAAAAAAGAAATATGAAGGCATAAAGAAAGAAAACAAAAGAACAAACCAAGAGAATAAGAAATATATATATATAGGCGAAAATAAAACATAAGAACAAGAAACTAAAAGTAAAAATAAATGAGAAGAGATAAAGAATCTGAAAGGCACGAAACAAGAAAACGAATGAAGGAAAACAAGAAGAAAATAAGAATCTAGGAAAAAACCAAAAAGGGGGAAAAAAACTAAATCAAAGGGAGACAAGAGAATGAAATCAAGAAAATGAGAGCCAACCAAATACCAAAAGCAAAAAAGGAAACTGAGGATGGACAAACAAGGGAGGAGCCACAAGATGAAAGAAAAACTAGATCACACCTGAGGACACAAGAGAGCAAGCTCAGAGGAAAAGACCCAAGAACAAACAGAGGGCGGGGGGCGGGGGGGGCAAGACGAAAGGGGGAAGGAGGAAACCAAGAGACTAATGAGACAAAGGGAGCAGGTGGGATCTTAGGTTAGACAACAGAGGATGCCACGATTGAATCAATGACTTGGCATGGTTGAGAGCCTTAGAAATTTTCTTATTAGAGTACCCATTTAATTTGAATACATGACGAAGATGGTCTAACTCAAGGGGCAAGTGACTGTCATCACAAATTTGATAGGATCTCAAGGCTAGGGTTTTGAGGATGCCACTTTTTTGGCTAGGGTGGTGATGAGAAGAGGAGTGGAGGTAGAGATCCATGTGGGTGGCCTTACAGAACACCTGACGACCAAGAGATCCATCTGGTTTCTTAAGAAGCATAATGTCAAGAAAAGGGAGTTGATTGCAAGATTCAATTTCCTTCGTAAAGGAGATACAAGGCACCAAACTATTAAGGTGGTTATGGAATTCTTCTAGCTTATCCAAGCCATGTGGCCAACAAACATTGGTATCGTCCACATAGCGTTTCCACCATTTTGGCTTGAGAGGAAAGGAGTGAAGAGCCATCTCTTCAAAATGCTCCATGAAGAGGTTGGCAATGACCGGAGAGAGGAGAGAACCCATCACCACACCATCTACTTTCTCATAGATGATCCCTTGGAAACCTCCCCACTCTTCGGTCATTGCCAACCTCTTCATGGAGCATTTTAAAGAGATGGCTCTTCACTCCTTTCCTCTCAAGCCAAAATGGTGGAAACGCTATGTGGACGATACCAATGTTTGTTGACCACATGGCTTGGATAAGCTAGAAGAATTCATAACCACCAGGTGATCCCACAATACTGGTTTACAATTTTTGGGCAAACTGGACATTGAACTGATTTTTTTTAACTAAATCTTCACTTTCGGGCTCCTATAGTGGCTAAACCGTGAGGAATTTGAAGATGATGCAAACTAGTGATTTTTGAAGTTTTGTCTATAGATTCTAAATATATTTTTTTCAAAATTTTTGGAATTAGATTGCACTTTGTTTTTCATCTCCTTCGAAAACTAGTTTTTATCAGTAAACAACATTTTTAAAGAGTGATGCTCACCGTATACAACATAACTTTTTTTGTATGAAGGATAATTTTTTAGTTTTTTTTTAATTTAGATTTGTAACTACAATATCTAACCAGTTCATTTGGTTTCATAGTGTTTTATTAAATATTTTTTCCTTAATCAAGTTTCGAAGTCAAACCAATTACAATTCAGACATAGGCGGACTGTATACAACATAACTTTTTCTATATGTATCAAAATTCAATTTTTTTTTTAATGGATCAAGGACATCAATACCCAGCCTGAACATATTTTTCAAAATTTTATTTTGATAACCTACTATTTTTCCACATGTGCAGAACATAGAGCTTGATTTTTAGTGAAAAACCTACATTCGCAAGAAATAAAAAATAAATATAATAATCAAATTAAATCTAATTAAAATTATACTTTTTTGGAAGCTTATAATAAGGACTACATACTTACAAAAGTTAAATTTTAAATGAATTCATTTGATCCTCCAAAAGGTAAATAAAAAGTGGTTTTTTATCAGCATTTTGATAGGCGTAAAGGAGACTCTGTTATAGGTATGGTTTAAAACTAGCAAGGTTCTATCTAAGGGGGCTTGGTCTAATGTGGTTTGATATAACCCTCTTCAATTGGAATCCTTTAAATGGAATTTTTCAAGGCTTAAATCATTATATTTTCTAAAAATATGTGATTTCAACAAAAAATATGATCTCCCAGAAAGTGTAAACCACTATTGTGGCATCACCCCACCTTAATAGCTTGGTGCCTTGTATCTCCTTTACGAAGGAAATCGAATCTTGCAATCAAATCCCTTTTCTTGACATTCTGCTTCTTAAGAGACTAGATGGATCTCTTGGTCGTCGGGTGTTCTGTAAGGCCACCCACACGGATCTCTACCTCCACTCCTCTTCTCATCACCACCCTAGCCAAAAAAGTGGCATCCTCAAAACCCTGGCCTTGAGAGCATATCAAATTTGTGATGACGATCACCTGCCCCTTGAGTTAGACCATCTTCGTCATGTATTCAAATTAAATGGGTACTCTAATAAGCAAATTTCTAGGGCTCTCAGCCATGCCAAGTTGTGACTTCTTTCCATTGCTAAACCCTCTTGCTGGTCTAATCTCCCGGTTGCTTCCCTCCCTTATATTGATGGTCTTTCTCAAAAAATATCAAAGATCCTTCATAAAAGAGGCCTTCGTTGTGCTTTTAAGCCAGTCTCCTCCTTGAGAAATCGTTTCCCCTCCCTTAAAGAATCCAAGGATATCTTGCTTGACTCGGGAGTCTATAAGGTTGTTTGTTCATGTGGTATTCCTTACATTGGTGAAACGGGCCGCTCGTTTAGCACTAGAATTAAAGAGCATTGTGCTAACATCAGACATGTACGAGTCCTCAAATCTACTTTAGCCAACCACTCCTCCTCCACCAAACACCATATTTTTTTGGAAGACACTCAAATTTTGTTCAAAGAGGATAAGTTCTTTAAAAGGAAACTTAAAGAAGCCATCACAATCCACAATCACCTTGCCAACCTTAATCATGATGAGGGATGGAGGTTGATTCAATCGTGTCATCCTTTGTTGGCTAACCTAAGATCCCACCTGCTCCCTTCGTCTCATTAGTCTCTTGGTTTCCTCCTTCCCCCTTTCATCTTGCCCCTCCCCCCCCCCTCCCCCCTTTGTTTGTTCTTGGGTATTTTCCTTTGAGCTTGCTCTCTTGTGTCCTCGGGTGTGGTCTAGTTTTTCTTTCATCTTGTGGCTCCTCCCTCGTTTGTCTGTCCTTAGTTTCCTTTTTTTCTTTTGGTATTTGGTTGGCTCTCATTTTCTTGATTTCATTCTCTTGTCTCTCTCTGATTTAGTTTTTTTTCCCCTTTTTTGATTTTTTCCTTGATTCTTATTTTCTTCTTGTTTTCCTTCATTCGTTTTCTTGTTTCATACCTTTCAGATTCTTTATCTCTTCTCATTTATTTTTACTTTTAGTTTCTTGTTCTTATGTTTTTCTTTACACACACACATACACACACACACACATATTTCTTATTCTCTTGGTTTGTTCTTTTGTTTTCTTTCTTTATGTTTTCATATTTCTTTTTTTAATCTTTAATTTATTTTGTTTCTTACTCTTTTGATTTCTTTCTTGTTTTTTTTAGTTTTGTATTCTTTTGTTGTTTTCTTATATATATATTTATTCCTTTGTAGTTTTTTCCTTTTGTTTTTGTTTTCTTATATTTGTTTTTGCTTATTTCTTTTGTTGGTTTGCTTTCTTCATTCTTCAAATTTATTTATAGTTTTTGCTAGTCTACTTTCTTTTCATTTATATATTCTTCTTTCCCCTTTGGTTTCTATTTTTTGTATTTTTTGGTTCTTGTTGACTTTTATTGATTTGCGATTTCTTTGTTTTGTTTTCTTAGTCTTAATTATTGCTTATTCTTTTTCTTATGTTTTTTATTTGTCTTATCCTTTTTGTTGGTTGCATTTCTTTATTCTTTTTAATTAATTTTATTCTTATTTTCGTTGATTTTCTTTTCTTTTCTTTGTTGCACTTATTTATTTATTTTCTTGTTTTCATTCTTCTTGTTTGCATTTATTTATTTTGTTTTGTCTTTGTCTTTCTTTTTTGGTTTTAAAAAAAAATGATTTTTTCTTTTATTTATCTGCTTAGTTCTTGTGGCTTAGTTTGATCTTTGATTTCTTTCGTTATTCCTCCGACTTTCTTTCATCATTGGTTGACTCTTTTTAAGTGTCTTTTCTTTTTATTTCATTTTTAAGTTGTCTTTTCTTTGGATTGTCTTTTTTTTTTTTCATCTTTGTGTTTCTTCTCGTTTTTTCTATTTTCTTGGTTATTTCCTCTTTTTCATCTTTTGGTTGTTTCCTTTTTATTGTTACTCCTTTTTTGTTTTTTATTTATTTGTATCTTTTTGTTGGTTCTTTTTATTTATTTGTATCTTTTGGTCTTTAGTCTCTTTTCTTATCTTGGTTTTGTTTTCCTCCCTATGTCTATTTAATATGGTTTTCCCATTTGGATATCTTTATAGTCCTTTCTTTGTTTTCTTTTATCTCTCTTCTTCTCTTGTCTATTTATTTTTTATTTTGTCATTTTATTTGTGATGTCTTATTTTTTTGGTTTAGTTTTTTAGTTTTCCTTATGGTCCCTTTTTTCCTTTAATTTTTAATGCCTTGCCTTGGCCTGCGTGTATCCTTTAATTTTTAGTGTTGATTGCAGTTTGTGGAAACTAACAAGAATTTGGTATTTTTTTTTGTATAAAACCCATTTAGATTCTTGCAAAAATCTCAAAGGATATTTAGTGTTTGTAATGTCATGTAGAACAAGTATGAAGATAAATTGTCTATATTGTCTTCTACTTTTTGCAGAAAATAATATAAATTGAGTGATACAGGAGTTATAAGTATTCTATAACTCTATTATGATTACAATCAATAAAAAAAAATCTTAAGGTTATAGATTATTAAGTTCCAAATTTAAACATAATCAATGTTCACTGAGTGAAAATTTGCATTGGGGAACAAAGAAAGAATAAATATTAGTGTTTACATTAGAACTCACCAAACTTTATTTTTTCCAATTGCATGCAAGTATAATTGTACGCTTGTTGATGCCAAGCTCTATAGAAACAAATACAAATTCTTGCAATCATTTCTAAGCAAGTGATCATTAACCCACATCTTGCATTATCTTGGTATATTGAATTAAAATTTGATTTAGTTTGGAGCTAGAGTCCATAGTACTAATCACATAACAAGTTGCTTTGACAAGATGTTGTTTGGCTTTGAATTAATTTAGTTGAAATTTTTCATTGCATAGACACCTCTCATCAATCTAGTAGTAGTATCATAAACATGAATGCAATCTTCTACTATATCAAATATTTTAAGCCATCGACATTGCTTAAATTTAAGGTTCCTAATTTTTGCGACATAGTAATGCCATGGACATTGCCTAACATCTCTAAATCTCCTTAGCTTTATAGGATATTTGAATTTCTTAGGAATCAACTTTACATGCTGACTTCTTTGAATTTTTTTCTCCAAATTCTTAAGACTGTGATTGCCTTAGCAATTTCTCCATTTGCACTTAGACTTTTCTAGTTCAAAATGATAATTTAATGAGGGCATATTTAGGCCCAAGTTTACTCTAGCTCTAGTTTCCTATATTTACAACTACAGGTTGGCTATTCATATTTTGTGAAACTATACACTCCCCTTTCTACTTGGTTGACTTAGTCTTTATCATCAATCACTTGTACTAAAAAAATCATTTTCAAAATATCATATTTATAGAAAATAATTTGTGGGGGATAGAAATTCTAAATAATCAAAATATTACTATAAAATTTAATCTAAATTGAAAAATCTAATCTAAGAATTTACCCTTAAGCTATGGCCTTACCTAATCATGACCTAGAAATTATTATGATGAATGCACCCTAGCCTACATAGGTTAGCTCATAAAAACATGTTGTCCAAGTTTATACCAAGTAATTTCAAAATCAAAAGTTTAATTTTCTTAAATCCAAATCATGCCTAATTCAAAATCCTTGCGAAATGAAATATTTCATTTCTTAACAAAATACCTATAATTAGTATCATAATTTACCATGATTTACCAATCCTATAATTAAAGCTAAATTAGTTATGTCATTTAATCCTATGATTTACGATATCTTAGAAATCTTTATCCCATCACTAATTGGGAAAAAAAAATGAAAAATGTTGGGACATTACATGTTCTACATTATCCTTCATATAGTATTTCTGCATAGCTTTTGGTTTTGACTGTGTAAATTTTTTTCCTTGATCTTTTAGATCAAACACCATGATCCATAATCAAAAATAGAGAGAACAAGATAAATAAAGAGAAATCATATAATGCTTTGATATTTTATTAATTATAATAAAAGAACACGAAAAAAACTAAATATATATTAGTGATATCAAGTTTCCACAATCCATAATGTTTATTGCTAAGTGATTTCTGGCTTCGATTGTGTGCTAATTTTTTGCATCAACGTTTCGGATCACACTTCGTGATCCATCATCAGGATGACAACAAAGAGCATGAAGGAGAAAAAATGGACAGTTGTAGACCAATATCAATCTTAAAAAGATAAAGAGGAGAGAAGGAAGAATACACGTAGGCCAAGGCAAGGCATTAAAAATTAAAGGAAAAAGGGACCATAAGGAAAACTAAAAAACTAAACCAAAAAAATGAGACATCACAAATAAAATGATAAAGTAAAAAATAAATAGACAAGACAAGAAGAGAGATAAAAGAAAACAAAGACAGAACTATAAAGAAATCCAAATGGGAAAACCATATTAAATAGACATAGGGAGGAAAACAAAACCAAGATAAAAAAAGAGACTAAAGACCAAAGATACAAATAAATAAAAAACAAAAATGGAGTAACAATAAAAAGGAAACAACCAAAAGATGAAAAAAGGAAATAACCAAGAAAATAGAAAAAACATGAGGAAACACAAAGATGAAAAAACAAAAAGACATTCCAAAGAAAAGACAACTTAAAAATGAAATAAAAAGAAAAGACACTTAAAAAGAATCAACCAGCGATGAAAGAAAGTTAGAGGAATAATGAAAGAAATCAAAGATCAAACTAAGCCACAAGAACCAAATAGGTAAATAAAAGAAAAAATCAATTTTTTTAAAAACCAAAAGAGAAAGACAAAACAAAATAAATAAATGCAAACAAGAAGAACAAAAACAAGAAAATAAATAAATAAGTGCAACAAAGAAAAGAAAAAGAAACAATCAACAAAAATAAGAATAAAATTAATTAAAAAGAATAAAGAAATGCAACCAACAAAAATGATAAGACAAACAAAAAACATAAAAAAAAGAATAAGCAATAATTAAGACTAAGAAAATGAAACAAAGAAACCGCAAATCAATAAAAGTCAACAAGAACCAAAAAATATAAAAAATAGAAACCAAAGGGGAAAGAAGAATATATAAATGAAAAGAAAGTAGACTAGCAAAAACTATAAATAAATTTGAAGAATGAAAAAGCAAACCAACAAAACAAATAAGCAAAAAGAAATATAAGAAAATAAAAACAAAAGGAAAAAAACTACAAAGGAATAAATATATATATATATATATATATAAACAACAAAAGAATACGAAACTAAAAAATAACAAGAAAGAAATCAAAAGAGTAAGAAACAAAATAAATTAAAGATTAAAAAAGAAATAAGAAGGCATAAAGAAAGAAAACAAAAGAACAAGAAAAACATAAGAACAAGAAACTAAAAGTAAAAATAAATGAGAAGAGATAAAGAATCTAAAAGGCACGAAACAAGAAAACGAACGAAGGAAAACAAGAAGAAAATAAGAATCAAGGAAAAAACCAAAAGGAGGGAAAAAAACTAAATCAGAGGGAGACAAGAGAATGAAATCAAGAAAATGAGAGCCAACCAAATACCAAAAGCAAAAAAGGAAACCGAGGACAAACAAACAGGGAGGAGCCACAAGATGAAAGAAAAACCAGACCACACCCGAGGACACAAGATTTATTTTGTTTTGTCTTTCTCTTTGATAAAAAAAAAAAATGATTTTTTGTTTTATTAACTTGCTTGGTTCTTGCGGCTTAGTTTGATCTTTGATTTCTTTCGTTTTTCCTCCGGCTTTCTTTCATCATTGGTTGATTCTTTTTAAGTGTCTTTTCTTTGGATTGTCTTTTTGTTTTTTCATATTTGCGTTTCTTCCCATTTTTTCTATTTTCTTGGTTTTTTCCTCTTTTTCATCTTTTTGGTTGTTACCTTTTTATTATTACTCCTTTTTTGTTTTTTATTTATTTGTATCTTTTTGTTGGTTCTTTTTATTTATTTGTATCTTTTGGTCTTTAGTCTCTTTTCTTATCTTGGTTTTGTTTTCCTCCCTATGACTATTTAATATGGTTTTCCCATTTGAATTTCTTTATAGTCCTTTCTTTGTTTTCTTTTATCTCTCTTCTTGTCTTGTCTATTTATTTTTTACTTTTTCATTTTATTTGCGATGTCTTATTTTTTTGGTTTAGTTTTTTAGTTTTCCTTATGGTCCCTTTTTCCTTTAATTTTTAATGCCTTGCCTTGGCCTGCGTGTATCCTTCCCTCTCTCCTCTTTATCTTTTTAAGATTGAAATTGGTCTGCAACTGTCCATTTTTTCTCCTTCATGTTCTTTGCTGTCATCCTGATGATGGATCACAGAGTGTGATCCAAAACGTTGATGCAAAAAATTAACACACAATCGAAACCAAAAATCACTTAACAATAAATATATATTGTTTGAAATTGTTTGAAATTTTTTATCTTTCCAAAATTTAGTTTGGTATATATTTATATTTATAAAATCTGAGCTGAAATTTATACAGAAATGAGTTGAAATCAAAATTGGGTACAAAATTAAGACGTGCAACCATTGGATCCTTTCCCATTGATTAAAGTTAATAAAGCCACACAGAAGACCAGTCCCCACTCGATTAAACTCTGCTCAGTACCTCAGAGATCGAACTTGATGTTTTACCGTTATACCATACACGCGTACTGTCTCGTACCTTATATACGCGTGGGTATCATTGAAAGAAATGGACATTGGTTTTCCATGGTTGAAATAGGTTTGAATTCTACATAGAGTTAGGTTTGGATTTTCATCACGCTGGAGTTAGGTTTGTATTTTAGAGATCTCTGGATCAATGGAAGTATGGAACGTGTCCCTGTACCATTGTCCTATATGCTGGTTGGATTAACGGGTAGTAAATGAATATGAATTTTATGCAGTCAATATACACCACCGGATGAAGGATCTACCAAGCTTCCGCAGATGTACAATGGAATCTTGAAAAAGCAGGAAAAAACACGTTCAAAAGCAACTCTAGTACTGATCTGATAAGTATAAGTACCCAGATGGGTGTATAAGTGCACAGCATATTCTATCTGCCTTTTAACTCAGGACTGAAGTGGGTAGTAATACCGAGGCAGCAATAGTATACACGGTATCCAGCTGTCCTGTGAAGAGGCAGTTGCAAAAGTCTGTCATAGTTTATAAGCTCTGTAGCTTATAAGAAAGGTTGATATAAAAACTGGTCCTCGGGTTTCCCCAAAAGTCTTAAAAATCGGTTCTTTGATATGGGTTTGCAAGAGGCTCTGGTGTTCGGGAGAGTGGTGAGCAAGAGCAGATGGTTTGTTCTGTTTGTGTCGTTTTTGATAATCTCATTCTCTGGAGCGACGTACATATTTGGGCTCTACTCTTCTGCAATTAAATCGGCTTTGGAATATGACCAGAAGACACTGAACACACTGGGGTTTTTCAAGGACCTGGGAGCCAATCTTGGCATCATTTCAGGCCTTCTGAATGAAGTCGCCCCTGCGTGGTTTGTGCTGGCTGTGGGAGGAGTGATGAACATAACGGGTTTTCTTCTAGTGTGGCTCTCTGTCACTGGCCGTATGGCAAAGCCCAAGAAATGGCAGATGTTCACTTACATCGCCGTGGGCTCCAATTCTCAGACCTTTACCAACACAGGAGCTCTGGTCACTTGTGTGAAGAACTTCCCCCAAAGCAGAGGCATTGTTCTGGGGATGCTCAAAGGATTTGCAGGGCTCAGCGGCGCCATTTTTACTCAGATATATCATGCCCTCTATGGGAATGACCCCACCTCTCTCATCTTGCTTATTGGCTGGCTACCTTGTCTGGTCTGCCTCACTTTAATGTTTATCGTCCGTCCCATGAATCCCACCCCAGAGTTGAAAGAGCTCAATAGATTTTATTACTTTCTCTGCATTGCCCTGGCTCTGGCTGGGTTTCTCATGGTGGTCATCATTATAGAAAACCATGTCAAGTTCCCTCAAGTGGGGTATAAGGTCGTAGCTGCCTCTGTTGCGGTTTTCCTGGTGCTTCCTCTGGCCGTGGTTGCCAAGGCAGAGTGGGATAAAGTTAAGGCAGAGACAAAACCAACCGCCATGGAGCTCACCGAGGCAGGGCAGGCTTATGATAAGGAGGGCCAACGCACTGGCGGTTCACATGGGAACCCGGGCTCTAACGGAATTGACACGGGTCCTAATGGAATTGATCCGGTTCCTAATGTACCTGCTGATCAGTCATCATCGAAGGCAGAGCAGGGTAAACCGCAGGCAGAGAAAGAGCTGTCAGAGGCTGAACAAACCAATGTAAAGGAGGGTGAACATCAACAGATACAGAGCACCACTAGCTCAACTCCCCAGGTAAACTCCCCACATATTGGCAGCAACGTAACTGCTGCTCACAATCAGCTGTCAAAGCTTGTGGCGGCCACAGATGAACCGAAGGCCCAGGCCTCCTCTACGAAGCGTCTGCTCTTTAACATCAAAGAATTCTGGTACGTGCAACCCAAGCGAGGAGAAGATTTCACAATACCACAGGCCATGGTGAGCTTGGACATGTGGATTGTCTTCATTGCAACCACCTGTGGTGTGGGGGCAGCCCTGACGGCCATAGACAATATGGGACAGATTGGTCATGCTCTGGGCTACTCACCAGTCGATGTCAGCACATTTGTGTCGCTCATCAGCATATGGAACTTCTTAGGCCGGGTGACATCAGGCTTTTGCTCTGAAATCTTTCTCCAGAAATTCTGTATGCCCCGTCCTGTCATTTTAACCTTTGTTCTGTCGCTTGCCTGCGTGGGGCATCTCTTCATCGCATTTGCTCTGCCGGGGTCTCTCTACGTGGCTTCCATTGTTCTGGGCTTCAGTTTCGGGGCTCAGTGGCCTGTGATTTTCGCCATGATTTCTGAGTTTTTTGGGCTCAAGTATTACTCTACGCTCTACAACTTAGCAGGCTCTGCTAGCCCTCTTGGTACTTACATTTTATCCGTGAGAATTGCTGGATACTTGTATGATTTGGAAACTAGCAAACAAAATAACATAATGGTAGATAGAGGTAATGCCCAAGCTCCTGCCCCTCACAGGAATGAACTCCTCTGTACAGGAGTGAGTTGCTTTCGTTTAACGTTCATCATAATGACATTGGTATCTCTGTTAGGGGCTATTATTTCTGGGTTTCTTGTGGCCAGAACCAAGGACTTTTACAAAGGGGATCTCTATGCCAAATACCAGAAAGATAAGTCTCAACCAGAGTCTCAGTCTAAAGAGAACTCTTCATAAATGTAAGGATCTGTTTTGTAAGCCTATAGCCTTACAGATTCACCTATAGATGCAGCTACAGAGTAGTTCCACTTCTTGTCTGTTTTGTTTTGACTGTAATAATAGCGAATATTATTATCAGGTTTTTCCATCTGTGCATGGAAAAAATTATTTCATATTGTAGTAGTCTACGACAAATTCTATTTCAACTTCCCATTTGTTTGCATTTCCTCCTCAAGCAGAGCTTTCGCAACTTTTGGGATATCATCTCTTTCCACTAAATGTTCTCTTGTGGAAATCAGATCAATCTCTTACGGAGAAAAGCAAACACCAAAAGTGAAACGCGGCAGTACAGGATTTGGGTCAACTATTTTTTTTTTCGACCTTTTGAATATAAATCTAATGAATATTTGTGGAATGTTGGACTCTTTTTCAGCCATATATAATAAAAAATAAAAATGGACTGGGTTACTGATCGGAAATATAAATATGGTAATAGAAGGTATTTTGTTGTATAAAAGGAAAATATTGAAGTGAGACAATTATGAAGAATAAATAGTTTTTTTTTTTTTTCACAAAGTAGTTGTTTTTTGGACTTTTTCAAGGTTTGAAAGTTCACGAAAAAAAAGTATGTTGATCAATTAAGTATTCAATATATGAAATCATTCAAAGAATGATTTCTTAAAAGAATCTAATTAAGAAACGTGTTAACAATTTTATTTTTTAATGTGTTCTGATATTAACATTCATGGTCATATTTTACAATTTTGTGTTTAGTTTTTCAAATAATGCCATGAATGTTTATCATCTAGAATATATTATTTATTTTTCTCTTAGGTGGTCAAAATTATCTCAAAGATGTGATAATCATCTACATTTTTGAACCTAGAGGTTACTAGGTATTACTTCTCCTAAAAATAATACTTGAGCCCTTGCTTAGGTTGTATAAGATTTCTTATACAACTCTTTGCTATCATCTATTTTATCTTGTATTTTATTCTAGAAGCGCTTACTATTCTTCAATGAATCTAAAGAGTTTGGGCTAGTCACACTAGCCTATTCATGCAATGGGAGACTATCCCTTTTACTATTCTTCTTCATATTCAAAGAGACCAAACTTCTTGAAACTATTCATTATTGCATTGAGTGGTTGTCCTTTAAGACTAAAGATTCTTTCTTTACCACTTGACAACTCTAGGATCCAGTATTCTTATTTTTTAGGGAATGGTCAACCCTATCCACCTCCTTGCAACCATCCTACATTAAAACATTCATCAAACTATCATTGAAATTCTCTACCATTAGTCTACTCTAAATGAAAGCATGGTTTCCCTTGTCTTCTCTAGAGGCGTTTTGATCAATATAGGGATGAACTGAAGGGTCTCTAGAAGGAGGAAGTAAATTATTATTATCAGTACATTGACTAGGTTTAACAATCAGTAACCTCATCTCCAACCCTCCCACTCCTTTCCCTCTAGACAATTGATGGCCTAGTGCCCCAAGTTTTATATTTGAAACACACCATAGGGTACTTCTCATATTCAATCTCTTGCTTCCATACTCCTAGTTTAGATGCTAAATCAATCCATGGGGGAAGAGGTGAACTGGTGAATAAGCTACATATATTTTGGAAAAGATGAGGTGCTTCATAGACCTTGTAACTAGATCAATAGCTAAATGATTCTCGAATACACTAGTGATGCTAGCAAAGAATTCTTCCTCTCATTCTAAAGGGAAACCCAAAAGTCAAATCCAAATTGGGGTAAAGTTAAAGGATTTAGTATTTGGGTTAAAACTCGCTTCCCATTTTCTTAGGACCAAGTTAGAATTTCCAAAGAACTAAGGTCCTCCCTCAAGAATAGCTCAAAGGTCTTCAAAGGTAGAGAAGAAGAAGGAAAAGAGACCCTTTACCATTACAACAATTTCATAATAATCTTTCAACCTCCACCTTCTTACTACCCAAGCTTTAATATCACCAATGTTAAAGTGAGGCACCCAAAAACTTCCCATGAGAGATCATTCCATCTTTGAAATCCCTCTATCAATAATTAAAGTAGAGACCCTAAGGCAAATGACACCTTCCTTCTTTCCATCAACTAGAGAAATAAGGCCACTCACACTTAACCCTTTCGCCTTACAAGACCCACTTGATGATTTCAAGAGAGAAAACTAGCACTCAAACATTTTTGTAAGGGGGACATGAAGACCACCATCAAAAATATCAATGGAAGTACCTAAATCCCATAAAGAGCTAGATTTGAAAGACTTGCCTTCAAAAGTTGCACACTCATCATGTGATCCATAGTCCACCTCACCTAGAAGTATTCCCCCTCCTAGAGGCCCCAACTCGATGACACAGATTTGATATAAGATTCATGTTTAGAGCCACATTCAAACTTTCAAATTCTACAACTCTTGTTGCTTTCTTGGTTACACTTTTATTCATTGGTAAAATTTTGTGTTAGAATTCTTTCCTAGTGATAGTCATTTATTGAAACAAAGAAACACAATTATTTTTAGTAGATTATTATAATCAAACATAAAGCTAATTACAATTTTTTTGAAAAATATATAGTACACCAGAGGAGAGAATCCTCTCCTAGATGGTATACTTTATTAATTATAAAAAAAATAGGCAAAAGTTGACACCTCATCAAAACTATCACATTCTGAGTAAATTTAACTTTTAAAAAGTTTTTAAAAAATATCCATCAAAAAATGAGTTTCTATCCATGCACTAGATTTTCAAGTTATTTAAATGGGTAAAAATCAAAGAAAAAAAGTGCTATGCTTTTGTGTGGCATCCCATCAATCTCACTTTTAAAATAAAATCAAACATTTATTTAATAATTATCTTAAAATTTATTAAAAAAAAAAATCCATCTATTTAAAAAAAAAACTAAAACTATAAAAAATAAACTAAATTAAAAATTTGCATTTTATTAGTTTATATAATTTTAAAATCCAAAACATTAATGCCACTTCTAGGCGGTGTAACTTGAAAAACTATATTTTTGTTGGTCATTTCTTTTATAAAAGCATGACTCGGTGTTGAAGTATTACCCTAGATGGTTAGATAAAGTTAACAAAATTCTAGAAAATATTCTAAGGATTTTGGTAGGAGATAAACTAGTGTAGTTATATATTTTTTGTGAAACCTAAATTCATTTTCAACAATTTAGTGAATTGGTTTATATGTAAGATCCTTTTTCAAATTTTCATGGTACGTCTCTAAAAAATATTATAGAGTTGTTCAAGGTTCTTGATGGAGAACATGTTAGTGTATATGTAGAAAAAAATCAAATCACATGAAGGAAATGCATACTCAAGTGTATAATTAGTTGGATAAAAGTAGTGATAAGTTTAAAGTAGACATAAATGGACACATGAGAGAAAAAAATTACTTAGAGGGTGACTTAGTCCCACCACATTTGAGGAATGAAAATTTCCGAAGGAATATATAATAAGTTGAATTAAAATAGTATTATCTCTTGAAGAAAATTGCACAAATTGTTTGAGAATGCTTATGAGATTAAGTTACTAAAAGCTTTGAATATCTCACTAATATTTAATGTGGTTGATCTACATTAATATCATGAAGCGAAGGATATAATGGTGAATATGTCACCACCACAAGAATTAGATTAGAGGCTAAGAGATGATATAGGGTAGATTCTCAAGGAGCATTTGAGTAGAAGAACTAGGACGAAAGAGAATAAGGAGTATATGGTTAGATGGAAGGGAGTAAGACTAGAGGATGACACTTAGATCACTAAAAATGAAATGGCCTAGTTGAGGTAGCCACAAGACCTTTCCTCACTTCCTTAATTTTGAACACTATGATCAAAATTTTGTTACCTATGATCTCTAATGCAAGAGCACCTTAGGGGTCAAGCAACTTTACATCACCCAAAAAAATATTTTTTATTTTTATAATTATTTTGGAATCATACATGTAAATTAGCCTTGCCACATAGAAGCATTATTGGCATATAGCATGCTTCTAGTTAACATCATAGTTTTAGCAACCTAGCATATAGTATGCTTCTAGCCAACACACATTTTCAATTAACATATTGATGATATTTTTTATTCCAAAAAATGTAGCACTTTGTAATGCCTATGAGGACCCTTTTTTGAGCTTTTATGCTAAATTTTAAATAGTGCACCTATTATAAGATTTCGCATCCACTCTAAGAAGAGTTATAGAGAAAGGATCATGGCCTTTGGTTGGTGGTATCCTATCACTTGAAAATTCATTATAAATAAGAGGACAAGTGACTTAGATAAATACATAGTGGAGGAGGATAGATTTGCATATAAGATCTAAGGTTCTCATACTATTGTAATATTGGTTCATATCCTACTAGCATGTATAATTATGACATGTATAGTGTTTGGTATGACTTGCCATGTTAGAGCATTTACTAGTTAATTAGTTTACATTATGTCATATATATTTTAAATCTACTTATGTTGTGTACTCTTTTTATTATTTGTTGTTTCTATGTTTGGGCTACATTAATAGGTTGTCTTTCATTAGGCCTTCTAGATCTATGATTGCATAATCTAAATAGAATAATAATTTAATTGTTGATTCCATAAAATTTAACTAATTCGAGGGTGATCCCACAATAGTGGTTTACAATTTTTGGTCAAACTGGACACTGAAATTATTATTTTTAACTAAATCTTCACATTCGGGCACCTATAATGGATAAACCGTGAGAAATTTGAAGATGATGCAAACTAGAGTCTTATCACATTTTGTCTATAGATTCTAAAAATATTTTTTTCAAAATTTTTGGAATCAAATTGCACTTCTTTTTCCATCTCCCACGAAAATTAGTTTTTTCAGAAAACAACATTTTAAAAAAGTGACGCACACCGTATAACACATAACTTTTTTTTCATAAAAGATAAAATTCTAATTCTTTCGAATTTAGAATTTTAACTCTGATATCTAATTCTTCCACTTGGTTAGATAGTTTTTTATTGAATATTTTTTTTTTAATCAAGTTTCGAAGTCAAACCAATTACAATTCAGACATAGTGCGACCATATAACGCGTAACTTTTTTTGTATATATCAAAATTATTTTTTTATTTTTTTGTTGGATCAAAGATTTAAATATCTAGTGCACTCATATTTTTCAAATTTTTTTTGATAATCTACTATTTTTCCACATGTGCAGAACAAAGACCTTCATTTTCGGTGAAAAACCTATGTTTAATAAAACTAAAAAAACAAATACATAATAAAACCAAAACATTAAAATTATATTCGTTGGATAGCTTGATCCGAGGACTACTTGATTCCAGTTGGGTTTGTGAATTCTCCACCATTTTCATCTTCAACCTGAGCTCTGAAGTGCAAAAATTTAGATGTTTTTTGTGTCTGAGTGGGAGAATGATGGATAAGAGGGGTTCGAACGAACCCCTAGGGGTTCGAGCGAACCACCTTTTCATTTCAATTTCCCTTGGATTTTTGGACAGGAAATGGGGGGGCAAGCACTTAAGTGGGTTCGTTCGAACCCCTAAAACCAATTTTTTTACCATGGGCTTATTTTTTTTCAGTTTTCCTTCCTCCATCAAATTGTAAACCACTAAATTGTGGCTTCACCCTCGATAAAAATAATAAATTATACATCAAATCAATTATCCTCTTATACACCCATGCAAACTCTTTAACTGTATTATTTTTATATAAACTTTATGATATGCACATAAATTAGATAATATCATGGTATTCCATATATAAGATGGAAAAATAAATATCAATAGCCATATTCCAATTAAATAAATATAGTCATCATGTAAAAGTGATATTTGTCAGCCATCATTTAAATAAAGGAGGTTTATACAATCTCACATACATTTTTTTAGTGATGTAGGGGTATTTTGCATTTTCCCCATCTTTTTGTGTTTTTTGTTTGGTTAATGTTTGTTTTGCTAACGTTCTTTTAGTTTGTAATAAGCTGGTCGATTCTCGGGGAAGTCGCTGATCGGTTCTTTGGAAGTTGAGTTCGATGGAAGAATTTAAGGGAATTGACTATCATTGGAAGATGACATGGCCAAGAACATAGAGGACGGGGGTCACCAAGGAAAGAGTAAAAAGACAATAATCTTTCTAGAAGTGGTAGTTGTAGGGGATAGTTGAGAGTAACGTAGAGCCAAAGAAATGAAACAAACGCCTTGGTAGCTGTCGGATTGCTTGCGAATCGACTTGAAATTTAGAAAAAAAACTTTGTTCCTTTGTATCAGACATTGTCAGTTTGAAATCCAAGTCAATACGCATATGTTATTTTGTTCATTGGTTTTCCTGTCGCCATTGTCTAAGGTTCAATTTGTGTTTGGGCAGCGTTCAAAAGTCTGTTTTCACTTCATTGATTCTTGTTTCCTTCTAAATTTTGTAACCTTGTAAGAGGAAATCTTTGAGTATTTCCTTCCGCCTCTATAGTGTAAGGGTTGAGTTGTTTGCTTCAATGCACCATAGAAATTTTTGATAGCATTTGTGCGACCATTATTTTCTGCACCATAGAAACTTTTGATAGCATTTGTGTGACCATTGCTTACTTCTATCACTAGGTATTATTGATTGTCTGGGTTTAAATAAGACTAACATCAATTTTGAATCAGTGGGGCTGTTGAGGAGTGGGCAAAATGCCACTGAGAGTGTTAAAGAGGATGAGGAGGCAATCATAGTAGAGGTCGATACAACCATGATGAAGGTCTCTATGAGATGTTGCAGAACCTAGCAGTGAGAATGGATTCTATAGAGAGAGCCCAACGAAGAGGGGAAACCACAGATTATGTGAGTAGAGTTGATGAGGAAGAACAATTAAGAGATGATGAAGAAAATCAGGAAGAACACTAGAGATTTGAAGAGAATTTTTTGAGACAGTATTAATTGTGGGATCCAAACCAAAGATTGAAGTCCCTACATATTTCAAAAGTTTAAACAGTGAAGAACTCATTGATTGGATCAATGATTTAGATAGGTATTTTGAGCATGAAGGAGTTACAAAAGAAAGAAGAGTGAAGTTCTCGTGCACAAGGCTCAAGAGCCACACTGCTATGTCGTGGGACTATATCCAATCTAAGAGACAAAAGAAGAATAAGTAAAAGATTACCTCATGGGATCAAATGGTTGCTAAGTTGAAGGCCAAGTTCCTATTAAAAGATTATCAATTAAATCTCTTTAAAAAATTACAAAATCTCAAGCAAAAAGACATGTCGGTCAAAGAATACAGAGAGGAGTTTTACAATTTGGTGATTCGATTAGGCCATAGTGAGGAAGATCTTGAGAAGGTAGCAAGATACTTGAATGGTTTAAAGTATAGTTTGCAAGATGAGTTGAGTCTAGTATCACCTAAGACTCTTGAAGAGACATATCAAGTTGCCATCAAGGATGAAGAAAAGCTTCAAAGAAGACAAAATTAGCAAAGGAGAAATCGAGGAAGAGGTTATTGAGGAAAGGGATAGCAGATTGGAAGAGGACAACAATAACAACAAGAAGAAGGGACTGGAAGTTCAAGTGGGACAACAAATCAAGAAAGAGGTGGATACCAAAACAAAAGAGGTAGATTAGTTGGAAGAGGATGTTTCCAAGGAAGAGGAATAGACTTTACTAGGAAATATTTCAAATGCAATCAATATGCTAGTCACAAGAGTTAGGAGTGTCCAAAATCTTCACAAGGGGGATATGCAAGAAACGAAAGAAGTAATAAGATTATACATGTAGATTTGGAGAGTGTTGGATCACCAACACATCACCAAGAAGAACTTGAATTGGGAGAATCATTGCTACTCAAAAGGGTGTTGTTGAAGCCACCCAAGGAGAATCAAGAACCACTAAAAGGAGAGCCTTGTTCAAAACAAAATGTAAGGCAAAAGGTAAATGTTGTAAGTTGATTATAGATAGTGGAAGTCAGATAACATAGTGTCTACTGAAGTGGTAGATAAATTGGGTCTTGAAAGAACCAAACATCCCACACCGTATAGAGTTTCTTGGTTACAAAAAGGATATCAATTGCTAGTTAATGAATAGGATATGGTTGAATTTTAAATTGGTAGATATAAGGATAATATTATTTGTGATAGGATGGCTATGGATGCATGTCGTGTGTTACTTGGTAGACCTTGGCAGTTTGATAGGAAATTGGTGCATAATGGGATAGATAATACCAACACTATTGAGAAGAATGGCGTCAAGCATACCCTCTTGCCTATGTAGGAACGAGAAGAGGACACCAGTAGTGGAAACAACAACAAGGTAATGTTGGTAAGTGGAAAAGAGTTTTTACATGAGATGGAGAAGGAAGACGTGGGAGTTGCTTTGGTTTCTAAAATTTCTATTGTGTTTACCTCTACAAGATTAGATGATTTTCCTAATGAAGTGCAAGGTATTTTGAATGAACATATGGATATGCAGCAATGGATCTTCCTGATGAGTTGCCACCCATGAGGAGCATTCATTATCATATTGATTTGATTCCAAGGGCTAGCCTTCCAAACAAGTTTGCCTATAGATTAACTCCTAAAGAGAATGAGGAGAGTCTAAAGCAAGTTGAGGAATTACTCAAGAAAGGTTTGATACGAGAGAGTCTTAGCCCTTTTTTTGTTCCTATAGTTCTAGTGCCAAAAAAAAAAGGTGAATGGATAATGTGCATTGATTCTAGAGCCATCAATAAGATAACTATTAGATAGAGATTTCCTATTCCTAGAATTGAAGATTTAATGAATTGTTTGAGTGACTCAATGTATTTTTTTAGGATAGATCTAAAAAGTGGTTACCATCATATTAGAATTAGACTTGGGGATTAATGGAAAACAAAATTTAAAACTAATGATGGGCTTTATGAATGGTTGGTAATGCCTTTTGGGCTTTCTAATGCCCCTAGTACTTTTATGAGGCTTATGAATGAGGTCTTGAAACCATTTCTTGGGAATTTTGTTATTGTGTATCTTGATGACATTTTGGTGTTTAGCAGGTCAAAAGAGGAACACTTGGATAATTTGAGAATGGTTATGACAAGGTTACATGAGGAGAAGTTGCAGATTAACATTAAGAAGTGTGTGTTTATGTAGATCGAATTGGTTTATTTAGGCTTTGTGGTGTCCAAGGATGGGTTGAAGATGGATAAGGAGAAGGTTCAAGCTATCATTGATTGGCCAACACCTAAAAGTGCAATGGAGGTAAGAAGTTTTCATTGCCTTGCTAGTTTTTACAAGAAGTTTATTAAGAATTGTAGTCATGTAGTTGCTCCAATTCTTCAGACAATTAAGGGGAACAAAAAATAGTTTGGATGGACACAAGAGGCTAAAAGAAGTTTCCAATTTCTCAAAAAAAGGTGAGTAAACAACCTATTCTTATTTTAACTGATTTCAAAAAGTATTTCAAGTTGAATGCGATGCTAGTGGATTGACAATAGGGGATGTTCTTAGTCAATAAGGAAAACTTGTGGCTTACTTTAGTGAAAATTTAGATGATGCTAAGAAGAGACATTCAGCCTATGATCTTGAGTTTTATGTATTAGTTCAATCATTAAAGAAGATACATTATTTGCTTCCTAAGGAGTTCATTGTCTATACAGATAATCATGCATTGCAATTTATAAACAAACAACGGAAGTTGAACCAAAGGCATGCTAAATGGGTAGAGTATCTTCAAATTTTTAACTTTGTGTTGAAACATAAGAGTGTAAAAACAAATAAGGTTGTTGATGCACTAAGTAGGAGAAGCTTATTGTTTCATGAAATTCGGGCTAATAGTGTGGGCTTTGATAGTTTGAAGGAGTTGTATGTTGATGATGCAGATTTCAAGGAGGCATTTGAAGCTTGCAGAAGTCCTATCAGCAAAGATAGAGAGCCATGGATGGACTTTATGCTACATGTAGGTTTGTTGTTCAAAGGGAACAAATTATGCATCCCTAGAGGATCAATGAGGGATAATTTATTGAAGGAGAAACATTGTAGCAGCCTAGTAGGACACTTTGGGTAAGAAAAAACTTATTTGTGATGAGCACACATTATTAATGGCTAAAGATATAGGAAGATGTTAAGAAGTATGTGGAGAGCTGCAGATTTTATCAGTTGGAAAAAGGGAAGAGTCAGAATGTTGGTTTGTATCAGCCATTACCAATTCCATCTAGACCATGGGGCTTTATAAGTATGGATTTTTTTTTGGGTTTTCCTTGTACCCAAAGGGGAAATGATTCTATTTTGTAGTTGTGGATAGGTTCTCTAAAATGGTTCATTTTATTTCATGTAAGAGAACTAGTGGTGCTACCAATATTGCTAACTTGTTTTTCAAGGAAGTGGTATGGTTGCATGGTATCCCAAGAAGTATCATATATGATCGTGACACCAAGTTTGTGGGGAATTTTTTTGGGAAATTGTTGCCTCAACATTCTGGTCTCCTTTGAAGACTTGGTTGCTTTCTATCTTGTTCCTTGGTTTTGTCGGAGGCAGAACCGGGATGGAACCTGGCATTGAACTTTTGTTAAGTTTCAGGTTTTGTTCCCATTCCCATTCCAGCTCCGCTTCCTGCTTTTGGTTCCCGCTTTACTTTGTTCTAGCAGAGGTAGAACCGGGTTGGAACTCGGCTATGAACTTTTGGTAAATTCCTGCTTTTGTTCCCGCTCCGGCTCCGGCTCCGATCTCCATTTTCTTGGCTGGTTCCCTGTTCCCATTCTAGCTCCGGCTCCGGCTCCGATCTTTGTGTTTGCCTTGGCGGTTACCGCCATACCATAGGCGGTGGGTCCACTCACCGCGGTAGTGCGATGGGACCACCTGTGGTTGGGTCTGGCGGTTATCGCCATATCATGGCCAGTCAAGTGACTGACCGCGGTAAGACCACCAACGGCCTGGTTGGCGGTTACTGCCATACCACGGCCAGTCAAGTGACTGACCGCAGTGGCTGTAATATGACCACCTATGGTCAGCCAAGATGGCTTACCGCCATACCGCGAGGCGTGTTGGTCTGGGCTGCGGTAGCGTGGTAGGAGCTCAGATGAGCTCGAGACAGAGTTTGACCCAGTTGGACTCAGTGGCAGTGTGGCAGGCGAATGACGGGTTGGCATATGGTGAGTTGTCTGCTTCTGGTTGGCCGAAGACAAAGGTGGGCCAGAGCTCGAAGGAGCTCGGATGGCTTACCGCCATACCGCGAGGCATATCGGTCTAGGCAACAGTAGTGCAGTAGATGGTGGGGTGAGCTCGGGCGAGCTCACCACCATACCGCGATGGGGTTGTTTGAGCTTGGCGGTAGTGCGATGGAAGCAGAATGTGCTCGAGACTTGGTTGACTGAGCTGGACCGATTTGACTATCAGTCAGTAGTGATAGGCGAATGAAATGGCAACACATGGAAAGTTCTTTGAGATCCCATTGACCAGGGAGTTATTTCCTGATTGCGATAGAGTTGTATTATTGATGGAAGGTTGACAGACGCGTTTGGGCCGAGTTAATGATTGTTTGGCTCGATGCAACTGTATAAGCGATGCACATTATCAAGGAATGGGCGGTGCTTGCAAGTGGATAATTTATTATCCTATTGACCATTGTAGGCAGGGATGGGCTGAACAGGTATGCACATGGTGTAAGATTATAAATAATCTTGTGTGTAGTTTGAGTAAGAAGATGAGCCATATCAGAGAGAGGCTGAGAGTGTTCGAGCTATTCAACAGTGAACACTTTGACTTTTGGATCTGATAAGATGTGAACCTGTGAGGCCAAGAGGCTGGGCTGGCCGTGAGGCTAGCTGTGACAGTCTTTGAGAGGAGCTGAAAGAAATCTACACAGTATGTCCTCAGGACATTGTAACTGTGTGAAGATTTTATTCTATGTTGCTTGCATCTTTCTCTAGATGAATAATACAAGTGAGCTGAATGTTTTGGAGGTGGGGCTTTTTACCTAAAAAGGTTTTCCCCATGTATATCTATGTGTTCATAGTTTTGTCTTTCATGGTTATCTGTTTGTGTTGAATTTGTTATTTGTTTGCATCCACTTCTCTTAGAGGATCAATGGGGGATCAAGTGTGCCTATTTCCGCTTTATGACATAGTTGTTTATGTCTTTGATGTGATTTTGAAGTGAAATCACTAAGACATTGCTGTCTTAGATGCATATCTTGATGACAGACCAAATTCGTATCCCCAGCACATTTTTGTTGAACTCTTTGGAAAAAGTTGGGCACACACCTCAATTTTAGTTCAACCTATCACCCCCAAATAGATGGCCAAATTGAGGCTAGCTATTAGAGTCTTGGTGATATGTTACGATGCCTTGGTGACAACATACCCAACAATTGGGATATGGCATTGGCACAAGTAGAGTTTGCATATAATGATTCTCCAAATCAAAGTACATGATTCAACCCATTTTACATCGTCAATGGCATGCATCCTAGAGGTGTGTTTGAACTTCAAAATATGGGTGATATGGAGAAACAAAGTGAAAATGGTGAAGACTTTGCTAAGAAAATCCATGACCTTCATGAGGAGGTGAAAAGACACATTGAAGGAAGCAATCAAAAATACAAACGATATGCTGATAAAAAATGGAGAGAGGTGCAATTTTAGGAAGGTGATCTTGTAATGGCTCATCTTTGGAGGGAAAGATTTCCTACTGCTACCTATAACAAACTGAAAATGAAAAAGATTGGGCCTTGTAAGATCCTTAGAAAAATTTCAGCAAATTCTTATGAACTCAACCTTCCCTTTAGATTGGGCATTTCACCCATCTTCAATGTTGTAGACTTATTTCCTTATCAAGCTCCTGTAGATGTTGACATAGCAGAGATGGAACTTCAAAGTGTGGAGGAGCAACAAGGTACCACACTAGCTTCATTGGAAATAAAATACATCCTGGATATACAATTGGTATGGAAGACCTGAGGCAGGGATTATTCCCAGTATTTGGTAAAATTGAAAGATTGTCTAGTGGAGGATGCTTCATGGTTATCTACATCTGTTATCTCCAACCTGGGTTATTCTATGGAAGACCTCTTGAGTTGAGCTCATGAATCCTAATAAGTGGGGGAGCTTGATGCAGGGGCATTTTTCTTTTTCCCCCAACTTTTTGTGTTCTTTTGTTTGGTTAATGCTTGTTTTGCTAATGTTCTTTTAGTTTGTAATAAGTTGATTGGTTCTCAGGGAAGTTTCTGATTGTTTCTCTAGAAGTTGAGTTTGGTGGAAGAAGTTAAGGGAATTGACTGTCATTGGAAGATGACATGGCCAAGAACAAAGAGGACAGGGGTTGCTAGGGAAAGAGTAAAAGGATAGTGATCTTTCTAGAAGTGGCGGTTGTAGGGGATAGCTGAGAGTAATGAAGAGCCAGTGAAATGGAATAAATGCCTTGTTAGTTGTTAGATTGCTTGAGAATCGACTTTAACTTTAAAAAAAAACTTTTTTCCTTTGTATCAGACACTATCAGTTTGAAATCTAAGTCAATAAGCATGTGTTATTTTGTTCATTGGTTTTCTTGTTGCCATTGTCTAAGGTTTAGTTTGTGTTTCGAAAAAATATAGAAGTTTGTTTTCACTTCATTGATTCTTGTTTCCTTCTACAGTTTGTAACCTTGTAAGAGGAAAGAGTGTTTCCTATCACCTCTGAAGTGTAAGGGTTGAGTTGTTTTCTCCAATGCACCATAGAAAGTTTTGATAGCATTTGTGTGACCATTGCTTCCTTCTATCACTAGGTATTTCTGATTGCCTAGGTTTAAATAAGACTAACATCATTTAGTTATAGATAATGTGTCACCAACACAAAAGTGAATTAATGCAATTTAAACTTAACAAAATTAAATGTGCCTATATAAAATAGGGGTAAAACTGATGATGGAATTTCTACCTATATGCTCTAGAAATGTAGACATAAAAGGTGTCATATAATAGGGCACTACATCAATCCTTTAAAACTATGACTTGATTTTCCTAAATTATTAAAAAATGTTAGAATTTCAGTATAGGGTGAAATAAAAATTTCTAACTGATGGTCCATTAATATTATCTAAAATTTTATTAATAACAAAATACACATTGCATCAATTTCCTACACTGTTGTGTTGATTTGGATTAGTTTTAAGATTTAATTAGTAATAAGAAGATATAGATGATTATTCTATAATTGTAGTTAGATGGAGTTGTTGATGGTTACAATTTGTGAAAATAGACAAGAATTTGGTATGATTATTTTTGTATAAAACCCATTTGGCTTCTTACAAAAGTCTCAAAGGTTTCTTAGTGTTTGTAATGCCACGTAGAACAAATATGAAGATAAGTTGTCTATTGTCTTCTACTTGTTGTGAAAATAATATAGCTAAGTGGTATAAGAGTCATAAGTAGTATACAACTTTATTGCAATTACAAACAATACACAAAAAACCTTAAGATTATAGATTATTTAGTGCCAAATTTGAATATTCCAATGTTCATTGAGTGAAAAAATTACATCGGGGAACATAGAAAGAACAAATATTAGTGTTTATATTAGAATTCACCAAAATTTAATTCTTCTAATTGCATGCAACTATAATTGTATGCTTGTTGATGCCATGCTCCCTATAAATAAATACAAAGTCTTGAATTTTTTTGCAATCACTTCTAAGAAAGTGATCATTAACCTTCATCTTGCATTATCTTGGTATATTGAATCAAAATTTAATTTATCTTGGATCTAGAGTCCATAGTAAAAATTACATAACAAGTCACTTTGACAAGATTTTGTTTGGTTATGAATTGACTTAGTTGAAATTTTTCATTGCATAGATTCCTCTCATCAATCTATTAGTATTATCATAAACATGAATAACCTCTTCTATTATATCATTTTTTGAGCCATCGATATTGCTTAGATTTAGGGTTCCTAATTTTTGCAACATAACAATGTCATGGACATTGTATAACACATCTAAATCTCCTTAGCTCTATAGGATATTTGAATTGCTTAGGAAACAACTTTACATGTTGACTTTAATTTTTTTCTCCAAATTCTGAAGACTTTGATTGCCTTAGCAATTTCTCCATTTGCACTTAGATTTTTCTAGTTCAAAATGATAATTTAATGAGGGCATATTTAGTCCAGGTTTACTCTAGCTCTAGTTTCCTATTTTTGTAACTATAGACTAACTATTCATATTTTGTGAAATAAAATAGAGATGACTATGACTTATGCAAAGAAGTAGTAGAATACTACTACATTACATAACAATAATACAAGGAAGTGATAAGTCTTCTTGACTAAGATGAGCAATAAAATAAAGCTACACATTTCAATTAATAGGACAACATATGTGAACAACATGACATCATGATAAACATAGATAACCATTTCCTTATTGTGGATTGTTGGAGGATTCACATAAATTCTGATATTAAATAAATAATTATAGGTAGTCAACATTTGATCCACCTTTCCATGCATAATATGTGCCTTTGTTATTTTAAGTGCATCTACAAGATGTGTTAAAACATATGAACTATTTATTTATTTTGGATAAAAGGCTATAAGCCTATATATATATATATATATATTTATATTTATAATAAAGATTTATACAAAATTTTATAATTTTAAGGCTCTTATCAGATTTTAAGGCTCTAATTTAGCATTTGTGATTGGAATAATTAACTTAGCATGAAAATTAATTGCAAAATATTAGTCCATTTTTTTTTTTTGGATTTATCTTGTCACCTATATTAATTTTTTTTTCATTTGTAAGTAAGATCATTCAAAAATTTGGAACACTTTAAAAAATATTAAATTCCCATTACAATCTAAGATACTTTATTCTAAAATTATTAAGAAGACACATGTTTTTTGGAATAAAGATTGGATTTGTAAATTTTAGATTATGTCTACAATTTTAACTTAATACTATAAAAATAAAAGTGAATATAGAAATCAATTATATATTACAAATATTCATAGTACATTAAATTCACATAAGTGTGCCTTTGAGGAAAAGCTTCACCTTTTTTTTATATAGGAAACATATAAGGAACCATAAAGGATATCTTTGTCGGGATTTGGTGAGCTTGATTTCTAGGTAAACCTCATTGGTTAATAAGCCATATAAAAAAATTACATATAAATAATTTTTAGGATTGTCAAGGCTTTATTATGATTTTAGATGCTACTATAGCTAATTTTTTTTTATCAAATATTGTTGTGATCTGAGATTTATTGCATAAATTTCACTATCATTTCTAATAATTATTGGACAATATCAATGATATTCCAACATAAGGGTTACAAAAACTTCAATATGACTAAAAATTATTGGAATTTGACTTGGCATACCTAATCTCTTTATTGTTTGTGTTGCCGAATAATCCTAATACATTTCATGCATTAGATTGCATAAGATACACCAATGCAACGTTGAAAAAATAGTCCCAAGATTGCAAGATACCAATTTGGAGATTTTGGTAAAGAAAAGCTACAATTGTAGATCCACCAATTTGTCAAATATGGTCGGATTAACTGTTTTTAGGATAGTAATCTACTAAAGTTTGTATCTTGAATTTTATAGGAAAACACCCATTTATATATGCTTTTGGGGGTAACTTCCTAGACATGTACACATTTGTGTAAGTTCCTGATGTTTTCTTTATGGGATCAACCATATTGAAAGGGAGTTTCTTGAAACGTTTTGTGTAAGAACAAATTATCATTTTGTTAAGATTAGTTATACTTTTGGTTAGGAGCATTACACTATGATGATAGGATAGATCCTAATGATGTTTGGGAACACACATTTTTAAATATGTCGAGTCAAAAATTATGTTGGGTGCATTTTTTTTGTTAAGTTGGTGCTTGGTAATGGTACACTACAAGTTCTTATTAGTGTAAATAGTGTATTTATCCATTTAGTTAGGATATCACCTTTCTATGATTGACCTATTCACACTCATAACTTAAGTTTACTTAGGACTTTTAGGATTTTGTCTTACTTCATACCATTGAGATATCTGTCATCATCACTTGAGACACCTATTGCATGTATACTTGCCACTTGCTCACACACTTTTCAAGTGAGCTCACAAGTGTTTCACATTCAGAGGGTTACTCAGGTTTTTCAATCCTACCTTCCTACCTCATCTACGTTCCCTATATATCCAAGGCTTCTCATTGTATATTTACACTCTTCATATTGTTTGATAGATATCCTATTGTGTTTATCATTTCAATTATGGAAGGTTATCAATTTGAGCTCTATGAGCTTGGCATTCTCCAATAGTTCTACTATTTGAAATTTATCTCAATTCAATTAGACTCTTCTAGGAAATTGATCATGAGCCAAAGCACACAATTTACTTTCTAGAATTTTTCTAATCTAGCATTGAAAATAGTTGTAGAGAAGATTGGATGGATAAATAAGGATATATGAGCAAGGATAATCTATCATACAACCAGTGGTAATTTGAATTTATAGTTATTTTCACCAACACGTGAAAATACCCAAGTTTCACATACATATCATCTTCTTGAGTAGTCATTCTACCTCTATTAGAGTGTGCATAGGCGATACTATTAGAGATTAAACATGTCTAAAGTTGGGATGATTCTTTGTGTGATTAAGATTGTGTAAATAAAACCATTTATACACACCCTCACACATATATCTTCTAAAAAAAATGATTTATGATTTAGTTTAATCTTTTTTTTTATGGCTTGATGGAGTTGTATTTGTGTTATTATTCTACTATTCAAGAACCAATAACCTATCTCGAGAAGAAAGATTAGATATGGGTGAAGAGAAAGATCCAATAGGGCCTATTGAACCTATTACTCTCAGTAAGGGTGTTCTAGAAGAAAAGGCTAAACCAGATCTATCATTAATGGCTTTTAAGTAAGATCAAACCACTTTCTATTACAACCTAAATTTGTAATATTTTTGTTCTAGTTGAGAAGTTTCCACTTTCTTTCTCAATCTCAACCATTTTATTAGACATTAAACTATTCTTCCAGATAGTCCATAAGAGTTGATAATGATGCTAATTAGTCTTAGCATAAAGTCAATGTAGGAATAAATGAAAACATTATTACAAGGAATGCTATATTTGAAAAAATATAATACTCATAAGTATTATAATTCTAATACTGAGATCTAATGAAAAATAACTTGTTTGTGAAATGATGCTTCAAGGTATACATGAAATCAATTCATGTAAAATTTCTTAGAATTGTTGGTGGAGTTGTGACCAATGATTACTAATTCACTCATATATTCTAGATTAAATTGTTAAAATGGTTGTATGTCTATTGTGTCATTATTGAAAGAGGAATAATATGGGAACTATTGCATCTTGATTGCATTCATTGTACGATCTATGACAAGGATAGAGTGGATGTATTGAGATTGAGGTTGTCTTATCACATAATAGGTTAGTTCATGTTTTTAACATTGGAGTGTTCTATCACATGGATTGTCATTAGGAAGGGTTGAAGAATTAATTATGTGATAATTCACAAGCCATAAGTAGTGATGTTTTAGGTGACAACTAAATTATGCTTCTATCAATAATAGAGTATAACACACCATTCCTTGTAGTGTAAGTCAAATATATATTTTTATGCATGGCTTCTAAAACCTATGCATTGACTTGTCCAATATGTATGATAGTTTTATTGCAAGTTTTATAACTTGAATTAGCATATAATTCACTAAAACATTCAATTGTCATATAAGAGTATTTGAGAATATTTGAAGACTAATATTTGTTGAGTGCAAATTATTTGGTCTCAATTCATGACAACATGATAATGTGGATAATAATTTTTTAAATTTTAAACTAACAATATAGTTTGGTCAAACATTTATTAGAATTAATCATATTGAATATAATTCTAGCAATTTTAAAATTTCCCAAGATTGAAATATATTATCCAATGGACATGAGAATATGGGTAAAATACCTTAACAATTCATCTTAGGTTTGTGAATCTAGAGGAATTTAAACATTAAATTTCAAAACATAGACACAAGGTTGAGGAAAAATAAAATCAGATAAGGTTGTAAGTTCCACCACATGATTTGTAATTTGAGACATGCTCTCTAAAGAATGTAAGTGAATCCTAATGATTTATCTCAAGTTCATGAAAATTTAAGCAAAGAATTATTTAGAATTTGGTTGATATAGTTATAAGGGGATTTTAGTTCCAACACTTGCCTGCAACTTAAAACGTGTTTACTAGTGGTTCCAAGTCACACTACCTCTCACCTACATGCTAATATGCATGTATGCTTGTACATTTGGTTTCTCTTTACATTGAAAATTCATAGTTATATTATTGTGTACATACATGTATTCTTACATTTGGCTTCTTTTCACATCTGCACCTAACAATTATGTTACATTATTGCATTATTGACAAAGAGAAGAAAGAAAAACTAGATCAGTTGAACTATGCCAAGGCTTCCCAACAAGGTGCACACCAATTATTTTATTTTTGTTTACTACATTTTTGTAAATTAGGGATTTAAGAATTTATTCACATACATTTTTTGTAAGTTGCACACTAGGGCTATTCTAGGGTTTGAGCTTTTTGTTGGGGTTTATGTTTTACTATGTCTTGTGGGTGTGCTAGGTTTTAGGTTTATCTTGTAATGCATTTTGAGTAATTTTTTCATTTTTATTGATAAGTTGTATGCATGGAGAAAATAATGATATCGGTTTTCTATAACAAATGGGTTTTCATTTTTATGAATTTTTATGGGGTCTTGTCTTTAATTATTTTATTTAGTATCTTCTTTATTTTGATGTGTATGTTGGGTGACTAGAATAAGGATGTGGGTTGTCACCTTAAACAAAGGTTTTCATTAATATGGCATTGAACAAAGGTGTGCTTTTTATAATTATTTGAACATGAATAAAGTTGGCTTCTATCTAAATTTATATTATCTATAATATGAAAAGGACTCTATTTTGAATTTTACTCTAACAAAATGAATAAATTTAACTTTTGGAAACCTATTTTAGTTCAAGTACTAAATTGGATCCCTTTCTCCCCTTTTTGGTTCTTTTCTTGCTTATATAGATTGAGATGGAACATTTCACAAAAAATCATGAACATGATGAAGCAAGAGCAACTCTTTGCCTCCCAAGGGTGCCTTATTATCTTATCACAGATAATTGTTCTATGTGTATGAATAGCTACTATTTTTCAGTATATCTATTTTATTTGTATCTATTCATTATCAAATGCGCTTTGAAATAAAGTAGGAAAACACTATATTCTCATAAATTATGCATGTTTTTAGTTTGCAAATGATATAGTGTTAGGGATTATTATCAATAGTGTCCATTTAGTAAAATGTGCATTCCTGCTACATTGATATACTAGATAAAGGCTATATGAATAAAGATGAGAGAGCTTCTTAGCTTTAAAGTAATTATCCTAATGCAATTTATTAAATATTGTAGATAGTAAATGAGTATGACAATAATTTTGGACCATATGGAGAAGTAGACAAGAAATACATAAGATGAGTAGCATCCATGATTGTTGGTCTACACGTAAGAGTCCCTTGGGTGATGTGTCAAAACCCTAAGTTGCAAGGGTAATCTATTGAATAGAGGTTCAACTTTTTTTCTAACTCTTACATTTGAGTTCATAGTGGGCTTCATTTTACAATCTTCTACAATATTTGCTTCTCTCTTCAAGGTTCAATTTATTGCTTTGTTGCACTTTTAAGTATAAAGATTTAAATCTATAGATGGTTGTTGCTATCCAAAAATAAGTCAACCTTCTAATTTTTGGACTTTATTTATTTGAAACTATGTGAGTTTTAAATCTCTAAGTTATTCTACCCAATAATTATCATCAAGGTTGATGCTTCAAATTTTCTCCAACTACACTATTCTTAGAGCTCCTTCATTTTTATTTGGGCATATTTGAATCACATCTAACTTGGCTGAGGGTATTTTTCTAAAAAAATAATAGATCTTGGCTTATTCCTTTCAAGGAAGTTGATGACTATGATTATTCACGATTCTTTATTAATGATTATAATTTTGAGGCATATAGGGAATATTTGGCTCAAGTCTTTATTGATCCTTCTTTTTATATGTATTTGAAGCCTTTCTTCCATATCTATATATGAAGTCACAATAATTGGCTATATGCATCTTGGCTTACACTGTTAGTACTAGTTGTGAACGACTTGTATTTTTAGGAACAATGTCAACCTTAGATTAGCCATTTAGTTTTATTTGTTTTCTATTAGTGAAAGCAATTTCTAGCTATATGTATCTTAAATAACTCCTTTGAGTTATTTATCTAATTTACGTTTTGGCCATCTTTTAGGTGCTATTAGTATTTTAAGTTATTCCTTTTGGTCTAGTTGTAGTTGTAATAGTGGTGGTTAATGATGTATGTTTTAAAAATTGCCCCATTAGTTCTTCCTAATATGAAAGTTATCCTTCTAACTTTAGTGTTTATAATTTGTATGTGTTGCTCCATTTCCTGTACATACAGGTATGGGGTTAACCTGTTAGATTTTATTTTGGTCAACAATTTTAGTTTCAAAGGTTTGAGTGAAGGTGCTAGTGTGATAATAATGTAATGCCCCGCCACACAACCCTAGAGGAAGTTTCAATTCACTACAAATGCGTAGTAATTTTTTTAATTTTTTATTAAGATGAATTATACATACATGTTCACCTATAATTGACAACCTCCCCTAAGGCTACGTAACCGAGATTACTTAATTCCCATTAACATACATCATCTAAATTACATTACATTAAATAACTCAAGAATGACATTCATTTAACATAAGTAAATACAAGATAAGAATAGATTAACCATCACACAATTCCATTACATAAACCATTACAAGATTACAATCCTCATTCCCAGAATGAGTCAAAATACATAAGTATAATAATTACAAGATCCACCTCATAACAACAAGAGGGGTAAATACAATTGATACTAGAAGAATTACAACAGTACAAGAAGAGAATAACAATATCCGCAAGCTGTCCAACTGGATGTCTCGCTTCCACGAACTGAAGAACAAAGGGGGACCCAACAGTTTTGGTGCATGTTCCACACAACCTAGTGGTACCCGAAGGCCCACCCCCCATGCTAGGAGATAGTAAAAATACAACATGGACAAAAAATCTACTACCTCTAACCAAAGGCTGACTAACTGAAAAAACTGACTCAACCATACATATGCACAATATAAATCTAACACTAACATGGTTACATTGCTTCTAGACATAATAAAATCAGGTGTGCTAAAGAAACAATACACACAACATATAATCAAGGTTATCCTAGATAGAGTGTCATTGCAAGGTGCATCATGAGATCTCCTCTGGGCATCCTTCATAGGCTTCGGTAATCCTGGTGACCTCAATCGAATCTTGGCCCTCATACTCACTCAAGCGGAATCAACTACCTTTCGTATGGACAAGCTAGTTGACCTTGCCATTCCGGGCCTTCTCACTCACCCCAAGTCTAAACAAGCCCTTGTGTCTGCGAGTGAGGTTAATTTTATCTTGGTTAATGTGAATGCATCCTAGTAATCTAAGTACTTTTCTTTAATTATCACTTCTTAAAAACACTTTCGAAGGTTACTCGATTTACCTCTTTGGGCTTCGACCCCTAACAAAAGCCACTCCTCTAATGGATAACTCACTACTCAAATCTAGACTCCAAGGGTGACTCAAGTGTTATAGAACTGAATAACTCAGTCTCTCCTAATCTAGGAGATGACAATACAGAATCCCACTCCAACACTTGGAGGAAAACATACTCATAAAGCACTACCCAAGGGAAAGCGAACATTAACTTAACAAGGGGATGACCCACAACATTGGAAGTCTTTACAATTTAAATCTCAATCACCCATTCCCAAAAAATCAACATAATGGAAACAAATAATAACAATAAGCAAGACTAGGAATCATGCTATATTTGGATATATTAAATCCATATCCTAATTAATACTTTTCAATAAGAAAGACCAATGCTTTGATAAAATAAATAATAAATTGAAACAAATTTCCTTAACTTTTATAAGAGAGGATAATTTTCAATTTTAACAAAACAAGATATTCCATTGCATTAAAAAAAAAATACAAAATTATGCAAGAAGATAATTCTTTCAATTACACATCAATTATATCTAATTACTATAACTCTTTTAATTTCAACGATATCACTTATTTTCTTATTATTTCTCAATCAACATAATAACTATATTGTTATATGTGTATATATATATATATACAATAATTAATCATAATATGATAAACTACAGATAGAATATATATATCTCTATATATATATATATATATAAATAATTATTCATTTATCTATATATATTTATACATAATCATATATATATATATATATATATAAATAATTATTCATTTATCTAAATATATATATACATAAATATATATATATTACATAAATTATACTTGATAAATACTAAATATATTTTATTTAGCCATTAAGTCTCATATTGGAGCGAACCCCAAAATCCTAGGATTTCAATTTGCGCAGAGAAGGACGTTGATAGTACTGAAATCCGTAGTCATTAAAAAAAAAAATACATGCTTTAAGCAAGGGCGTCGGACTACCTTTTTGCCAGTGCAAAGTCCATAAGGATAGTGGTGCGCCAGCGGTACTATGTACCGGCTAGTCGCATCCACTGCCAGGATGTGGGGAGCGACGCATCCCATGGGACAGCGCCTCCCCCACCATGGTACAGTGAGGTGGACGGTGGGGCTGTAACTCCCACCTCCCCTCAATTTTCATAACCTTAAACAATAAACACAAAAAAAAAATTTAAAGAAGGTAAAACGTCACTGGTAAGAAATATTTCGTTTTCGTACAGTGACGGATCTTGAATTCCGTGCGCGGGGATTTTTGCATAAGGAATAAATTTATTCCAAACTACACAATTTTTATGTATGTATTTAAATGTTGTTTGTATTATATTCGAAATATAATATGTATAAGATTTAAATACATATATATTTACACAGAAGATTTTACTGGTAAATTCGGGAAAAATAATTAAAAAAAACCAGTATCATGAAATTGATTAAATTTTCCAGAATTTCGTTCCAACCTCAAAAAGGTGAAAATCTAAATTTCTTTCAACACTATTCCTTAAAATTCACAATAACTAAATAAAGAAAATTCAAAGAGATCTTTTACAGAAGGTTATCTACGAGGGTTTGATTTTCTTTTGAAGAACATATCTGAATAATTACAAGGGTAAAATCTTCATTCTAAAACCTAAATGTTGAAAACACAATACGAGGTTTAATTTAACCATGTTTCTTCAATTTCCCCCAAATTTGAATAAATCTAAATCTAGATTCATTTAACAATTTCCAATTCACAATTGATTTTAACAACAAAATTTGAAAACAAATTAATATGAAATGAACAAACAAGACAAAACCTGGAATCCAAAGCTACAGAAGAAGATGAATTTCTGATGCAAGCTTTCTCCCAAGAATTCTTGAAATTTCTTCAACGTGCAACGATTCCAATCCAAATACTTCAAAAATTGAAAACAGATTAACCTCCAACAATTCCAATATTTCTTCAATTCCTTCTTTGTGTAGGTTTTTCCAAAATTTTCTTTTCTCCCGTCAATGAATCCTCTTCAATAATTTTTTTTCCCTTTTTTCTTAAATCAAATACATGCAATTCACATATATCCAAAAATATCTTACACAACCCTAATTTTCAAATGCATGCAAAGTGAAAATAGATATTTATTTCCTTTTTCCATTTTCGAAAACCCCAAATTGATTTTAAAATACAATTTCACTTTTCTTTCAATTCTTTTAATTTAATTTAATTTAATTTATTTCAATAAGCTCAATTAATTAATTTTAATTATTTAATAATTAAATTCAACCTTTTTCCAAATTAATTAAATAAATTAAAATTTCATTAAATACAATTTCATCAACAACTTAAATATTTCATCTAAGCATAAATTTCACTTAATATTAAAATAACCTCTATTTTCAACAATGCAATAATTCTAAAAATATTGATTAAATAATAAAGCATCCAACATAAAATCACATAACATTAAATCAAATAACTATGACTCACAAAACAAGACTATCGACACACTAAGGCTAGGGCGTAGACCTGACACATGTTACCTAGTTACTATCTCCCGTTCAACTTAACCGTTGGATCGACACGCTCAAACCTGTGAAACCAGGTGGAGTCGATGTCATGTACCTGCAACCTGAAACCAAGTAAACAACATAATACAGTATATCCAGTATATAATACACACTGTGAAGAAGAAATCATGGATTCGCAGGGCGCTCGCAAGCGAGTGATGTGAAACTGTCTTCTTCACCAATACACTCATCAAGGACTAACATTACATCATAATCAGAATTCACGTAATTCAATATCTCAAGCTAACTCTACTAACATCAATAATCCATAATGCATGTGAAACAATAGTCAGATAATCCACATCACACAATAATCAATGTCGCTCAATAGTAGCGATCAAAACACAAACAACCAAGTGTGTCCAGTATAATAGTAGCTGCATCCCAAACATATCATAAAGCAAACACACAAGAAGCAAAACGAAAGGGTATTACATATTACCATAGTTAATTTTTTCCCATTTTTTGAAATCTCTATTACATCTATCCACCCTTATTTTTTAACTTAAACTCTCTTCATTAAATATGTATTGAAGACATTTAGGAAAGCATTAGCATTGTTTTTCAAAGAAAAATTTAAGAGTATCAAAAGATATTTTTATAAAATTTCTTTATGGATGAAGGCACACATGTTAATTGTATGGATTTTTTTATGAATTTACCTCTCAAGTAGCCCTATTAAATTATGGATAAACTTTCATGTTCCTTTTAAGTAGTATAAGACGCATCTCTCAATTGGATAAAGAACCAAGGATTTCCTTTATTAGAAAGCTATTAAAAATGTAGAAAATAAAAAGGAATACAATATTGGAAAAAAATAGATAAAATAAGTCTTGATTCAACAACCTTACCTAATGTCATGAATAATTTTCTACATTTGTTCCTTCTTTAAACCCTTAATAAAATTTATTTTCCTTTCATCTTGGTTTGTAGCTAGTAATATACCTTCTTATTCTTTGGAAAATATGAAACCCATGCTTTAGATGCTAAATTTGTGAACCCCTTCAAGGACATACCAATCCAAATTAATATTCATATAATGATTGATCCCTCCACATAATTCTTTGAAAGTACTAAAACAAATAGTTCACAAATGATAACAATTAAAGAATTTAATGAGAATATAAAATTGAATATGCTACATACTTTAGTTATATTATCTAGTACTTTTGAAAGACCACCCAAATCAAGTTTGAGTGCCCTTTTGGCTAGCAACCATGAGAGTCCACTATTCTACATAGGTATATCAACAAACACCATATTAGATAGCCATTTGTATCCATAGAGAAAGATATTTTTCTTAGAAAAAGCATTTGTAGAGACTATATATAATGTTAAAAGTTTTTAGATGAAGCAAAAATCTTGTATTTTTAATAGCAAAAGAATAACATGAAAGCTTACTTAACTAGCAACAAATATTGTGCACCTACTCAAGTCTTTGTAGTCTTTGTGATACTTAAGTTTTCTAGATGCAACAAGTTTTGACCGACAATGAATATTTTGCACCTCCTCTAGTCTTTGTGGATTTTCGAAGCTTACTTTATTAACAAAGATTATTGTGCATGTCCTCCACTGAAGCTTCTGTAATTATTCAAGGAAAATGTTTATCTAGGTTTTCTCACACTCACTCATCACAATATAATTGTAGTCAATATTTGTACATGACACTTATTTATTGGGCATGGATAATGTTACCATGTCTATTCATGGGAATATAACTACACTCAATATTTGTACTTACACTTATTTATTAAGCATGAAAAATGTTACCATGTGTATTCATAACAATTTAACTATCGTAGAAGCAATTTTTGTAAACTTGACACTTACAATTAATTTTAAAATTGTTTGTATTTACACTTTATTTATTGAGCATGGAAAATGTTACCAAACTTAATCATAGCAATATAACTGCGCTAAAAACATTATTTGTAAATATGGAAGGTACAATAATTATATAATTAATATTATGAAATTAATGAAATAAATTTTAGTTATAATAAGACTTGAAAGGAAGAAATCTGACAATAATGTGGCAAGTAAAATTTATTGTAATATTAATACCATGAAATAAATGCAATCATTGAAAAGGAAAAAGCTAAGAGTATCAAAAGAGATGTTTAATCAATTCTTTTAGGGATGAAGGCACATATGTTAATTGTATGAACTTCTTTACAAAGTTACCACTTGGGTAGCCCTAATAAAAGATGGATAAACTTTCATGTTCCTTCTAAGTATTATAAGATGTATCTCTCAACTAGATAAAGAAAGAATGATTTCCTTTAGTAGAAAGCTATAACAATGTAGAAAATTAAAAATAATATAAGATTGTAGCAAAATATATAAAATAAGGCTTGATTCAATAGCCTTACCTAATGTCTTGAATAATTTGCTGCACTTCGTTCTTTCTTTGAACCCCTAATAATTTTATTTTCCCTTTCATCTTGGTTAGTAGCTAGTAATATGATTTCTTATTCTTTGGAAAAAGATGAAACAAATGTTTTAGATGCAAAGCCTACAAACCCCTTCAAGGACATACCAATACAAATTAATATTCATAATGATTGATCCATCCACACAATTTTTTTGAAAATAATAAGAAAAATAGTTCACAAATCATAATGAATTTAAAAATATAACGAGGATGGAGAATCAACTATGCTACATACTTCGATTACACTAAAGAGTATTTCTGTGAGACCATCCAAATAAACTTTGAGTGCCTTTTTGACTAGCAACCATGAGAGTCCACTATTCTACATAGGTATATCAACATAGACCACATCATATAGCCATTTGTATATATTTATGCTACATACTTCAATTACACTACCTCGTATTTCTATGAGATCATCCATATCAACTTTGAGTGCCTTTTTGACTAGCAACCATGAGAGTTCAATAGCAAAAAATTAGCACAAAAGCTTACTTAACTGGCATGTCCTCCAACGAAACTTCTTCAATTATGCAAGGAGAAGATTTATTGCAAGAATCTTTTTTTAGGTTTTCTCACACTCACTTATCGCAATATAAATGTAGTCAATATTACCACATCTATTCACGGGAATATAACTATACTCAATGTTTGTACTTACACTTATTTATTATGGAAAATGTTACCATGTGTATTCATGACAATTTAACTACTCTATAAACATTTATTGTAAACGTGACACATATAAGTAATTATAAAATTGTTTGCATTTACACTTATTTATTGAGCATGGAAAATGCTACTACGCTTAATTATGACAATATAACTACTCTAGAAGCATTTTTTGTAAATGTTGCAGGTACAATAATTGCAAAATTAATATGATGAAATTAATACACTGAATTTCAGTTATAATAAAACAAGAAAGAAATCTGACAAATATAAATGTGACAATAAAACTTATTATAATATTAATACCATGAAATAAATACAATCATTAAAGATATATATAGAAAAATAATAATTTAATTTTGATAATAACTGTTTTCAAAATAAATCAATAGAAAAAAGTATAAATAATATTTTTAAAGTTATTAAATCAAGAAAATATTTTTTGAACTACAGAATTGTTGGTGAATTTTTAAAATTTTGTATGTCTATTGACTTAACAATCAAAATAAATTGCATCTCATAGATGCATAAATTATCTGAAACACTTTGTCATATATGATCTCAAATGATAAATATAATTATTCCAGTTAGGACCATTTAGATTATATATATATTTTTAATGAACTTATGTGTGCCATTGAATACACTGGACCATAAATTTGGTGGGGCACAATATGCCAACATTTTATTGTAAGCCAACAAAGTGGCTGTAGAGGTGTCCCATCTCTAGACCCAGGTCATTGTGGTCACAGGCCATGGTGAGCTTGGGCATGTGGATCGTCTTCATAACAACCACCTGCTGTGTGGGGGCAGCCTTGGTGACCATAGACAATATGGGACAGATAGTTCATGCCATGTTTTCTGAGCTTTTTGGGCTCTAATGATTTGGAAGCTAGCAAACAAACTATCATAATGGCAGATGGAGGTAATGCCCATGCTCCTGCCCCTCACACCATTGATTTCTTGTGGTCAGAACCAGGGATCTCTTTAACAAATACCAGTCCCCATCACCAGAAAGATAAGTCTCAGTCTAAAGAGACCTCTTCATAAATGTAAGAATAATGCATTTGGGATATCTGTTTTGTAAGTCTATAGCCTTACAGATTCACCTATAGATGCAGGTATAGAGTAGTTATACTTCTTATCTGTTTTGTTTTGACTGTAATAAGAAACTGTATAGAATGCATTGCTATTTTTATCAGGTATTTCCATCTGGGCATGGAAAAAAATGATTTCATATTATAGTAGTCTAGACAGATTCTATTTCAACTTTCCATTCATTTGCTTTTCCTCCTCAAGCATAGCTTTTGCAACTTTTGGGGTATTATCTCTTTCCACAAAGTTAAATGATTTCTTGTTGAAATCAGATCAATCTCTTATAGAGAAAATAAAGCATCAAAAGTGAAACGTAACTTAGTACAGGGTGTGGGTGAACTAATTGTTTTTTCCACTTTTGAATGTAAATTCAATGAATTTGTCTGGCATGTTTGTTTGGTATTTGAGTTTTTTTAGCCATATAAGATTGAAATACAAATGGTTTTTTCACCTTTTCAATGTAAATTTAATGAATTTTTCTGGTATGCTTGTTTGCAGATTGAGTTTTATTTGTCTGGTATGCTTGTTTGTTACTTGAGTTTTATTTGTCTGTTATGCTTGTTTGCTACTTGAGTTTTATTTGTCTGGTATGCTTGTTTGCTACTTGAGTTTTTTTTCAGTCATATATGATGAGATACAAATGTACTAGGAAATATACATATGGTAATGGAAAGTATTTTGTTGTATGGAGGATTTTTTCATTTTTTATTTTTGATGAAGTGAGTATATTTGGAAGGATAAGCAATATTTTTGACATAAAGTAATTATTTTGATGTATTTGGAGTTTGGAAGATCAGGAAAAAATCATGTTGATTAATTAAGTATTCAATATATGAAATTATACAAAATGTGGCCTCTTAAAAGAGTCTAATTTAAGAAACACGTTAACAAATACTTTTCTTAATGTGTACAAATACATACAATTGTTATCTATATTAACATTCACGATCATATTTTACAATTTTGTGTTTAGTTTTTCAAATAATGTTATGAATGTTTATCATCTAGAAAATATTGTTTGTTTTTCTCTTAGACGGTCAAAATTATCACAAAGATGTGATAATCCTCTACATTTTTGAACCTAGAGGTTACTAGGTATTATTTCCCTTAAAAATAATTCTTGAACGCTTGTATATGTTGTATAATATTTCTTAACATCTTTTCATTATCAATAGACATGGATGATTGTTTTATTAAATTCTTTAATCTTAAACTATTTATTGAACTTTAAATCAAATGCCTTGATTCTTTTACTATTCATAAAGGTCTTATGCTTTATTTTATTATTTAATTAACAAAGATCCTTGTGCAATTTAATTGATTTCTATTAATTAAATACTTTTTAAAATTTGTAAATATTTTATTAAATTTTGACTTTCTCTTAACCTTATAATTAATGAAGGCTTAATTTATTGGTTCAAAGGCCCCTTTAATCACACAAAGGAGATTGACAAGAAAGAGTATCATAAATGAGAAGGCATTTTATTATAATCAATCATGATATACAAAGAATCATAATGGTGATACACCACCTTCTTTGCTTTCAACCTTTTGAATGTATATGCTAATATGCAAGCTCTTCTAAACTATAGAGACTTCAACCATACATAACTTATTTCATATCTACTTATCTTGTATGAAATCACACAATGTGTGACTCCAAGATCATGTCTAATTTAATAAATACATTATCAAATACTTTCCTTAAGCTATGTTCAAATACATATAGTTGTCACACATGCTAACATTCATATCTGTTCATAATTTCATGGTCATTTATTTTTTTATAGTATTAGATGTTTATCCTCTAGGAAATATTGTTTAAATTTTCTTCTAAATGATCAAAATTATGACATAGAATCTAATAATTTTATTATTGTTTCTTAGTGGACAAAGTCACATTACTCTCCATTTTTAAATCTATAGGTTTCTAGGTATAGTCTCCTATATAATTAATATACAATTTTTTGTTTAATTTGTATATGATTTTTTTGACAAGTTTTGATTATTATCTGACATGTCAAGTTTTTTTGTTAAGTCCTTTAATCCTAGACATTGGATGATCTTTAAACTAAGAATCTTGATGTCTTTCCTACTCAAATAGGTTATATACTTTAACTTATTATTTTTAATGCTCAAGGGGTTCTCTCTAGTGTTTGATTTCATTTTGTAATCAATCAATTTATTTGACATTGAGAATTTTTACCAATTTCAACTTGTATATTATTAAATTTTGTCTTTTTCTTAATCTTGATTATTGATCAAAGCTTGATCTATTGGTTCATATGTTGCATTAGCTTGAGTTAGTCACATGTTCAATAGTTCCAATTTGTGATTGTGTAACACTATCGATATATCATTCAAAGTTGATCTATAAGTGGATCAAGTTTTGGTGAACAAGTAAGGTCAAGCTACAAGACACCTGTAGCATGTAGGTCAGAAATAACAAGGTATGAAGATTCATGTAGAAAGATTATCAATTGATACATATAACAAGGATAAAAGTCACATTTGGTATCTTATAGAGATTTATGAGGTTACACATTCACTTGTGGTAGATGCCACAAGAATTTAGACTATTGTAGAAGTCACTAGTAGTAGTTGTAGGAGTAGCATGCTTCACTTAAGGAAATGGTTTTGCTTCTAGTTACTAGTAGGAACACCTAGTGTAACTTGATTATATTTTTGTAGAAATACTATAAGAAAGGTCCAAGGCTTTATTGAAGCTTGTAGCAAGTAGGTAAAGCCATAATAGCATGTTCCATTTGTGGGACACTATAAATTTGTGTGGTTAAAAATAAAACAATAAAAAAACACCTTTATTTAAAGGTGTTTGCATAAATACCTTCAAATGAAGGTGTGTCTTCATTCTTGAAGGTCATACAGATTTTTAATATTTTTTTTAGAACATGGTAGGGACCTTCATTCAAATGTAACTGTGAAAGAAGGTCCTTAGATACCTTTATTCAAAGGTCCTTCAAATGAAGGCCCTTGGATACAAATTTCTCCTTAGTACTCATATTTTAAAAAAATATATATATATATTTCAAACCTTGGGTTAGACTAGCACATGGAATCAACATGATAAAAGGTTGCTATAGGATCGTATCCCTTATAATAAACTTTTGAAAAATGTATAATTTTGAACACATTTAATTTAATTTTATATTTATTTTATATTTTATAGTGAACATAGGTTTTTCACTTAACATCAAGGTCTTCTTTCCACACATGGAAAAATAGAAAAATAGAGAAAATAATTTCTAAGAAATTTATTTGTGCACTAGGTATTTATGTCCTTAATTTATGGGGCGGTGGGCCTAGCTTGATTGGCTAAAGCATCCTATTGCAGGAAATAGGTCACGAGGTCTAGTCTTCCCACTGTCCCCGTGGTACTAGAGGGTGTGTCGCGCCAGCATCATTGGTCACGTGAAAAAAATTTACCAGGTGCATTGTTGTTCATAGGGGGACAGATACCTGACTGATTCCTGCAGTCTAAACAAAATTAAAAAATGTCCTTGATTTATTAAAAAAGGAAATAATTTGGCTATATAGATAAAAAGTTATGCGATATAGAATAAATCTATGTCTAAATTGTAATAAACCTCACTTCAAAAATCAATAAAAAATGTAACAAATAAATATGAAAAATATCTTTGCACTATATATTAATGTTACTAATTTATATTTAAGAATGTATAATTTTATCCTTTTTGTTAAAAAGTTATGCAATGCAGAATACATTTTAAAAAATATTTTAAACTCTAAATTTTTTTTATTAAAACTTATGTAAAAAAATCACAAATCATTTTATTTATTTATAAATATTTAGAACTTACACACAAAATATAAAAAAAACACTAGTTTACATCATCTTCAAATTCTCAATTGTTTAGTTGGTATAGGTAAAAATTTGTTAAAATAAATTTATCTCAATATCTCCATTTGGTCAAACATGGTTCCTAAATTGAAAGGAATGACTAATGAAAAAAGACACCCTTTTCCCACATAAGCCTCAAAACCTGATTTTGTATCATAACTCATTTTTTCTTTATCATCAATTGTTGAGTTATTTAAAAATATTAATGTTTATTTTCCCCCAATACACTATATTTTCTAGGTTCCATATATTTCAACTTTCTAAATGTAATATTAGCATGCCTTTAACACATGCAACATAAGGTCCTCCCCTGAGTTTGGTTGGCTTAAGCTTAACTTTGATGGCTCAGCCAAAGGTAACATGGGTCGGGCGGGTGGGGGTGGGGTCTTTCGTGATCATAATGGTAAAATGATTTTGGCTTATGTGATGAATCTTGGAATTCACTCCTCCAACTTTGCGAATGCGGTGACGATATTCTATGATATTTAGATAACCATGAATGTTGGCTTTTCCAACCTGTCCATTGAATGAGACTCTAGAAACACCATTCTTTTGCTGACTAGGATGGCTAAACCTTGTTGGTCCCTTTGTGGTCCCGTCCTATTAGCTCGTAATCTCATGATTACTCTTGGGAATAACAGATCTATTCACGTGTATAGAAATGGAAACAAAGTGGCAGATGCGCTAGCTAACCTTGGCACTTTTACTCCAAATTTGGTTATCTGGGATAATATATCTCATATCCCCAAGCATGTGTGTGAATTAATAAATAATGATGTCAAAATACTATAAAAATGAGACTGAGTTGGATCTCTTGTCGTCTCCCTTCGTCACTTGCCATGACTTACAATTATGGAAAATCACACTCCCTAGGTAGTCTTTTCATAAGACTTTCTATTCTTGTCTTTGGTATTCTTCTTGAAATTTCTACAAAGCTCATTCTCTTGCTTTATTGTTTGCAATTTTTTCCATGGGAGCGAGCTGGTCTAGGATGAACCCACCTCCTGTAAGGTGTGGAAGCAAGATAGGGAGGTTTGGACTATTATCCAATGAGTTAAATTCGCCTTGTATGTGGAGGGTATGAAGGGGCATGACTACAAGTTGTCTGTTGAGTTCACCAACTCCTAAAATGGGGTCACTGTCACCATTGGTGAGTGCTCCTTCCTTGTGAATGTTGACTTGATTGCCGAGGTGATAGGGCTTTCATTAGACGGTGCTTGCATCCCTCAAAATTCTAAGGGGCACTACTAGAAAGATATGGAAAGGTTTCTGAAGGATGGAGAAAAGGTTAAGAAATTGTAAAATGGTTTCAACAAGGCCGACCTCCCTGGGGTGTGGAGTAAAATTGCGAAGGTGCTTATGAGGTACCTCACGTTAGAGGGATATTTTTGTCATTTTCATGTCCATCTCTTTCCCATGCTTAACCATTTATGCTATAATGCCAAGATGAACTTTGCTTTCTATATTTTCTCTTCTATTGAACAGTCCATTAAGAATGTCCAGGGTAAAATTAAAAATCTTCCCATTCACTAGGGTTTATTTTTTTCCTTTTCCATCATTAGGCCACTCTTTTCCCCTCCTCGACCACTGTCAGGAGGAACACTTGGTCATTCATAATCCTACCGACCCCCCTAAGGACCCCATTTCCACTTTTACTCTATATGAAACCCCACTCACCACTCATAGAATCACCAGGGCTTAGAGAAAAACCCTTGTCAATGAAAACCCCTCCCAACCCTATCAAAAGTGTTTTTTTCCTCAAACCCACCCCTATTTCTACCTCTAGATCTGATAATTCATCTAACTTGGATGACGAGTCTTGGAAACCTAGCCCTAGAAACTCTCCCATTCACTCCCCTATTCACAATGAGGTATCTAATGTTCCCAATACCCCTCCTATCATTAACCCTTCTAGCCCCCAAAAATCCCCTAAACTCTGTATTAATCTGGAAGGGACCTCTGTTGAACCTAATTTGGGTAATAAAATTTGTGCCTCTTGTGTTCCCCTTCAACATAAAATGAATGAAATTTCGATGGCTTTCGATGTCTAGAATGACATCCTAAAGTGGCTTATGGGTCAACTTATTACTGTGAAGGAAAAAATCCATGTTCTGGAAAACATAGTGCTCAACCAACATGCTCCATGGTCAGGCGAGGTCGAGGATGGTGAGTTTTGGGATATGCTTTCATCCCTCACCAAATCTTTTGATAGATGGGTTAATTGGGACAAGGAGGTGGAGGATCTTAGAGCCCTGGTGGGTATGGAGGAGGACAAAATAAAATTATAAGAGGAAATTGCCACTATTCACAACAACCAAGACAAAATAATGTAATGTCTCCAAGAGATTATTGATTACAACAAGGAGACTATGAAGAATACCACTATTACCATCCAGGTATTTCAACAAGAACTCAAGAACAATCATGGAAAAAGGATGGATGAGGGTGGTCTTGATGATAGTCATGCACAAATAAAAGGCAAGATGGTGGGCAGTTCAACTCAGGTCACTACCGAGGAGACCCAACCTATTCAGAAGGGACCTCTATTGTTCGATGAGAAACTCCACTTCCTAGCTAAGGAGTGACAAGGAATTAGTGGTCTCAAGCTTTTGGGAGACCAGTAGCAATTTGGGTCCCCTGTTGGTTTTGTTCTATGTGCTCTTTTTTCATTTCTCTTATTGGTCAGTTAGTTGCTATTTCTTTTGTTTTTACTTTCTGGGCGTTTTCACTTCTCATGAGCCTCTCGTTTGGCCTCTAAAGCCGTTTTGTAATGGGTACAACCTCTTCCTATTTTAATCTAATCAAAACACATGCAACATAAAGCATTTCCAACATTTTTTTATATTTAACCAATTTAAACAATTATAAAATGTGGGATTTAATAAAAATGCATACACAAGCCTATATTTGCAGGAGTTTATGGTAAAATCCTCAACACCCTAGGATCACTTGCAAGACAATAATAACTTCCACAAGAGAGAAATGATAGAAATATCATGCTATGACTATGGATGCAAGATTGTTGGATTGAATATCTGATGTACATATGATGCCTCGCTTATAAAGGCAGGTTGCGAGATAGGATTAGGCAAGGTCTTGGCATGTGCCTTAATCATGTAAAATGATATAACTACCCCAAGAAATATTAAACAACTTAGGACACACACATTAAATACCAAAACATAAGATAAGATCTAGTGACAACTGACATAGTTAACTAGAAAAAATTCCCTCCTAGGACCTAAGTGGACTTAACATGTAAATAGGACCTAGATAGATAAAACACCTATTTACATTAACAATATCTAGATGACTATATAAGATTACAAAAGCTAGATGTGTGAGTCCCACCCTTTGATAGCCATGAAATTTACACTATTGGACATATTATTATTTTGACACCCAATGAGTATTGTTGAGTATTATTATTATGGATATATGATCATGTACTATACTATATTATATATGGATTTGCATGTGCAGAGTAGATAATTTTATATATGCATATGATGGGGTTAGCATAGTGATGGTTAATTAAATATCTTAATTTCATTATCAATAGACGGGTATGTGTAGGATCATGATGGGCCAAAAAGTGGCGATATGTAAGTGATATGATGGCCCATGTGGCTGACGACTTTTTTTTACCCAAACTTGATGAAATGAAAAGGGTTTTTAAAGGAGATTATCAACTTTCCACCAATATAAATTATGCTTTAATTTGAATTTAATAAATAATTATTATCATTTTCTATTTGAATTACGACTAAAGTCCTAATTGATAGGCTGATTGAAAAACATCTATAACTTTCAAACGGTATCACATTTTTTGAATCTGAAATATATGTCACATTCCATGCTTCACATACTATATGATTAAAAAAAAAAAATTGAATTTCATGAAGTTTTGACCAAGTTAAGGTGGTCAGACATACGAGTTTTTATATTTTTAAAAAGTTGTAATAAAAATTTATAATTAATTATTTACTTAGAAAAAAATTACAAAAAAATATGCATCACATTGGGACATGAGTCCTCTACTTATATCTAAAACTATTATAAAAAAATATTATCATTTTATTGTGGTTAGGGTGGTCAGACAAACACCTACTTCCTATTTTTTCCCTGAAATTTAAGTACTATTGCATTGAAATGTCAAATTTTCACCAAATAGATTTAAAAAAATTAAAATAAACCTAGTAGTTTAGAAACTACATTAAATTTTCTATAGATTCTATTCTTACATATTTTTGAAATAATATAGACAACTTATTCAAATTTTTACGTCAAGTTGCCTAACTCTGATTTTTTTGAATTTTATTGCCACTTAAGGGCCTATTTTTTCCATGATGATCCTACAGATACCCAGACATGCATGGTTGTTTTACTAAATTATTTAATCTTAAACTATTTATTGAGATTTAAATCAAATGCCTTGACTCTTTTACTATTCATAAAGGCCTTATGCTTTATTTTATTATTTAATTAACAAACATCCTTGTGTAATTTAATTGATTTCTATTAATTAAATACTTTTAAAAATTTGTAAATATTTTATTAATTTCAAATATTTTGTTAAATTTTAACTTTCCCTTAACCTTATCATTAATGGAGGCTTAATTTATTGGTTCAAAGGCCCCTTTAATCATGCAAAGAAGATTGACAAGAAATATTATCATAAATAAGAAGGTATTTTATTATAGTCAATCATAATAAAGAAAGAATCATAATGGTGATACACCACCTTCTTTACTTTCCACCTTTTTGAATGTATATGCCAATATGCAAGCTCTTCTAAACTATATAAACTTCAACCATATATAACCTATTCCATATCTACTTATCTTGTATGATATTACAAAATGTGTGACTCCAAGACCAAGTCTAATTTAATAAATGCATTATCAAATACTTTCATTAAGCTATGTTCAAATACATATCTAGTTGTTACACATGCTAACATTCATAGCCATTCATAATTTCATGGTCATTTATTTTTTATAAGATTAGATGTTTATCCTCTAGGAAATAGTGTTTATATTTTCTTCTAAATAATCAAAATTGTGGCATAGAATCTAATAATTATTATTGTTTCTTAGTGGATAAAGTCAAATTACTCTCCATTTTTAAATCTATAGGTTTCTAGGTATCATCTCCTCTATAATTAATGTATAATTTTTTGTTTAATTTGTGTATGATTTTTTGATAAGTTTTGATTATTATTGGGCATGTCAAGTTGTTCTATTAAGTCCTTTAATCCTAGATATTGGATGATATTTAAACTAAGAGCCTTGATGTCTTTCCCACTCAAAATGGTTATATATTTTAATTTATTATTTTTAATGCTCAAGGAGTTATCTCTAGTGTTTTATTTCTATTAGAAAATATTGCATTCAACCCACATTCTTAATCCATTTCCTACATAATCCCATGAGAGATAAACATGCATACAATTAACCATAATGCATAGATCAAATAGACAAGCCACAAGATAACACAAGATATACCCTAGAAAAACCCTAAAGAGGAAAAAAATCAGCCTACAAAAGCATCCATACTCCATCATATTATTCAACAATAAAGAAATACAAGAGTTACAATAAATACCTCTAAAGCATCAAAACTCTCAATGAATCCTCATATTTCCAAGCATAAATCCACACATCCCATATCATGCTTCACATATGCACTCCTCAAAGAGACTCAATAATGACAGTCCACTCACCCAGCCAACCTTAACCACTAAACATGTGCTTGCTTTTATAGACTCAAACTCACACAAATACAACCAAGTGGTAAGATAAAACCATGTACCACAAAACCATGTGAATACAAAACCACTAATCCCTTATTTAATATTGGGTAGTAAGTTTTCACTTTTTAAATATTTCCCCAATATTAAATTAATATCATGTCTCGCACACATTAAATAATAATACAATGTTACAATACAACATAAAGTGGTCCCCAAGTAATTACCTAGTGTGATTAACCACACCACCTAGGTGCATCGCAACTAAATAATTAATAAATTATAAAATTATAATATATCAAATTATGCAATGGTGTACAACACCATATCCCAACAATTTTATTTTGTAATGAATCAATTTATTTGACATTGAGAATTTTTACCAATTTCAAGTATATTATTAAATTTTCTTTTTATTAATCTTGATTATTAATCAAAGCTTGATCTATTGGTTCATATGTTGGATTAGCTTGAGTTATTCACATGTTCAATAGTTCTCATTTGTTATTATGTAACACTATTGATATATCATTTAGTAGTTGATCTACAAGTGGACCAAGTTTTGGTGAATAAGCAAGGTCAAGCTACAAGACACCTGTAGCATGTAGGTTACACATAACAAGGTATGAAGATTCTTGTAGAAATATTATTGACTTCTATAACAAGGATAAAAGTCACATTTAGTATCTTATAGAGATTTGTGAGGTTACACATTCGCTTGTGGTAGATGTGACAAGAATTTAAACTATTGTAGAAGTTAGTTGTAGTAGCTATAGGAGTAACATGCTTCACTCAAGGAAATGTTTATGCTTCTAGTTACAAGTAGGAGTGCCTAGTGTAACTTGATTATATTGTTGTAGAAATTCCATAGGCAAGGTCCAAGGCTTTATTGAAGCTTGTAGCAAGTAGGTAAATCCACAATAGTGTGTTCCATTTGTGGAACACTATAAATTTATGTGGTTGAAAAGAAACCAATTAACAAACAACTTCATTTTCAAATGAAGGTGCAACTTCATTCTTGAAGGTCATATACATTTTTAATATTTTTTAGAACATGGTAGGGACCTTCATTCAAATGTGACTTTGACAGAAGGTCCTTAGATACCTTTATTCAAATGTCCTTCAAATAAAGGCCCTTGTATGAGATTTTTCTCCTTAGTACTCATATTTTTCTTAAAATTTTCTATTCCAAACCTTGGGTTGGACTAGCACATGGAATCAACATAATAAGAGGTTGTTATAGGATCATATCCCTTAGAGTAAGCTTTTCAAAATGTATAATTTTGAGCACATTTAATTTGTTTTATATTTTATAGTGAATGTAGGTTTTCCACTCAACATCAAGGTCTTTTTCCACACCTGTGGAAAAATAGAAAAATAGAGAAAATAATTTCTAAGAAATTGATTTGTGCACTAGGTATTTATGTCTTTGATTTATTAAAAAAGGAAATAATTTGGATATATACATAAAAGGTTATGTGATATAGAATAAATCTATGTCTAAGTTATAATTAAACTCTCTTCAAAAATTAATAAAAAAATGTAACAAATAGATATGAAAACATTTTGGCACTATATATTGATGTTACTAATTTATATTTAAGAATTCATAATTCTATCATTTTTGTAAAAAAGTTATGCAATGTAGAATAACTTTTAAAAAATATTGTTAACTCTAAAAAATAAGTTATTAAAACTTATGTAAAAAAACCACATATATATATTTTTTATATAAATATTTAGAACCTACACACAAAAAATAGAAATCACTAGTTTACATTGTCTTCAAATTCTCAATTGTTTAGTTGTTATAGGTAAAAATTTGGTAAAACAATTTTTTTCAATGTCTCACTTTGGTCAAACGTGGTTCCTAAATTGAAAGAAATGACTTATGAAAAAAGGAACCCTTTTCCCACATAAGCCCCAAAACTTGATTTTGTATCATAACTCATTTTTCTTTATCATAAATTGTTGAGTTGTTTGAAAATATTGATGTTTATTTTTCTCCAATACACTATATTTTCTAGGTTCCATATATTTCAATTTTCTAAATGCAATATTAACATGCCTTTAACACATGCAACATAAACCATTCCTATCTTTTTCTTTGTATTTAACCAATTTAAACAATTATAGAATGTGGGATTAATAACCTCAAACACAAGTCTATATCTGTACGAGTTTATAGTGAACTCCTCAACACCCCAGAATCGCCTGGAAGACAAAAATAACTTCCACAAGAGAGAAATGAAAGAAATATCGTGCTATGAATATGCATGCAAGATTTTCAGATTGAATATATGATGTACATATGATTCCTTGCTTATAAATGCAAGTTGTGAGATAAGACTAGACAAAATCTTTACATGTTTCTTAATCATGTATAATGACATAACTAACCCAACAAATATTAAATTACTTAGGACACAAACATTAAATGCAAAAAAGATAAGATAAGAGATCTAGTGACAACTAACACTAACTAGAAAGATTCCCTCCTAGGACCTAAGTGGACTTAACATGTAAATAGGACCTAGATAGGCAAAACACCTATTTACACCAACAATATCTAGGTGACTATATAAAATTACAAAATCTAGATGTGTGAGGCCCACCCTTTGATGACCATGACATTTACACTATTGGACATATTATTTTGACACCCAATGAGCATTGTGAATATTGTTATTATGGACATATGATCATGTACTATACTATATTATATATGGATTTGCATGTGTAGAGTAGATAATTTTATATATGCACATGATGGGGTAACATAGTGATGGTTGTGGAGCCTCCCTAATGCCTAATTAACTTGGTGCCATTGGGTATGGGGTGATCCCACAATACTGGTTTATAATTTTTGGCAAACTGGACATTGAACTGATTTTTTTAACTACATCTTCACTTTCGGGCTCCTATAGCGGCTAAACCGTGAGGAATTTGAAGATGATGCAAACTAGTGATTTGTGACGTTTTGTCTATAGATTCTAAATATATTTTTTTCAATTTTTTTGGAATTATATTTTACTTCTTTTTCCATCTCCTTTGAAAACTAGTTTTTTTCAACAAACAACATTTTTAAGGAGTGCCGCTCACTATATACAACATAAATTTTTTTCCATGAAGGATAAAATTATAATTCTTTCGAATTTAGATTTTTAACTCCAATATCTAGCCATTTAATTTGGTTTCATAGTGTTTTATTGAATATTTTTTCCTTAATCAAATTTCGAAGTCAAACCAATTACAATTCAGACATAGGTAGACCGTATACAACATAACTTTTTCTGTATATAACAAAATTGAATTTTTATTTTTTTAATGGAGCAAGGGCATTATTACACAACCTAAACATATTTTTCAATTTTTTTTGTTGATAATTTTCTATTTTTCCATATATGTAGAACATAGAGCTTGATTTTCGATGAAAAACCTATGTTTAATAAAACTAAAAAAAAAAATACATAATAAAACCAAAACATATTAAAATTATATTCATTAGATAGCTTGTTCTGAGGACTACCATCATCCAATTGGGTCTATGAAATCTCCTCCATTTTCATCCTCAACTCGAGATTCGAAGGGAAAAAATCTGGATTTTTTTTGTGTTGGAGGGTGGGAAGGTGGGAAAAGGGGGTTTCGAGCAAACCTAAGGGGTTCAAGCGAACCCCCTTTCCATAATGGGAAAATGCGGGTTCCCACATTTAAGGGGTTTTCTCGAACCTAGAGTTTGTTCGAAGCCCCCAAAATGATTATTTTTGAATGGGGTTAGTTTTTGGAAGTTTTCCTTCCTCACTCCAATTGTAAACCACTTTTGTGGGTTCACCCTATGTAGATAACTTAGAGGACCTGAGGATCCCTAGCTAAATATTTTTTCATTCATAAGAGGGTTGCATTAAATCATCAAGGAAGTCACATAGAACTTTAGATAGTGCTGGAAAAATATATGCATTCATAGATTCTGAACATCCTCAATTGATTGAGTATAGGTGAATAAACACATGATACAATAAAAACTTGAAATCAGAATAAATTGCTAATTCACAAAACAAAGTAAAAGAATACAAACTACTACCTTATGCTACAGGTACCTAATGCTTAAGAATGTAACTAACTAACCATTATATTCTAGTCTCCTAACTTAACTAATAATTTGGAGTGTGAAATGGAACATTAAGCTAAATAATCTAGTTCATGAATTGTAAAACAAACATATCGACGATGAGTAGGAGTGAGTGCGGGCATTCTGGCGGGAGTGGGGTTTTGAATAGTTCTGAGGGAGTTTCTGAGGATGATGATGAGGGATATCCAGAGGAGGAGGATGATCCTGATGCAGGGGATGTTGGGTTCCCTTTCAGCTTTATCTGTTATTTGGATCTCTCTACATTTTAGGCAGCGAGCAAGAGTAGGCACAGGGATGGCATCTCGGTTGAGGATGCAAAAGTTGATGAGAGCCGTCTTGAGGTTGTTATTTTCCTAGTGGAAAGGGTGCATGTTCTTTACTTGCAGGTTACTCTTGGGCCTTTGTTGTGGCCAGATGCTTGGGTACGATGGCTTTTGGGGGATTCTTTGAGCCCTTTATTTTTTTATTGTAGCTACTCCTTTTGGAGGCGCTGGTTAAGTAGAGCGATGGCCTTTGGTTTGGGAGGCTTTGTGTCCTGGTTGCTTGGGGTCAGCACTGTTTTTGGTGTTTCCTTGTGGGGGATTGCTTGTGTGGAGCTTGAGGATGCCAAAGGTGGAGGATGTCAGCCTTTTGTTTGCTGGTGGAAGTTTCTTCTACTTCCCTCTTTTCTCATTGCATTTTCCTTTCTCTCCTATTTTTGGGCTGAGTGGGTTATGACGTTTTTTCATAAGACTCAATTGGGTTTGTTGTCCCCTTTTGGGGCTGCGATGTTTCTTTTGCTAGTGAGGAAAGCCTCTTTGGTGGGGGTCTTTGTGTTCAGCTTTGGGTCCTCTTCTCAGAGGTCTATATTTGTTGGCTAGGGTCCTCTTTGGTTGCTTTTCCTAGTTGGGTTGTCCCTTGTTGGATTTATTCTATGTTGTAGTGATGTGCAGTTTCCTGATGGTTCTCTTTTAGCTAGGTGGTTTTCATGCTTTTTTTTTTCACTCCAGTTGTTGTTTCCTTATGTTTTTAGTTTTTGGTTTTTGGTTGGGATTCTTTTCAAGCTTTTCTTGAATCCCCAATTGTTTATCTGCCTTTTTCTTGTTTTGTTGTGTTTGTGGCTATTTTTTGGTTTTAATATTTTTGTCCAGCTTTTTCCTTGTATAGAGGTTACCAAAGGATTCTATGATCATTTGTTTGGTTATTGTGCTGACTTTCTTCTCGAACCCTATGGAGGTGGGTTCCTTTCCTTTTGAGGTGGAAATGGAAGGTGAAGGTTTATGGTTTCCTCAGTTAGTGATCCTATTGAGGTGGTTGCTTCTCCTATGGAGGTGGAGGTTGAGGGGGTTGGAGGTTATAGACTGTGGTAGATTAGTTGGTCGTGATACCCTCTCCAATAGAGGGGAGCTCTCTCCTTTAGAGGTGGAGATTGAGTTGTTTTCCTAGTACCAAATGAGCTTGTGTTGCAGGGATGCTATGTTCTTACATTTTTTTGTTATCTCCCCCTTACCACCATTTGTGGTAGGATGCTGGTGCAAGTTGGTTGGACCCCTGTGGTTTGTTGTGTTGTCTAACTCCCCTATCGAGGTGGGTTTGTTGGATTGGCTAGTGTTTTTGGTTATGGGTTTGATGGTGTTCTACACCATTAAGTTGGTTATCTCTCTTGGCTCTGTGATGTTTTCCATGAGTGGTTGGTTCCCTGATGCTTGGTAGATGCAAGCAGTTTCTTTGTGTATCTAGGGGTTTTTAGTCCCGATTAAAACTAGGTTGTTAAGGGTTCTTGGACCCTTGTTTGTTTGATTGATGCAACTAGTATAGTCATGTCTTATCTTTTCACGACTTATTTTGGGCTGCTAATTGTATGTGTGTTATCTTTTTTGCAGCTTGCTTTTAGTTTAATAGGGTTGTGAGGCCCTTCAAAACTGCTATGTATTGGGTTTCGGGTCCCATCAAAACCCATTTTTCCCATAATAAAAAAAACATCCATTCATAATCATATAATTGAAAACTATGAATTGAATTCACAATGCATCATCTTATATAATAACTAAAATTAAAGTGCTTCAACAATACCTCATGTGGCCCTTGCTTGAGTTGTTGCTTCCACATGATTTTTTCAAACACTCAATTACTAAACAAATCATTGTATCAAATCAATTCTATTTTATCACATTCTAACAAAAAATGTACTACAAAATCTAACAAGAAATTTGTTGAAGATATTTGTTTAATAATTCTTATAATATTGTTGTTATTTCTAGTACTACTAGATCTCTTCCTCGATAGAAGATCCTACTATATAGGGTATGTGAGGGAGTCTCATTATTCATGAACTAAAAAAAAACTAAGGAACATCTATCAACTATTCCTCAAGAATAGGAGGACTGAGTCTTGAAATAGAAAATAATAATTTTACTTGAAACAAGAGTAGAGAAATCAAACATGGATTCTATGTCCAAAAAACTTAACCGTTTACAACAGAAACATGCTCAAAAAAATAGTTCTATCATAATTCAGTCTTGTTGAAAATAGACTTTTTCTTCTCTTGGTTATTTTATTGGTAGGTAAGAATATTACTAGGTGATCCATGAACTGATCAATAAATGATCATCTCCATCTTCCTTTGAAAGTGTCACACCCCATTCGGTTGACTTCTTTGAAACGATATGCAATCCTTATGCTACGAGTTGAGAAGCCCATTATTGTGGGTTGATAGTTGTCTCTACGGAAAATCTTAGTCTTATTTCCTAAGAAATTCTCATTATCAACAATCATAAATTAAACATAAAATAATACTAAAATTCATAGACATTCATGAATTCATACATACACATATTAACATCACATGTTTCCATTTCCATATGCTTAAAACTACTTAATGTATATGAAAGACATAAAAAGTCTTGGTAATGTCTTAAATCTTAGTAGAAAGAAATAATAAAAAGTATGAAATAATAATGGGAAACTAGCCAATTATAAAGCCCATCAATGGTTAATTAGATAGTTTAATTTCTATGTGACTATTATGAGTTAATTAATGTGTTGACTTACTAAAATGTTATTTATGCTAAGTATTATTAGTAATTGTTAATTATGCTAAGAATTATTTTAGAAATAATAAATTTTATCTACACATATTGGGTTAGAGATCGAAATGAATTGTAATTAAAAAGAGTTAGAATATAATAATCAAATTCCAATATGATGTTGCATTGAACTATGTTTTTGATTAACGGTAAAATAGGTTTTGATGGGGTCCCAAAATCTAGTACAGATAGGATTTACAAGGACTTGAAACCCCCAAAAAGAGAAGGATACATAAAAAATAATATGCAGACCATCAATAGACAGAACAACAACATCCATAGAGAGACAAGAAAAAACTAGTTGCATGAAACAAGTTCAGAAGGGGCCTTAAACCCTTTTACAAACAGGTCTTGATAGGAGCCTTAAACCCATAGATAAACTTGAGCCCCGCTTGAATTAGCCAAGAGTAAAAAAACCAAATTCTCATAACATCCATTTCTAATCCCAAAAAAGTAGAGAGCATCGCCTGAATCAACCAGGCGTTAGCAAACCAAATGCTTAAAAATATCCATTTCAGATCCCAAACAAATTAGATAACAAAATATTGTAAAACACCAACCAGACCCTATTTCTCAACAAAACTAGAAAATATCCACACCCCACCTCAATAGGGAATTTGGGATACACAACAAAAAATTGCAAGAAATTAGCTTCCCTACAATACAAAATCACCTGGTACCAGAAAGCCAACTCATTCTCCACCTCTAAAGGAGATAGCTCCTCTCTAATGGAGAGGATATCACAACCAACTAATCCACCACCAACTAAGATCTCCAACCCCCTCAACCTCCACCTCCATAGGAGAAGCATCCACCTCAATAGGATAAGTAACTGAGGAAACTGAAAACCATCACCTCCCATCTCCACCTCAAAAGGAGAGGAATCCACCTCCATAGGATCCAAGGATAAAACCAACACAAAAAAAAAACAAGCGACCGTAGCATCCTTTAATAAATGCAGCACTAGGACTATATTGTAAACCAAGAGAAGAAGATAGAATAACTTCCACAGAGCCACCATAACAACTTTTAGGCTAAAACTCATCTACGTTTTCAATAAAATCTTGAAAAGTAACCCAACCATCAGCCGATAAACAACAACAAGAGGAAACAACATCTAGGATATGGGAAAAAAGCTATAAAAACACCCATCCAAGAGAACACAATCTAGAAATAGCTTAGATAAAGAACCAGAAAAGCAGCTACTCATAAAATTTGATCCCAAAGAGAGTAGAAGCACACAAGACCCAAGAGGGAAAAGGGAAGAACCCATATAAGAAGGAAACTACTGAGAGAATTCCAAACCATAAAACACCCAAGAAACCCAAACACGTCAGTCAGAGCCAAAGATAGGCCAAAAATCCATAGAACCAACCAATGGGACGCACCACTAGACCACAAGAGGGAAACCAACATCAACCATGAAACACCCAAGGCAAGAGCTGCTAAAAAGGTGCCACCAAATAGGGGTTGAGGGAAGCCAAGAAGAAACATGAAAGAGAGAAGGCCAACAAAGAAAGAACCCAATCCATCCCATTACACCCAATAGGACCAAAAATAAGCCCAACCTCCAACCAAACCTCCTCAGAAAACCCAAAGCACACACTCACTAGTTGCAAGGAAAAACAAGCGCTCCCCACAAAGGCTACAACCAAAACCCTCAAGAAGAAATGCGAAGGGAAGGCCAAAATGTAGTCAGAAACTAGAGGATCAACAACAACCTCCTCCCCATCCCGATGAAGAAGAAACACTATTTCCTCGCAATTGGATGACAATAGCTTGCTTTGCACCACCACCACTTCACTGGAAGAAGGAAACAACTAGCACAAAGTCATCACAAACCAATAGCGCAATAGCAACAACTTGTCTAGCCACAAGTTGCCTCCCACCAGTGATCCATATGCATCCTCTGAATCATCTCCTTCTCCATCTACATCATATCATAAATTCAAATTTCCCCCTCCTCTCCTCTTCCTGCTCCTCTCCATTTCTAAATATGATGTTTCAATTGCATTTCATTGAACTATGTTATGTTATGAAGAATTGAATTATTGTTGAGTGTATACCTATGTAGGCATTATAATTTAAGTTGCTTCAACTATTATATTGGATGTATTACTATTTTTCTTTGAGTGTGTAGGAAAATTTCCATGACCAATGGAAATGAAAGGTCCTTAAGGAAACCCTAATTGTGTGATTCTTAATAAAACCTTGACCTAGTCCATGATGGGGATAAAGGTATCTAGGTGTAATATTTATTGTAACATGATGTCTTATAAGTCGTATATCCATTTCTAATGTTCTTCTAATGTTTGTAAGAGTTTCAATTGAGTCAAGTGGCATCTACGAAGAAATGTGGAGAAAATGCATTTCTCCCTGACACCTTTGTTCACAACACTAAAAAACCAATTCTCATACTGGTAAACATAATTTCCTCTTACCAACGATCTAGAACCCAAAAAATTGAATATAGAAACCTTTGACAAAATCAACCAACATATTAAATCTGCATAGGCATAACATCAATATAGAAGAAACATGGAGCACGATCCATAACACATTGTAAACATTTGTACAACACACTTTTCTCTGTTTATCAAATTTTCTCAAAAGCACTTGGAAATCAAGTACCAAAGACATCAACTCATCTTATTACTTCATTCCAACTCATCTCCAAATATTGCAACAAAAATATAGCTCCATGTACTCATAACACTTCCTCAATATCTCAACTACGCATGCACAACCTGCAAAAACCTGATTTCCTCTTCTTTTGAATTTTCTCAATATCCTCAACATTTTACTTATGCAATAACACACTTGACATCAATAACAACACCAGTCAATAGACATCCCATTGACATCAATGAAAACACCTTCATGCTTGCAACATAAATTTCATTGACACACTTAAACAACTTACATTGGAAATCAATGCACATGTGTTGAGCCTTTAAACAATCCATACCCAAGACAATACTTTAAGATCCCAAAGGTAGGATATGTAAATTGATGGTGGTGGTGAAGGTGCCTAAAGCAAATAAATAAAAACACACAGAAAAATTGCAAAAAATTCCCCCATGATTAGTTCATCACTACAAAGGATTTTAAGGAACTTTTCCTTAAGAATTAGGGAGTATAACTACAACAAAGGATGCAAGACAAAATACTTATAGAGGATTCTAGGAAAAAGGAAACTGCTACAAAATTTTAGAGCAATATATAAATGCAAAAATGGAGTCTATAAATCGACATAGGGGCAGAGAGTTTGTAAGAAATGGTTGATGCCTACTCCTTATAGGATGGGATATGCCACCTTCCATTTTATTTGACACTATTAGGAGGCAAGAAACAAGTGACATTGTGTTATAATTTGAAGATTAGGCTGATGCTCTATATTTTGGGTTTGGATTCAACCCAAGGCATGAGACCTTGGCTATATGGTCTAATTTTTTAGAGACTAATAAGCCCTAGGTCATTAATGGTTTGAGTGATCTCACTAAAATTTTAATAGTTAGAAGACTAGGGGATACAAGTGCCACCCAAGTGGCATCCATCATAGTTAATACAACTTTGTTTACTAAAGAAATAGTGAAGAAGTTGTAGGGAGATTTGGATAGGGCCAATGACACCCATTTGAAGCTATAGGAATAATTGAATCTGGTTACAAGATTATTGCCTCCTCCAAAACCAGCTATTAAAGACAAGGGATCATAGGAAAAGGAGAATTTAACCCTTAAGGTTAAAAAATTAAGAGAGAAGCTCAAACAAAGAAAAGAAGAAGAAATAATAACTAAAGAGGTAACAGTTAAGAAAGTATCAGATTTGGTTGAAAATATTTTGCATCATAAGTTGTCAAATATTTTGTGTCAAGTTGATAAATTTTAGGACAACTACAAAGTTTTGAAGGATGAATTCACCAACCATTCTCAAACAAAAGCTAGGTTAAAATTATTTCAAGTTAGTTAGGCCCTCAAAGTTGTATTATTAAAAATTATTGCAAAGAGCTCCAATTTTGATTATAATTTGGTGTTTGATATTATTTCTAGATCAGATTCTTTAGATGACATAATTCACCATCACAATAAGCAAAAGACACTTATAAGGAGGGATTTAGATATTTTGAAGGTTTTGAAGAGTTTCACATGCCTCCCATATTGGATAATGAGGGAGAGATAAGGCCTTGCAAGGAACAAATAATTTTTTTTTCTAATATTCTTTCTCCTATGTATGTAAAAATAAATAAGGGTTACACAAAGCTATGAAACCTTAGTATGAATATGCTCTCCTAGCTTGAGTATAACATGGTAGGATTCTCTGGCATGGCTTGGGTGTTGATAAATGATGATTTCAAGACTCATTTGATTAGGGTGAACTGGTTTCTCCCACTTAGAAGCAACACATCATCAGATCAAGGTGAATATACAAAGAAGAATGATATAGAATGTTGAGTTTCCTTTCAATCAATAATCACTAGCTAGCATAAATGAAAAATCAATTAGACAAAATAAATGTCAGAGGTGTATTATCGACTTCAAGAAGAAATTTTGGGTAAATTAAATCCATGCACATGTATAAATGCTCCAAAATATCTCCAACCACTTTTGTAGTGGTTACTTCCTCATGTATAAATGTATTTTGTCCTTTTGTAAAGGTGTCACTACTTAATTTTTGTCTTTAGTGTGATAAGTGGTGGAAAAAGGCTTTTTCTTGTTGCTCCCTTCTATAAAAGGAAATTCCGAGCCTTATTTTATTATTAGAGTCTTTAGGTTTTGAGCAAGCCTTTGCATAGATTTGGTCCTATACAGCTAGGCCTTTTGAAGTTTCAAAAAAGGATGATGCAATGTTTCTCTATAATAGCAACAAACAACTCAATTTTGTTGTTTACATGAATACATGTCATATTGTTGATGTCTACATACTATGATACAATATATTTTGAATCTTAATAATCAAAGATTATTCAAGGTTATTGTTACACATTTATTGTAATAAAGGTTTGATTATTGGCTTCTATTCAAGAAATAGATTAAAATTGCTTTCAATTGAATTATTGAAGATATTATGATTGTATTAGGGATCTTAACTTGAAGATTACCAATATTTTCCATTTTTTGGTTTTCTTGTTGTAAGGAAATGAGATTATGAAAAACCATTGAGTTAGTTTCTAGTTTGTTATTAGAGGAATTATTTCATTCTTGAATCTATAATGGATAAGGCATTGATCATGTTAATTCATATATTTCAAACCTAGGAAAAATCAACCTAAAAATTGAAATTGATCTTTCAATTTTTATTTTTTTTATTCATTCTCACTTCACACCATTAAAATATAGAGCTATAGAGAATTTGAAGAAGGTTTTAGCCAATTAGGTTCACCCTCTAAATTATCAGAGTGAAATTTGTTATCTATTTTGACATCATTGAAATCATAGTTGTAATTTGAGAATGATGTTATGTAAATGGATAACCTCGATTTTTTAGAGCCTAAAGTGTAGAGGAGACAAATTATAAAATATCTCATGTTCATTGGCCACTAATCTAGGGTTCTTACTTGTATATGATCTAGCTAATCCTTAGAGAAATCTAGGTAATTAGTTAGAAACACCAATAAATTGGTGACTCTATTGGGGAAAATTCAAGATTGAGCTATAATATATACCCTAGTTTTTCTAGAATCATGAAAAATTATCTACTCATTCCATCTAGGGGTATAGATTTAAATTGAGAAAACGTTTTATTTTAAGTCATCCGATGAAGAAGAATTGAAGAAATCTCATCAAATTTTTGAAATTCATTCAAAACAATTGTATAGATTTGAAAAATATCCCCATTTATTTAGATGGCAACTTTGATATGTCCAAGCTGGTTGAACAAATAAATATTTCAAAATCCCTTATCTCAAAATGGAAGGAAGGAGGTCTTTATTCAAAGGTGATCCTACAAAGAAGTTCGAGACAGAGCTACATGATAAAAAGTAGACATGGAAAGCTCAATAAATTGGTAAGTTATACCCTTCTTTTGGAAATTTATTTCTTTATGCAATTAGTGATGATAGTTCTACGAGTTCACCAGTTAGATATGTAAGTCCTGGAGTTCTAGAGTTAAATATGAAAAAAATAAAAAATAAAGAACTCTGGTAGGGACAAAAATAACAAGATTTATCAAGAAAATATTGAAATAGAAATTGAATTGAACCAAAGGGAATAGGATCTTAGACATGGTGTCATAAATTAGATAGTTAATGCTAACATTCCTATATTAACTCATAAAAAAATGCTTATGCTAGTTCTGCAATCCAAGAACATACCTATTTTTCCTATGAGAATCCTTCTACATCTGGTATGGCTTAGTTTACAACAATTGATACTCCTCAAATTGTTCCACAAACCTTAACATCTATAAATATGCTTTAGATAGAAGAGGAACTGTTGAAGGAAGTGAGTGATTTCCAGTTAGAATTAAGCAAACTAGAAGAATTGAAAATTAGGGAATCTATGAGAACAAGAGATGATATAAGAAAAAGAATGGAAGGTATGAAGGATTCCTACAATCCTTGTGGTATTTTAGTATCTACATTATAAAATCCTAGTGGAAGCAACAATCTTTTGAATGTCCCTCTTGTTAGTTATTGGGTGAACACTTAGAGTAACCTTAGAGTGACCAATACAATTCCATCAAACTTCCATCCTAGTGTTGCACCACAAGCTATACCTCATACAAATGTTGTAGGAAATGTTCCACTAAGAGGTTCTAATCCTTATTCTTTTTAACAAAATAATCCTAGTACAACATACATGCCTAAATGTTCTGGCATCTTAGAAAATCCTCCAATAAATCCTATTTGAAACCCTCAAATCTAACATAATGCTCAACAAAAATGTGTTGGTCTAGGAGGAATACCTTAGCAATAGCAAATAGGGAAAAACCCTCACACAAAAAATTATATACTAAACAATCATGGATATAATCAAATGACTACCCTAAATACTTATATGCAACATAATTTTACACCCAATTCAAGCTTTCAGTAAAATTCTCCACCTAAGTATTAGAATTTTTTACCATAATATTTTCATATGTAAACCCAACATGTTCCTATTAAAAAAAATCTAAAGATGCAACAAAATATACCTATAAATGAAAACAATCAGTTACCAGACCTAAAAATGGGAAATGTTCAAAGAAAAAGACCTTTACAAATAGAAAGATATAGAAAATTACAACAACACATACTAGCTTTTCCACATACTTGACTAGAAACACATTACAATTCCAAAAATACCTTCAACAAAGCCATTTAGTCACATGCTCTATTTTGTATTCATTTCTATCACAAGATTTTACCTAAAACTTCTTATAGAAATCTAATTTTGTTTTGTTTTGACAAATGTTTATGTACACTTTGTTTCGAAGTTCCCTTTTGGTGTAGGATAGTAAAGCATTGATACACGTGAAAGATTCACAACATTTTCAATAAAATAATTTTGATGTATATTGTACACATGGCATACCATAAGATCACATTTCTTGAGGCTTTCTTTCGAAAAATCCGCATACCCTATTTATACTTCCATGCATTGATAGGGTTTTCAACTTGCATTCCTTGCATATGTTATATGGAATTTTCTTTTGGCATTATTGTTGCTTCCTCCAAATTTACTTATACAAGCCTAGTTCAAAAGCTCTTATTTAGGTGCATGCCTAAGTTACAATGTGTCAAGAAAGGCATAAACAATGAAATCGATTGGTCAACCACCAAGACATAATGTGGTCCTATCTAGAAGATAGAGAGGACAGAAAAACACTCTCATAACTTCTTTCAATGTGATCCAAAACCATTTATATGTAGACACATATCAACCTAAGTCAGTATCAAGGAAACGTGTGGATGAAACGATGAAGCACATAACTAGTAGGCCCATAAACACATTTCTTATTGAATTAATATGATGTGGTCCCAAGAAAGATAGTTCAGGTCCCAAATCTATCACAACACATCTTCCATTGCTGGCATAGCCACCCAAGCACATGGCACAAGAAAATGAACAAGCCCTGTTGGCCAAATATCCACAAATAACCCTGAAAGCCAACTTAAGACATAGTGCAGACACAAAGTAGCCAATTAGCAGCATGCATATCACATGGGATGTTGAATTCCATTCACTTATTTCATATTGTCATGCCACCAACAACTAGCACAAATCAAATAGGAACAAAAAATTATATTTCAGAAACTCAAAATACTTAATCATTAGATATAACATTAACATATCAGCTTGCGGACCACTTCAGCACATGATATTGGAATTGAGACATTACACATACGTTGAGAGAACATTCACCAAGCCACAGGAGCAGAGACATCAATGTGGAGCATTTCCTAGACCAGTTTAGAAAAACAACAACACTACCAACCTTCAACAATTCATAGAGATCTCCTCAGCAACATAGGTGAGCTGAAAAGATAGGAGTGCAACATCCATGGAACACTGACATTGAATACCAAATCAGTACAACCAAAGAATCAATAGGGGAGGAATGTGGAGCATTCTCCCAAGTATGCTTCATTGCATCTTCTTGAACCAAAAACATTTAAGGAACTTGCAGAGGTTGTAACTTCCTTTCAGCAACACATACTTCATTAGGAACATCAGGAGATAACATAAGACATACTGTAGACTTTCAACATCTCTCCACTATCAGTCATGCTTCTAATCTTCATCTTAATGCTTATCAACTCTACTAACAATAATAATGCATTATATGAACTTCAACAACTCTTCTTTGATAAGGCATGACTACCAATCATGAACTTCAACAATTCTTCTTTGATAAGGCATGAACTTGATCACTAATGTTATCCAAATTGAATATAACAATGACAACCAATAGAAAGGACTAACACCTTACTTCTCAAGTGTTGACATCAATGACAACCAACAATCAGTATTGACATCAATTATAACAACTGCCAACAATCTCCTTAGTGTTGTCATCAATGACAACAACTGCCAACAATTCTCTCACTGATCTCTCTTATTTCCTTCATGATTGCAAATTTATAAAGATTTGACTAATGGTTTTCCTTTTTAAAAACTTTGAAAACTAAATGGTTCATGTGCTTTCTATGTGTGTATATATTCTGCATGCATATCTATCTAGGATTTTCAGATAAATGCCTGGAAAAGATGACTTCTTTGGGACTAATCACTCCATGAAAACACGAATTCTTTGAGACATTCTTTTATGTGGACTGCATATTCTTCCACATACTTGACAAACAACACATTATAATTCCAAAAATACCTTCAACAAAACCATTTCCTCACATGCTTTATTCTTTATGCATGTCTGTCATAAGATTACAATTGAAACTTCTAACAAAATCTAATTATGTTATGTTGGTGCATATTCTACACATGACATACCATAAGATATTTATACTTCCATGCATTGATATGATTTTCAGCTTGCGTGCCTTGCATATGGTACAGGGAATTTTCTTGTAGAATTGTTGTTGCTTCTTCCAAATTCACTCATGCAAGCCTGGTTCAAAAGCTCTTATGCACTACAACATTTGATAAAATCTTTTAACCTCTATGCTTTGATGGATGTGCATACCTTTTTTCAAAACTCGTGGGCAACAAGGCCACACCTAACACTTGTGAATTACATTCGCTTGAAAGTTTCAAAAACCTTTTCAATGACTCCATTTTTCTTGTTCACGCCTCTCTTTTTCTTCACCAAAGTTTTTATTGTAGTCGCACAAAATAATTTTTGTATTAAAATTGGCAACTATAATTTCCTCATGGTTTTGAATATATTCTTTTCCAATTTTGCAGTCATGGTGTTCCCTGAGATGACATCTCATCTAAAAGGCACCCAATTGCACGAGCTCGTGCCATTCTTAAGCTGTCATACACGCTTCATCTTCTTTAACTGGTAGTTATAATTGACCATACTCATCTTCTTTGATGCTCATTCAACTTTAATTGCTACATTCCTTTACTTATTGGCAACTCACAGGCAATTACAACTTTAGTTTAGTGTTTTATTAATAATTGCCAACTCTTGACAAGCTACCAATAGAAGCCTCATTAATTACAATCGTTAATCCACTCTTGGACTACAATTGTTACATGACCAGTTATTGGAGGGGCCATGATAGCTACAAATCTCTGATCCGGATCACTTGTTTGTCTTTGATAATTGCCCTTTAGAGATACATCAGCAATAAAGTTCAAAAAGTTTTCACATGGTATACTTAAATTATCAAACCAAATTTAGATTTTTCTCTGAGTTGACATTCAAAGCACCAATAAGCACTATCTTTCAATGGCAAGTTCACTATTGGGGAACTTATCCACATTTTTCAAACATTGAATAAATTACTACAACTTGCAACTACAACATGATGTCACCACACAATTGGTACATATGTAACACTGATAAGAATTTGATAAAATTCAATGAATACTTCCCATTGAAGTCATCTCTGATTGAATGTTTCATTTTTCTTGCTATTAATATGTCGATTTCTCATAATCCAGATTAATTTTAACCACATATCTTCACACAAATATGATCCGCAATTCTGTAAACAGCATTTATCCATTTAAAATTATAGAGCTTCCATGTTGACAAGAACATGATGAAAGTGATTCAACATCTCAAAGAATAGAGGGCTCGTTAGCCTTGAATTTTGCACTAGAAGAAAATAACCTGAAAATTGATAGGGTTTTATGTACTAAAGATGCTCAACAGATCTCGTAGATTAGACTAAGGACATAGTAATAATGTAATCTTTGATTGGTCCATCTTCCTAATCTATAGGTCAAGACAACAAAATAGAATGTTTTACAACATCAGCTTCATTCCCATTCAAAACAAGAACTGGCCCCACTAGCAATGGTATTGCAATGGAAACAATGGGCGAGGCCTTTTCCATGAATTGGTTGAAAGAAGTGACCATGACAATCTTGAAGTCATTTGGAAGCTACTTGAATGGGGCAGAGTAGAAGTAGTGTTCATAATCAACCACAGTGATCTGACATTGTTACATGTGGCCGCTTCAGTGGGGTTTTTGTTATAGCAGATGCCCTTATCTAGATGTCAGGGAAAGCTAAAGGATATCCTTGGATATATGCCGCTAAAGAGGGACCCATGGATATAGTCACAGTTCTGTTGCATTAGGCAGTTGACCCACTTTGAAAAAGAGATAGTGACAGTCGAACAATACTTCTTTGCGCTATTCAGAACAAAGCCAGACCAAGTAATAATAGTAGTTGAATTGTTGTTAAGGAAGTGTGGATCTGATGAAAAGAAGTTTCTTTTGTTGTGGGCCTCTGCTGCAGACCAACATCTAAGAGATTCTCCACTCCAAAACCTTTCTTCTGCAACAAAAGAAAGGTGCTAATTCACCTTGGTCATGTACATTCACTATCAGTACCCATCTACCTCTCTTCAATGAAGGAGTTCCTCTGTGAATTCTAATCATCTTTCGCTCTCTTCTATGTTGTTCTGTTCAATCTCTTCTTCATGTTCACTCAGTCTCTGCTTTAATATTGTTTTCCATTCTTCTCTTTTACCTAAACATTCTGGACTTTCTGCAAGATAGCTTTTCTTTCACAATCTCTTTGTATTTCATATGTGTTCATCTTGTCTTGGGCATCTAGGATATTTGTTGATTTGAGAGGGGAAATACATTTACTTGTTAATATTACATCATATGATCACACAACCTTACATTCCTAACTTGCAACCCTTTGGCTTAGCTCAGTATAGACTCTAGTTTCTATTTTTATGATAGATTTTCTTGGGGAGACATGGCCTTGCACTACATGAGGATATATCTTTTTGTGAATTTCTTGATTCACATCTACAATCTAAATCTATCATGTTGTTTATATATTATAATTAGCATTCATTTCTATATTCTATTTGTTTTTAGATATGTAAATATTTATATATAATAAGAAAGAGGAGGTAGAACGTCTTAAAAAAACAAACATTTATATTATATAATTTTATATTTTATAAGCACGACATTATCAATAAGAATGGTTTTAGTAAAAGTCTCAAAGCCTTGTTCAAAACATTTTTCTTTTAGCTATTAATTTATTAGTTACTTATTCATTCACTATTTGTAGTTGAAATGATACTATCTTGACTATGATGCAATTTTGAATCTCAATTAAGCTCTAATATCAAAATGAAAAGCCTTTTTTTCTCCCATTTTTTTTAAGTATTAGTAAAATATTTAATATAGTAAATATTAGAGATGATTATTTATACTATGTATGTTATCAAATTAGTTGTAATAATAAATGTGAATTACAATAAATTATAATTTAATATGGACTCTAAATTAAATAATTAGCACAATAAATTGAATAGCATGTAATCATATAATTCAGTAAGATTAACATCATAATTATACTTAATATTCCCATTATCTTTCAATATTGATGGTTCTCAATACTTATCTAAATCAAGCACTTGGGAAGATCACTTTCACCCTAGAAAGATTTCAATGGTCTTGACTCTCATAGTTATGACACACTCTAGGGGAATAATTATTATTTAGAACTCAACATGAATAATTTTCTCAACACTAGTGCTCCAAAGTCATACTCAATAGAGGAATTACTCAATATAAGTGCTCTAGAGCCATGCTTAACACAACAGACTCCAAAGTAATTAATCAACATGCATTACATAACATGCTCCGAGTAAGCACTCAACATTTGTAACAACTCTTTCCAAGATAATCCCAAGTGTACTTTGTAACCTAATTTGGACACAGTCTACATACCCTTTCTCCAATGTCCATAGCCCATCAAACCACCTTATTCCTCCTTGAGTGATCTCCATGTTCCCTTTTAAATTCTTCCATAATTATTTAGATAAGCTTTGAGAGGTGATTTTCAAACTATCACACCCTTTCACAAAGGTTTTATTTTAAAAATTATTTAATAAATAAATTTATTCCTCCCTCTTTAAAAAAGGTTTTTAGAATTTTTTTTGTTAATCTCTATTTTAACCAAAGGATCATTATACCATTTATTTTTTTATCTCCCTTTTAATTTTAAAGGTTTATTTCATAGCTTTCTCTTTTCTTAGGGAAGAATCCACATAACAACATCAAACATATTCCTCTACCCCATTGAATGTCTAGGATCTAGTAAAATACTTTTCATTGGACTCCTAATCTTTATATATGACACACTATTAATTTTCTTTAGGAATTCTCATATTTTTAAGACCCAAGAGTGCAAATCCAAATTCTTGATCTTCTCTTGATAAGTAATGAAATCACAGAACATCATATCACTAGTCTCCTCTCTTTCATTTGTCTCTACTTTTCTAAAGGATTCACCTCATTACCTTCCTCCTTATACTTGTAGCTCTAGAACTTACCCCTCCTTGGGTCAAAAGAGGAAACCATTAATCTCAATTGAAAGGAGATGCAAAAATAGAAAAAGAAAAGAAAAAATACAAATGGCTAAAGAACTATCTTGAATCTCATACTAAATATGGTGAGGTTATATGGAATTGATGAATCATTAATCCCTACCAAAAATAATTTTAAATAATCCTTTAGCCAACTAGTAGTATCAAGGAGTGAGTGATTTCTTTGACAATAGTCTATATAAAAAAATGATTTTTTTTTGTCTCTATTAGATATCTAGTAGCTATTTTTCTATGGCTAGGTCCTTGCATGGATCTAGGCCTATGTCACTGTTTTTTTGGTTCAATCCTCCTATTATGGGGCATGCAATATGGGATAAATAAAATCTATGTGATCTTATCATTTCTTGTGCAAATTTTATTTAGAACTAACTACTAGCTAGTTATTTTAATCCCTTCATATTTGGGTTAAGGATCCCCAATCCATAATGGGCCCCAACCTTATTTAGTTATAATAGAAGACTCGGGTTATACTATGTAAAACATATAATAAGGTAGGGGTTGCATAATGGTAATGCCCTACACTAATACAAAAGTTACACCAAGATAGAGAGTTGCGTGATGGAAAGGATGCATTGAGATAGAGACCTATCTATAGTAGGGTTGCATGATGCCTTGCACTATAATGGGTTTGACAAAGGTAGTAATTTGTAGAAAGGTAGAGACATATCTTTAGAGGGGTTCTAGGAATAGATCTATACCATTAAAAGAAAAGTAGTTCCATATATACATAAATATTATAAATTTGAGTCTTGTTGAGTTAGTTTGGAGGGATATATTTGTATTTGGATTCCTTATTTTTGTTTTAAATCTAACAATTGGTGGTGACTCTAACCCTTGATAAATTAAACAATATCCTCTCTATTGGTTGGGTATCTAGGTAGTATATTCCTTACCCCTCTTCCTTGGTTAGGTGAAGCCTTTTTCTTGGAGGAGGGTGTTGCCTATCTCTCTATCCCCTTGGATGGTTTTCTCCCTAGTTGGGCTAGGTGGTTAGTGAGGGTGGTTTTATTATTATAGGTCTTTGTGTTGGGATCCTTTTATAGTATATTATATATTAGTATTTAGGAATGTAGAATATTTATTTGTTATAAATAGATTGTATTTGGTTTCACATGTGAAAATACATATGATTTATTTCTTCATTACTTTTTTGCAACAGGTTTCTACCTATGCCTATCCATATTATAACCTATTCCTTCAGCTAGTCTTCCTACATATTTTTATTAAAAAATTATACCTCATAATTTTGGAGCATCATTTACAATACCACTCATTTAATCATTTGAGAATGGACTACTATTTATTCCTTAATATACAATTAGTTTAGCTTAGTTATATGATCAAATTCAACCACACTCCCTTTCAAGATACCATTCATTTAAATGATATTTTCCATGTTTTCTAGTTATTACCACTCTTGACCTACATCCCACTCACTCATTCATATTCGATAATTAGGTAAGAAGAATCAATGCAATCATTATATAATATATCATTTTCTTACAACTCTCCTACATCTATCAATTAGTCTTTGTGTGAAAGAGCTAATTTATCTCATTTAAGTGAGTATATTTCTTTTCCCTTTAGGTGGGGATTTGACACCTTCTTCTACATATATCTCTATATTATCTCCATAATTTCCAATCACATAAATTACTAGAAAAATAACTATTCATTTAGGTGGAAGTCTTCTCCTTTACAATTTATTCCTTAGAATTTATTCCGTTATGCTCACTAATAATAGTTATCTCTCCTGGCATCTCAATCAAGTCAAATACGGACCATTTGTAGCTAAATAAATATTATTTCCTTCATATTGATCATCATCATTTCCTCCCTCTCTTCACATATAGGAAATGGGGCATCTTCCCCTCCATATTAAGTATTTTCCTTCTATATTGAATAGGTAGACATCATCCCTTCTCTTTCACATTTTTCATTCCCTGCCCTCTACCGAGGATAATAATGTGTTAGCCATAAATTTATTTTACGAATTGAGTATATGTGTCAATGGGAGTATATGATGCTTAGATCTCAAAGACATTATAGATGAATATTATGTCTTATAAATGAGAAGGGACCTATCTTATATAGTAACCACTGCAAGGGAGGCATGTTTCTTGGATACATTATTCAATTTCATCTCAACACCATCACACTTACATGTATTACATGGGCTAGAGTACCCTCTAATTCTGTATCAATTGCCTTATTATGATTACCTTCTAATTATCACTACTAGATTATTAGGTGAAGGTATTTAAAGATCCTTGATGATGATGTTAAGAACCTCCTTTGAGAATATATTATTCCAAGTCCACTAGGAATTGTGAGATGAGGATGGTCAGGGTGGGTCAATTACGCTTGATCCATGATGAATCGAAGCATAATTTGTCCACTAAACCTCAATCTTACAAACAAGATCATTCAAAATGAAATTTTAAAGTAAGCATTTATTGAAACTGAAGACTACAAACTACAAAAGTAAATAAATGCCTACTCTAACCCATTTGAAACTTATCCCATTTTGGAATTGGTGTCGTGTTGATGAGGAACAACGACACTTTCCCAATCTCATGATTAGTGATCCTATTTCAATTGATTCTATGGAAGAGAATCGATGAAACCATTGTGATAAATGGATGAAAACCTTATTTGTGCTAAATTAAACATTATGCAAGCTAAAATAACATGATTTTATGCTAAAATTTATCTAACTATGCAATTGCTAAGATAATTTAAGCTACTTCTAAGCTAAAATATGGAAGCCCTAATTTATAAACAAGCTAAGATGGATGCATGGAAGCCATTAATGGAATCTTAAAGCTATTATGAAACTAAAAATGAACTAAAAAAAGCTAAAAGTGAGTAAATTGAGAGTGTGAATGCAAGTGAATTCAACAACATAAGTCTGCAATTGAAAGATGGATCAATTTGTCTCCAAATAGTGTTTTATTTATAGGAGAGCAAATGAGAAATGGATGGTTGATATTGAAAAGATTAATCAACGGTCAAAGATGGATCAAAGAAGAGGAATGGATCATGGATTCTCATCAATAGATGAGAATGCAAGATGAGAATTAATCAAGGGCTTGCATTTGTTCCAAACAACCACACTTTTGACCTGCACACATAGGTCACAAGGTGACTTTCTCAAGAGGTTACAAGATAACTTGCATTTCAAGCCAAGTGAGATGATTAGAGGAGAGATAATATTCCTTGGAATATTCTCATGGGTGAGGATAAAGATATTTTTCAAATTAAAAGAAAGCTTTAAATATGCAAAAAAGGAGATAAGGAATATTCCATGGGAACATCCCCCTTTTAGAGGAAAATTAGTTTAATTGATAATTAAACAATGTTTAATTGATAATTAAACAATGTTTAATTGATAATTAAACAAGGCTTAATCATATAATTATGGGATAAGAAGAATAAAGTGATTTTCATTAAATTAAATGACTTAATGAATGAGAGAGAAATGAAATGACATTTAATTAAATAACTTAAGGTTATTTAATTCAATCAAAAGACTTAGGGAATTAAATTAAATATGTTGATTTATTTAATTTAATAAGATGAAATGTTAGCGTGAAAGGGGGTGAATTAACCCGATTTTATGAATTAGGTTAATAAATGCAAATGATCCAATTAATTAATTAGCTAGGCTAATTCAATTAATCAAGCGAAAAGAGGATGGGTGTAAGAAGAAATGATGTTAATATCTGTTTTGAGTGTATGATATCATTCAGGACATTTTTTCAGTGTCTACATTTTACCCCTCTTTGAAGTGAGGTACCTATTGCTTCGGTCCAAAGAATAACACTCCTCAGATTAAAATTGTTGCTTAAATCAAAAAATCAAAAAATTTGATTTTGAAAAAAAAAAAAATAGATGCCCCAACAAAAGAATAAAGCTGATTCCCTGCCCCCTCGAGAAATCAGGAGGAAATTTTGAATTTTGGGTTGATTTCTTGATAAAGGTTAAAAGTTGTCCCAAGAGGTCCAAAAAGGCTCCGGGGTGTAATAATTATGCCAAAAACACAAAAAACAATGCAAAATTAGGTTCCAATTGGCAAAATTGGTGAAAATGATGATAAACCCTAGCTTGAAGGTGAAATTAGGGAAAAAACCCTAATTTTATGGCATAAATAAGTAAAGAAGGGTCACTTTCAATTCATTTGTGCATTCACACCTTGAAGATTCTTGTTGTTTTGAGCTCTGACCCTCTGACGAAATGGCGCGTCGATAACTCCCATGACACATTTCTGATCGAGTTTGAGAGTATCAACAGATTCCAAGCTCAAGACCATCGATATGTAACTCAAAACATGATTTGAAATTTGACTTTTTGATGCATTTATTACGCTTTCAATTTCAAACTTTGGTAGTGTCACTATATAGCGATGCCCATTTGACAATCGATGACACTAAAATAATTTATAGTGACGCACATGTATTTGGCAATGCACTTGGCGATTTAAAATTCGGGTTTCTAATTTTAAATTGCGACACATGCTTATATAGCGACGTATTTTCCAATTTGAAAACTAGGGTTAGGTTTTCCAAATATTAAATCACGATGCCCATGTGTTTGGTGATGCATTTTGTGATTTGCAATTTGAAATTTAAATATGGCGATGCTATTGTGATTTTTGAGCTGAAATTTCCAAATTGAGTCAAATTTCTTGGATTTTTTTATATGTCATGCGCTTCGTGGGTGTAGGGGGTCATCCCACTATTGATGTCATGCAAGCATAGGCTCACAGTTTTGGAGAGACTGGGTGATTTTTCAGAGTTACACTAGGAGCACCTGGGAAAGATTAGTCTTTGTTATGTTGCATATGCACCTGCCATCCGGGCTCACTTAGCTATGATGACTGCTCTATGTGAGAGATGGCATAGTGAGACTTCATCATCTCACCTTCTGACAGGTGAGGTGACAGTGACCTTGGAGGATGTATGGCGTATTCTATGTTTTCTGATATAGGGCGATCATGTGATTTACGATGTTAACACTAGGTATGATGCTTGTCACGAGGTGATGGAGTTGGAGGACATTGCTCTTGTGACATCATAGATCAACCTTGAGATGTATAAAGGTCACATTCCCACCTTTCGATTGATCATTGCAGCCATCATTTTAGGTTTGGTTGCTCCGGACCGACGCAGCAGAGGGTTCAACCTAGGATGGAGCTTAGTATGGCACAAGATGTTGTATAGTAAGACAGTTTGCATGGGGGCCAGTGATGTTGGCCTCACTATATCATGATATGATTGACTTTGTTAATTGCGATGGCAAGGCCATTGGCACAAGGGTGACCTTGCTTCATATTTGGGCTTAGGAGCATATAGTTGTGCTTTGACTGATAGTATAGATGGAAGATGTTGAGCCAGATGATCTTGTGATCTAGCGGTACATAGGTGCCATTAATTTGTGACACATTGGATAGATTGGGCTCTCGCATTAGAGGTGAGTTTTGGATGATATGACAGTATTCTGATGGCGACCTTGGTTTCAGATGCCAACATGGTATGATGATGCAAAATAGTTATTTTTTGCTAGAAAGACTCGGTACATGCAAGGCCAAGAGCATACGATAATCGGGAGGTATCTACTAGATAGGGTGGCTAGGCAGTTCGGTGACTAGCAGGACAAGCCAGATGATGCCTATAGGGCCATTTTTGCGAGGTTTGCTCGAGAGGTTCCCACATGGGGACCTACCATTCTAGCTCTGGAGGTGGTGGAGAGTTTCAGATAGTTGGTGTCTCAACCATGGGCCTATGACCAAGGTCAGGTGGTAGCGTAGACTATTCCTGCTTATGATGCATGGTTCACACCTTCGTGGAGATTGAAAAAATCCAGCGGGTGCTCCTCCATGAGGGAGACCCAAAGGGAGAGGAGCTAGGGGCAAAGGACAAGGACAGGGCCAAGAGCAGGTTGAGCAAGATGGATAGGCTCTAGGGGCTTCACTAGTGAGACATCAGGTTCCATAGTAGCTTCCCATTCAACAAAAACCTCCATAGCAGTAGCCTCCACAACCACCACCACCAGATGCTAGGGATGTTTAGATTCAATAGCTATAGCAGTAGGTGAAAGTTTTGACAGGTGAGCGGAATCAGGCCAATCAACATATTTTGGCGGTTATTGCAGAGAGGGACTAGGCTAGGCAGTAGGTGGTGACCATGACCATAGAGAGAGATCATGATAGATAGTAGTTATAGTCTATGACTACTGAGATGGATCATGAGATTGGGAGATGACACTAGATAGAGGCTATGACGACAGCTTCACAGGGCAGAACAATATCAATGAGACTGTACAAAGAGGTTGTGTAGAGGCAACCTATTATAGGATGTACTATCATCGTGATGTTGCATAAACTTTCAGACAACGTGATATTTCCCAGAGGAGCGATGCATGACCTAGAGCTGAGGAGAAGCCAGAGAGGCAAGTCGATGAGGGGAACAACTATCAGGGATAGCTTCTAATGTAAAAAACATTTTTTTATTTTGTTGCCCCATTCTTTGATACAAATATACATTCATGGGATTAGTTTTTATAGCCTGTGGATATTTGTATTTATGATAGATATACATACATTGATCTAGATATTGTACCACGGCATTCATTTTTTGATATATATGATACAGATATGGATTCAACATGATGTTTTTATTTTATTTCATGCTTCTGATATATGGATGCAATGATATGCTTATATTTTATCATGTATGGATGCAATTTATTTATGCTTATTCAATATGCGATAATATATGAAATGTAATGATATGCATGAATGCAATGTTATATTCTTTTTCAGTATCTTTTCATGATATGCTATGATATGCAATTTTTTATGCTATGATTATGTATGCAAATGTTATGGATGCATTTATTTTTGTGTATTTCCGATACAATTTTATGAGATCATGTATGCATGTGAATGTATCGATGGATAATGTGATGCTTATGCTATATGTAATTCATGTGTATGATATGTGATGCAATGATTTAAGATGCTTAGAATAACAAATCTATATTATTCATCACAACTCAAATGATGATGCAAAATGTATGATGCAATATGCAATGATTATGCAGATGGATGCTTTATGATTATGATATGATTATGAGATGCATGTATGCTAATGATTTGTGGATGTAGGATGGATGCATTTGATGATGGTTTTTATTGACTATCATGATACTAGGTTAGCTCGGAGAGAAGATAGAAGAATAAAGAATAACTTGACCATTGATTTTCATGGTTGCTTCAAAAATCGAACAAGTATATGATCCATCGAGACTTTATTAGACATGGTTATGAGACAATGCAGGATGGGGATGAATGTAGGATGATGAGCTTCTCACATATCAGGATTGGGATTTTTTTTTGTTCCTTATTGTTTGATATAACACATAGACATGATGCATCAAGGTATTAATAACTAGGATGACGTTGTATCTAGAGTAATGGACTTTGACTTTACCAATAAATATAATAGTTCTTGTTCACATCATGACATACAAAAACATAGTTGGAATGCAAGTCAAGAGTTTAGAATATATTGGACCAAAGCATACACAATAGTCAACAACATACCCCAAACAAATTTCCTACACACAACTAAGAAAGTATGTGCCAAGATTATTTTACTAGAGTATCCACAAGCACAAAAAATGAAATATAATGATCAATGCCCCATTCCTTTCTCTCTAAATCATTTTGATAGACATCAAATTGAGAGGTCCTTGGAATGGGTCATTAAGATAAATTATAAAAAAAGATCAAAGACAAATAGTCAGTCTTGTCTATATCTCTTGTCTATTTAAAATAGCTAAGGTGATGTATGATACTGTTGTCCATTTTAGGAAGGATACACCCTAAGACATGTTGATCAGAGGGTTGTTTGATGTTAGGATAAAGGATGAGCTTTATGATAAGCCTCTGATACAAAATTTATCGGTGCATTTACCTATGATCTAGGATTTAGATTTTGACAATTAAGTTCTCACTTTACGACTTGCTACACTTGGTTTCTATTTGCGTTACCAAAGGTTTAAGGTGATAATCAATTTATTATGGGTGAAAGTTTATTGCGGGTGAAAGCGAAATGGGATGGGTGGTTTTGGTTTTTTTTGTATGAATATTTCAATGTTTTTGGTATTTTGAAGATGTTTTGAGGCTATTTTTGATCTTTTTGAAAGTTTATGCGAATTTTTTGGTTTTTGATTATTTGAGGCTTTTTAGGGTTTTCTGAGATATTTGAGGTTGTTTAGGTCTTTTGAATGTTTTCTATTGTTTTTAGATTTTCAATTTTCAAATGTTTTTGTGTTTTATGATATTTGAATGTTTAGGGGTTTTTTGAATTATTTGGATGTTTTGGGATTTTCGAGCATTTCGAACAAGAACCTAATCTAAAAGACCTATCCTAGGGGTCTCGGGGGGTTATCAAAGATAATCCTTGCCTACATTATACATGCAAAGATCACGTAGTTTGACTAACTTGACTTATTGGAAGATGAGATATGAACAATTGATGGAATGCCAGTTTATTATGATGGACTCCTAAAGGAACGACCTAGGGTGTCTCGGGGGCACATCAATGATGGCCTTACCTACGTTCAAGCTCAGAGATGACGTAGTTCAACAAGGCTACCACTTTTTGGATTTTCAATTATTTGACCTTTTTTAGGGATTTTGATTTTTTTTTAATGTTTTGGATTTTTCCTTCACAATTTTTGAATGTTTTTGGATTTTAGCTATACAAGATTTTGCAAATATTTTTTGATTTTTTTATGATCTTTTTGCAAATGTTTTTGGGATTTTTTGATGAGATTTTAGGATATACAAGAACCTGATATGATCCATAATGAATTTCCCCTAGCGTGACATGTTAGACTACTTCAATATAGGTAGGACAAACTAACCTTTGAAATATGCCAAGTAGTACTAAAGGGATATGATACTTCACATCATCAAGCTATGATAAGGATGCAGATAGGTGATGGATGGATGGTGATGCAAAGAATGATAGGAAAAAAGAGCCAAAGAATATATGGATGTGCTTTATTTATGCAAGGAACCTATTTTCTAGGTTTTCACCAAGGTACTTGCCCAAAGCACCACCGAAGTGGTTTTCTCATTTTTTTGGATTTTGATCATTTTCTGATTTTTGGGTATTTTTAGATTTATACCCTTCAAGACTAGGCATAAATTTTTTTGAGATGCAAGCTATTAGTAGGCTCGTGCAAGGGTTCACCTTTAGACATTGATAGTTGATATGATCCTGATCCATATTTTGTTGTGATGATAAAGGGACCCAACCAATTAGGCTCAAATTTTCCTTTAGGGTGATCCCACAATACTGGTTTACAATTTTTGGCCAAACTGGACATTGACATAATTTTTTCTAGCTAAATCTTCACTTTCGGGCACCTATAGCGGCTAAACCGTGAGGAATTTGAAGATGATACAAACTAGTGATTTGCGAAATTTTGTCTGTAAATTGTAAATATGTTTTTTTCAATTTTTTTGGAATCAAATTGCACTTCTTTTCCATCTTCTTCGAAAACTAGTTTTTTTCAGTAAACAACATTTTTAAGGAGTGACACTCACCGTATACAACATAAATTTTATTCCATGAAGGATAAAATTCTAGTGTTTTTCAAATTTAGATTTGTAACTATGATATCTAGTGCTTCCAATTGGTCTCATATTGTTTTTTTGAATTTTTTTCCTTAATCAAGTTTTAAAGTCAAACCAATTACAATTCAAACATAGGCGGACCGTATAAAAGGTAACTGTTTTTGCATGTATCGAACTTCAATTTTTTTTTTGGTTGGATCAAGGACTTCAATCTCTGGTGCACTCATATTTTTCAATTTCTTTTTTATAATTTTCTATTTTTTCACATATGCAGAACAAAGAGCTTTATTTTTGGTGAAAAACCTATGTTTAATAAAACTTAAAAAACAAATACATAATAAAACAAAAACATATTGAAATTGTATTCATTGGATAGCTCGTTCTGAGGACTACCATCATCTAGTTGGGTTTGTGAAGTCTCCTCCATTTTCATCCTCAACCCAAGCTTTGAAATGCAAAATTTTGGACTTTTTTGGTGCTTGAGGGGGAGAAGGGGGAAAAGGGGGTTCGAGTGAACCCCCTTTCCTTTACCATTTTATTTGCTTTTTTTGAATGAGAAATGGGGGGTGTTGTTCCTATAGTACACACACCCCATTCAGAATGGGGACCCTCTCTTTCCTTTTTGCTTCACCTTGTTTTGCATGCCCATTTTTGCGTCCTTAATGCTCAACACATTCTCAAAAGTCACAATTTAGGGTTGACCAAATTTTTTCCCTTGGAAAAATGTTAAATCTTATGCCATTTCGGGTTTATCCTGACTATCGACCTTTCTGACGGTTGTGGCACCTTTCGAGCCCGGACCCTCCGGTTTCCCTTCTCGGGTTTCCTTGTTGGTTTTGCCTTTTTGCGCTGCTAGGGCTTGGCGTCTTTCCGGCCTCCGAATCCCGATGCTTTGATGACTGTTCAACTTGTTTGATTGAACTTAATGGCTCCGCCCTTGTGACTTTTCGGTCCCCAAACCTTGGTTCTCAGATTTCCTTCTGTGAAATTTTGTCTGTGTCTCGTCGTTCCGCGCGGCCATTGGCCGATGTCCTTCTGGACCTCGGACCCTGAGTCCCTATCCGCCATTTGACTTAACATTTTATAGATTTTTGAACATTCGTGGCTTGACATCTTTTCGGCCACCAGACCCCGGATCACCCGCTGCCACCTGAGAAATTTGAAATCACCTACTTTACCTGTCACCGTATTGAGCATTTATTTGGATATTAATGGCATTGGGGGTTATTTAAATAGATTCCAACCTGCCATTTTCACATGATAGAGAGGAATTTAAAGAGCTTCCCGACCCCAGCATTTTTCGCCTCCACACCCGAGCACGAGCTTCGCCGTTCTTCACAAATTCAGCACCGAGCTTCTTCGGGGATTGGAGGTAGGTTCGCCACCGGCCCCGTTTTCCATCTTTTCAAAGAGTTTCAATTGAAAATTAAATAAAGGGTAAAATAAACTTGAAAATTGATATGACAACACCCAGGCCTAGAAAACCCATAAGTTAAAAAATTGAAAATCATGAGATTGACAACCCAAATTCGAAACTAGAATTGGACCTCCCTGTCGCTGTTTTTCGGATGAGGCGACCACCTCCCTTGGGCCCGGACCTCTCTGTGACCATGCATTCAAAGTTCAAACATAGAAAAATTGACAGCGACCAAACTCATCCTGGGTCCCATCCTCTGGATTTCCCCTCTCGGGTTTTCATTGTGCCCCCGCCATTCCAAACGACCTTCCTCGAGTGTCCTTCTGGACCTCGGACCCTGAATGCGTGAAATCCATCTTAAACCTGTAGGAAAATTGATGAAAAAGTTACCCTCAGACCCCAGCCCTTGAACTTCCATCCCTGTGCCGCCGTCACTGCTTCATCATTTCGAACGATTGTCGCTTGATGTCTTTCCAACTTCCGGACCCTAGTTTCCCTTTGACTGCGCGTAGTTTAACTAGAAAATCAATTGTCCAAGATCCTTCCGGAGCGCAACCGCAAGAATTCTGTCTCCGAAATTCCATGTCACTTTTACCATCCCGAACGGCCAAACCCATCCACCTTTCCATCCCTGGGCCCCGAACCTCCATCCGCCTCTGGGTTTTCATCAATTGTAAAATCTGCCTTGGGTATTGCCTTCCAGACTTCCATTCACATTTCGCCATTTCGCATGACCATCCCGCAACAACTTTCCGACCCTAGCAACCCAGACCCCAGATCCTGGTTCCCGGAATTCTGTTTTCCCTGCGCTGCTTTGAACAACCAACCCTGGACGACTTTCTGATAGCTAAGGTTTGAATGCAAGAATGAGGGCTCAAATGACCTCCAAATCAAAAATGGACTTCGATCCATGTGCTAAAATTTGACCTTCTTTCATACGAACCCTTCATTGAAAAAATCCAACATCAGGAATGCCTTGCCTTATTTTCCCTTCCAAACAACATTCTGCCAGGGGAAGTCCAACCCTTGAGGCCTAGATCACTTGTTTTGTTTTCTAATGATGTTGTTATCAAGTACTAGATGTTTAAAAAATATGAATATTGTGGATCTAACCTTGGTGTGCAGGGATTTGTCTAAGGCCGCTTTCTCATGATGATGTTGCTAACTCCCATCTCTGTGTGTAGGATTTATGGAATCTAGTGCAGAGGCTTCTGTGATGGCCAAGGACAAAGGGAAAAGAATCACAAAAGCCCCCCGAGGCAAAGAAGACAAAGATCAGATGAGGTATATATTCAAGGGAGCACCTTTGCATTCAAAGATCATGACTAGCTGGAAGAACATCACAGACACCAGTATCTGGCAAGTAAATATTGATGAGTTTACCTGAAGGGTCAGGGTGGAACCAAGGATAGACAATGCAAAGTTTATCAGAAGCAATGAACTTGCCAAGGCTGCAAGTTTCCTACCCACATTGGTGGCCCCTGAGCTAGTAATGGCATGCCGAGAGGCATACTAGGCTGAAATAAGAACCATTGTGGATAGGGATGACAACATCCAAGCCGATATGTCCCCTATTAGGATAACCAACACATTCCACATCCCCACCTTCGAGAGCATGGAGACCCCGACCATTGAAGAGTGTAAAGCATTATGGGATAAAGATCCTATAAGATGTAAGAAATTGATCAACCAATATTGGTTGAAGGATAGGCAGGCCAACGTTGCTAAAGTTCCCAAAAAACTCTTCTATAGTGATTTCTTCAAAGATTACCATGACCTGGTCACCCTACTAAGTAGGGTAATGGGCCTTCCTACTATGACCTTCTTCCAAGAATGGATGTTGTACTTTGTTGAACAAATCCTCTACGGGAGTGACACTGCATTCTATTGGGGGGGAATAATCAGCAATTGTTTTCACAAGCAATTCCTCTGTGTGAGGAAGACCTCAAACTTCTACATGATGTATTACCTTATCTACTCACTTGCTGATTGGCGAAATTATCATGGATTGTGTGCAATGCCCAATGAGGCACCAGCAAGACACCTCAAGCCCTATGAGAGATACCCAAAATTGCAATACCGAAATTTCATGCGAGACTACTGTCAGGTGAATGATTCCTTTACTGCATATATCATTTGGTCTCTGGGAGGCAATTTTGAGAGAAGAGTCTCTCACAGTGCTAGGGCCCTTCTCAAGCACTATGCTTTCTTGTTTATACAATTCCCAAAGTTCACCTACATTTGGGCCCAGGGATTCACAGAGAGGCTGAATAAGCTGCCTCGGTACCCCAACGATCGAATTATACTATTGGAGCTGACATGGCAGCTGTGACATATACACCATATCCTCAGCAGTAAACATTTGGCAGACACTCCTTATCCTCTCGGACTTGGCCAGGGGTTGTATTAGAATCATACTTCCCAATGTGCAGGCAATTCAGAAAAAGAGCTGATCGAGTACCACTTTAGGCAACATACATCTAGGGCATGAATGGACCCATACGGTCATATCAGAAAAGCACTTGGACTAGAGTACACCCACCTCCACCACATTGAGGATTTATGGGTTAATTGCAAAGATGACTTTGAATTGCAGATACGACATTATATGCGTATAACCGCCTATTTCATGAAAATAGTAAACTTGTGTCTGATTCTATATTAGCTAGAAGAAGATGAGAGCACGGTGATCGACCCAAGGTATAATTCCATCGCAAATCTTCCACTGCCTTTGATTGATTGGGATGAGCAAGAGGTTGATGAACTTGATATTCTTACCAAGCCTGTTGAGGCTCGTACAAAGGCATGGATCAATGGGCAGGTCGCTTGGTTAAAGCAGTAGGGAGTCGCCTTGACATTCAAGGGACTCGAGAATGAGCCAAGTGGCTCTGATAGTAGGGCAGTTGCTGCTACAACTGGAGAAACCACTAAGTCTCCACCATCTATAAAATCAAGAAAGAGGAAGGAGGTTGATGAGCAGAAAAATCCAAAGTTGTAAGACAGAAAGCCCTTAGAGGGCGAGCCTCCTGAGAAACATAAGAGAATAGGAAATGTCATGGAGATGCCTGTGATACCTGAGGATCCACTCCACGAGGGTGAGGAGCTAGAAGCTAATCCACCAAGGTGCCTAACCACTTCATCAACTGCTGCAACAGCTGCTGCCATTGCGACCATTCCACCCACTTCACTTGCAATGGTTGCTTCCTCTCCGCCTGTGATGGACATCTCTGTCCACCTTTCCTCCACTTCTTCGATCGTGCAGGTTGTATCGGTGGATTCATCCTTTGCCACAACCTCGCGAAACTCATCATCCTCCACATCTCCTTCCCTTCCACCCGCTTCATTTGCTATTGCAATGCCTACCCTCACTCTCCCTGAATCCTTATTTAGATACATGCAAAACATGCCATCCGAACTTTCGGGGATGCTTGCAAATCCAATGGTGCAAGCTACAATATATTAGGAAATGCTTAACACCCCTACTCTCCCTCCTCCTATAGAACCACCTAGGATGGAGGCCAGAATGCAAATCACGGATGAGCTCGAGCGATGAGAACAGGAGGTAGCCGCGAGGACCGAAGATGAGGAATTTATATATCATGAGCATCCCATCTGTGAACATCAGGTGATTGATGAGGTGGCATATGAATCTTCCAGTGAGGGTAGCGAGGATCAAGGAATAGACATACTCCAAGAGACCGTTGATCCAGAGCTCGACGTAGAATGAAACAAGCAACTCAAAGAAATTGAGGACAAAGAAGCTGAAGAACAACTTACAGTTGAAGAAAGAGTTGCTACATCAGGGACTGAAGGTAGTAGGTCTCCTATGGAAAGGCATAATCAAACCTTGGAGCATGAGGAAGAAACATCTTTCCATTAGGATGAGCAAGAAGATAAGCCCGAAGGAGGTGAGCATGACCAAGAAGAAGAAGAAAAGGGGGATGAAAAGAAGGACCACCCTAAGGAGCAACTACTCACCAAGTCTCCCACCAAGCACATAACTCTCATACAGGATTTTGATGAGGAGAAGGAGGATGCAAGCGCTGAGCATGAGACCCTAAATTTCAAAGCCATTGAGTTTAGGGAGGAGGGAAGAAAAGGTCAACAGGAATCACCCAAGGCAAGGCCTCAGATGCCTGACTGGATACAAAAGTAGCTTGAAAAGAGAACTCCTACCCAGAAGGATCCGAAGGCAAGGCTGGAGGCAATACTGGCTAGAGACCAAATTATGACCAAGAAGGAGAAGAAGCCAAGAGTCAGGTCTAAAATAGCGATTGATGCCTCCGGATCTAGGGTAGTGCAGATAGCTACACCGGTGGTTGGAGAGCAGGGAATAAGCTACAACATCTCCACCATCGACTTGGGAGTGGCTACACGAGAGAAGAAGGTCAACCACCTCCAGGAATCAGTCGCCATAGTGGTGCACCTTATCAAGTAGGATAAGGTTTCAAAGGAAGAACTTAAGGCACAGGTAGCTGATTTAACAAACTACATTCAACAATGGTCATTTGTAGATGAATAACCTATGACATCATTAGCCCCATCATAGTTGCTATCCCAGGAACAAATCCACAAACTGGAGAGAAGGAGAAATTTGGATAAGACCACAAAAACTTGATTCTAGCAAGTCTTGGACATTGGGAACACAAGCATCAACTTGGTTGTCCAAACAACAAATAAGGTCATGGAAGTACAAACATCCCTTAAAGGCACAAGGAAAATCTATGAGGAGTTCCAGAAGAAGTACAGGGTTGCCTATCTGAAAATTGAGGCTATCCTCACACTGTTGAGCGAGGTTTGGGAAAAGGACCTTTCCTTCAAGGATGATGACCATTGGTTGATGGACATATGAAAGGAGGATTTTGATCACCGAAAAGGGAGGCTGGAACAGATTTTAGAAAGAATAATTCTGGATATCGAATGGGCCAAGGAGGCTAGAGGAGACTATGCCAGATATCTCAAGTTGATGATAGGGTACGAAATTCCTACCGTTAAGATCAATCCAAAAAGCATAAATCCTCACTTCCAGAGGAGGATGGAGAAAGAAATGTCAGTCGAGATTACCCTGGACTTTATGAGCTTTTCTACTCGAGCTTTCACCTAGTCCGAGCTTTTCAGGGACAATGCTGCCAAGTATGACAAAGACTGGGAAAAGCTCATTAACAACTCCAAGGAATGGAGTTATCAAGTGTTAAGGTCTGATATCATTGAGGTCGACAAGCTTCGACCAATAATCTTGAGATTCGTGGAGTATGCGGCTCTGAAGAAGTGGGAAGGTAACCCTATTATTGATGAATAACTTTTGAAAGAGTAGCTATAGCAAAGAGAAATCAACAAAAGGATAAAGTTGCTATAGTGCTACCACTAGAAGACAAAACAGGGAAAAAAACAAAAGATGTTTTAAAAATGTAATATATTTGGGGGTAGGTGAGACCCTACTATAAAGTGCATCTTGGCCACACAATAGAATTGAATCTTGGCCACTCATTTTTATTTTTGAAAACTATAAATAGGGATCCCATCCTCTCATTTTAAGAGAGTTGAGTTGTTGTAAAGGCATGCTGTAGAAATTGCAATAGAAATATAGTCATTTCTTGGTGTATTTTGGATTTCTTCACATGTTTCACAATTCTTCTCCAATAAGTTAAAATTCTAGTTTAAGTTACTTTGTTGTTCTAGTTTCCTTTTAGCTGTTCTTGGTAGATTTGGTAATGTTGTCTCTGGTTGTGAAGATTCATATTGTGTGTATGCTTTTCTTGTCCATACTTTTAGTCATTTGTTGTTGGTAAGTGACTATGTAAAGTTATCCTGGGCCATGATTTTATAGATGCTCTTGAAGCCTCATCTTTGTTCACATCTATATGGTGAATGAATGATGAAATATCTAATGTCCTTAGAAGATAGCATAGATTTCATAACATTGTGAAATTTTTGGTTTAGTGAAATTCTATTTTAAGGAAACTGTCCATAGTAGGAACCTCCATGATCACTGTTCATCGGTAGTTACTGGTCTAAGAACCTTTTCTCTTCCCTGCCCTTTTTTCTTTTTTTTTAGAAGTAACCTATGCTAAGGTTCATTGCACATTGTAAAGTCAAATTCAATGAAAAGATGGAGTTCAAGACCGTTGTTTGAACCTACAGCAAGGTGTAGTAATTTCCTATCAAAAGAACTCTGTTCACAGATCTGTTTCTCCTTTAGCTTTAAATCATGTAAGACCGCCTTGTGATTCCAGCAAATCACATCATACATCAACTGATCTATCCCAAGCATCATCATGACCTGACATCCGATAGACCTTGGGATAGTGTTCTGCAATTTGATTGTGGAAGATTGTCTTTCGAGAGAGGTAATGCACCTACGTATTACCTATGTTGTGAAGTGCATAAAAACACCATCAACAGAACTGGCGCTAGGAGGAGGGCCTTTTGCAGATAAAGCTGGATAGAATTGGGTCATTCTCTTGTGAAAAATTTCATTGAGTCTTGAGATCTACACTGAATAAAGGAGAGTTTCAGGAATTACAGCCCCTGTCTGAGCTAAAAGAGTTAAACGAAGGGAACCATCCATCACCGATTCACTAGACCAGCTCACTTCTCTTTCACCTCTATCTTCTCCATCATTATTGGCAGTACCACCTTCCACTTTTCTGATCCAAACAACCTTCTAGGCTGCCACTCTATCTGGGTTGAACGCTGCCTTTCAGCCAAACACAGTATCAAGCTTTGTTGTTGTCGCTTTATAGTTGTCGGTCTGAATGGAACAGCAGCCTCCACCACCTCCTCCCATGGCATGGCTAGGAAATAACCCATCCCCATTGGCCTTCAATTTATATCATGATATGCCAAAGAATCTTGAAAGCTTCTGCACGAAATTCAATGCTCGAGACTCGCAGAGGACTACGAAAGAACATGTAAGGATTTTTTAAATCACTTTGAAGACTATGCAAATTATATATGAGGATGTGGCATGCAGGCTCTTTCCCTACTCTCTTGGAGAGGAGGCATTCTACTGGTATGTCAACTTGCCTATCAGAATAATCAATACTTGGACCCTTCTGAAGGAGGCTTTCTTGTAGAAGTTCAAAACTCCAGTCAGCCCTATAGACTCATACCAACACTTCATGTTGATTCAAAGGGAGATTAATGAACCGATCAGTTTGTTTAATGATTGCTTCCACAGAGCGTACACTCGACTATAGGCCCCATATGTTTTCAATGACACTGTTGTTTTGCCTGTTTATTATGCAACATTGGATAACCTTACTTCAGCTTTGGTAAAAAGAATGCGGCCACTACCTACCAGGTTGGTGGATGCATATGCGGAGGCCATTATCGCCAGCATAGATTTGGGGTAGAACATTTTTGATCCATTGCCTTCTGTTGGGAAAACTGCACATCCGGCATAGATTTAGGGGCTTACTCAAGCCTTACAGCATCAGACACCTCTGTTGAATCTTGTACCACAACTACCTTTGGTTCTGCACCCTGGGTAGCCAACATATCAAGCACCACCTATCCCTCACTACCTGTTGCCCCAGCAATAGCATTACCATGCTTAGTTGTCCCAGGTGCCAGCGTACCTCCAAGCAGCTGAATTTCCACCCACTCATCAAAATCAGCCAGTGGCTCAATCGGTGTTCCTTCAAAACGCTGCTCCACAGCCCAACAACACAGAAAAGGATAGGATTGATGAGCTCATAGAGATGATCAATAATATGTCCATAGAAATGACACACTTGAGAAATCAGAACAACCAGTTGCAAGCATCACAAAAGAGCATCCAGGCTAACCTTAATTGTGATAATCAAGATCATCGGGAAAGTCGGGACAGTCGAGATGCCAACATGTCATCCGGGTAAAATTATGATAGGAGGCCTTCCCAAAGGAAAAAACGGACGTGGAACACAAGACCCAACAATGATAGCATTCCCACACCACTTGATCAGCCTAGCAGTAATGAGAACCCTAGAAGTGGAGTTTACTTGGCTGAGGCCACTTTATTTGGTTGGTGTTGCATACACAAAACAAGCCAGCACTCTAAGCTAGATTGTGTGAAATTCCAAACTACTGCTAACATCTTCCAGGTCAAAGTCCAGAATGCTATGGACAATTTAGAGTGTAGGGACATCGCCCCATCCAAACCGTATGACTCTTTAGTGCTGGTGGTGAATCAAGCTCCTTTTCCAAAGGCCGAGTGCAACACACCAGAGTAGGAGGGTGCAAAATCAAATGAAAATGATAAAGCAGAAGAGGTAAGTTCTGAAAGTCCTTTGGCTCAAATTTTTTATTGAGTAGATAATGGTCCTAAAGAGGACAAAGAAGAGCCTAGGGAAGACAAGGTCCAAATGTTTCACCAGTAGACTACCCCTTATAACCTCAGGAATAGACAGGCCGGTGGTCATGCTGGAGGTCCTTTTACAACCTCCACTCCACCAAATAATTTTAGCACCCCTCATGATCCAAATGCAAGTAATAACCTAGGTTTTCTCCATACACCCACATGGTACCTCAGCAAGAACAACTAACAAAACTATGTCCAAAGGCAACCCACTAGATCCTCCCAAAATGTTTCCTATGATCAAGAAGTCGAGTAGATGGGGGAGTACATTGTTGAGGAATTTAAGAAGGTGAAGCTAAGCGTGTCCACCTTCAAGCTACTGAAGGTGCCTACCGTCAGGAATTCCTTTTTCAAAATGATAAATGAGACTCCACCTCTGGGGTCAACTCAAGAAGCTCCAGCAAAGAGGGTTTCCTTTAATGATCAGCAAGGTGAGCTGCTTGTTAGACAAATCTTCAACAGTAAGGCTAACCTGCTTACAGGTCAGCAAGCAAGCAAACAACCTAAAAAAGTAATTAATCAGGTGTCAACCCAAAATAGGGGAAATGAGAAAGACAAGGGCCAATTCGCCCAAGTGGACGTTTTCGAGGGACTGTTTCAAGGGAAATTCAAAACTCCTCCCTTCCTAAGCACCATGCGTGTGTTTGGGAAGAACCTCCACAACTACCTGCTAGATTTGGGAGCCTTGGCCAATGTCATGCCCTTGAGCATGTGCAAGGCGCTTGGAATAACACCAACTCCCTCCTGACGAAAGGTAACACAGCTCAAAAAAACTAAGATCAACATAGTGAGGGAAATTAATAGAATACCTATGCAGATTGCTGCTGATCCTCAGATCTAACAAACCATAGATCTTCAGATGGTTGATATCCCTGATACATATGGTATAATCCTAGGAAGGGATTTCACAAGGGCGTTGAATGGATATGCCATGACTGACTTCTCCCACATGTGGTTGCCATGGAAAGGAATGCTGAATCAGATTCAGATCGATCAGGAACCACATATGAGATTCATGATCACTGAATACAACAACATGAATGAGGTGTTGTATGCTGAAACTAATTTGGGGGATTATTCTCTAGTATCATATATGAATGAGCAAGAATGCCTCAAAGATGAGGGAAAAAATGAGGTTTTCCTCGTACTATGCACCCCGCCTGCTAATCTAGCCAATTCCTCTTAGAGCACTGAAGTGCTAATAGAATCCGATGATGAAGAGTCAGGAGAGGATGACAGTCTTGGATTGTTGGACGGTTTCTGAAATTTCATGGAAAAGTGCATACAAGACCAGCTTAGTTTGAGAGCCCGAATGAACTTTTAGGAACTCTTGCTCCCTAATTGATGCATAGTACATAATGCTTCCCACTCAAAGTTTGACTACTATTTGTGTCAAACAACAATTGAACACATTAAAAGACAAGCCACTCCGAAGGAGAAAGTTGGGTCAGCACTGCTCGAACAAATACGTTCTATCCCTGCACCTCCCCAGACGATTATTGAAATGAAGTCTCCACCAAAGGTGAAAGTTGGATCTGTTGGTCCTATGTTCAAGGATTCTCCTAGATTCTAGATGTTGTGCTTTGATGGGTCTAAACCCAAGCACGAAGTTGGAGCAGGTTTCGAATTGATTAGTCCTAGAGGTAAATCATACTTTGCTGCTCATAGACTTTAGTTTTATTGCACCAACAACGTAGCAGAGTATGAGGCTTTAGTCTTGGGCCTCCTAATGGCATTAAGAAAGGGTGGCAAAGTGCTCCAAGTGTATGAAAATTCAAAGTTGGTCATAAAGCAATTCAGGAAGATCTATTCATGTTATGATCGAAGACTCACCAACTACAAGCGCCGCATATGGGATCTACTGGAAGCGTTCAATATCCAAGTGATCTCTTGCACTTAGAATCATACTACCAATGCCTTGGTACATGCAACAAGAACGCTACAACCACTATCCCTATCTGGCCTCAGAAGATTCATGGTGGAACTCAGCTTCATCCCATCAGTGCCGGATAATGTAGCCAACTTCCAGGTATTCAATGATGACAAACACATCCTCGATTTTATCACCAATTCAGATGTGTTTGCTATGCAAATAATTGATGAGGTGGAACCTCAAGAGGGTGACCAAGATATAGAGGGGATTATCAACTTGAAGACCAACACCATCCCTAGGGGGATGGTCCAATTAGAGCGAATCTTTGACTTGGATCAGATCAGAGATCAGGATCAATTGGCTAAGAAGGACACCATCAGTGGCCAGTGTGACATGTCTTACAACCTCAGAACGGTTGAGAAAGCTGAGAATGTGTTCATTGGTAAGGTGTATGCTCCTGAGGAAAGAAAGGGTATACTTGAGGCCCTACAGAAGTACCACGATGTCATCGCCTAGAGTTATGAGGATCTTAAAATTTATGACACATCAATTATCACCCACACCATCCCTCTCAGACCATATGCGAAGCCATTTTGAGAGTGACAACACTCTGTCAATGCTTTGCTGGAACCAATAATATACAAAGAAGTACAAAAGTTGTTGTCAACTAGGATCATTTTTCTGGTTAGACATTCCACATGGGTGGAAAATTTGGTTCCTGTTAGAAAGAAAAATGGAGAAATCAGGTTGTGCGTCATCTTTCGCAACCTGAATTGAGCCTTAGAAAAGGATAACTATCCTATGCCTTCATTAGATGAGGTGTTACACATAGTAAATGGCTCTCAAATGATGTCCTTCCTGGATGGATATTTGGGGTACAATCAGGTCATGGTACAATACAAAGATCGACATAAAACAACATTCACCACCAAATTGGGAACTTTCACTTACAGACGGATGTCATTTAAACTAATCAATGCTGGTGCCACTTTCTAGCATGCCATGGATATTGCATTCAAGGACCTGATCGAAAAGCACATAATCATCTACATGGATGATTTGATAGTATTCTCAAATTAGCGAGGTAATCACGTCACTAACCTATGCAAAGTCTTCGAAAGATGCTGCGAATTTGGGGTCTCCCTTAACCTGAAGAAGTGTATCTTCGGTGTCACTGAAGGGAAGATCCTTGGAAATTTCCTATTAGAAAGGGGAATTTCTATTGACCCCAAATGTATCCAGTCAATCATGAAGATTCAGTTGCCAGGCAGTAAAAAGGAATTAGAATATTTTTTCAGAAAGATTAAGTTTTTCTGCAAATTCATCATAGACTTCGCGGAAATTGTCAAACCACTCAATGCTATGCTAAAACAGGATGCTAAGGTCTTGTGGAACCCAGAAGCAAAGTAGGCTTTTGGGGAAATCAAGAGGGAAATTGATGACACCCCTGTATTGGTCAGCCCCAACTACTTGAAGCCTTTCTACATCTACTCATTCGCTTCAGATCATTCATGTGTCAGTATCTTGACACAGAAGGATGATGAGAGGAGCGAACATCTGATCGCCTTCATGAGTACCCATCTAAAGGATGTCAAGCATCTGGTATCACAATGTTGAAAAACAAGCCTATGCCCTTGTTAAGGGGGTCAAGAAGTTTAGGCATTATATCTTGCGCAACAAAGTGTTCGCTATAGTTCCTGACCCCGTGGTGAAGATATTGCTCATGCAGAATGAGCTATGGGAGCAAAGGGAAAAATGGATTGCATTGTTGCAAGAGTATGATATGGAAATCTAGTTGATGAGGCTGGTGAAACGATAGGCACTTTCCAAAATAATGGTAGAAGTGGTTATTGAGGCTGGGCCCGAACTCACAGTGCAGTAGTACTAGCTGGAGGATGTCTCTCCAGGGGAATGATATGATGATGTAGTATATTACCCGTTGAATCATAAATGTCCACCTCATCTATAGGGAGTCCAAAGGCAAGCCCTTAGATTGAAAAGCAATAGTTACATGTTATAGGGTGCCATATTGTATAAGAGAAATCATGAAGGTATCTACTTGAGATGCCTTGGTAAAGAAGAGGTTGATCATGGTCTCAAAGAATTCCATGATAAGTTCGGGCCTGGCCATGGTTCTGGTTTGTCAGCTGTGCATCAAATATTAAGAGATGGGTACTATTGGCCCATAGTTTTCAAGGATTCTCATGGTCATGTCTGTACCTTCCACGTATGCCAAACCACTGCCACTCGAGAAAAGAATGTTGCTGTCCCATTGTAACCCATTTTGGAGGTATGGTCGTTCGCGTAGTGGGGTCTCGACTTCATTGGTCTAGTAAGCCCTCCATCATCTGCTAGATATAGGTACATTCTAACTACTACTTATTATTGTACTAGGTGGACAGAAGCAACCACTTGTAGGCAATGTACGACTGAAGTAGTAACTAATTTTTTGGAAAGTTTTATTTTAAATCACTTTGGTTGCCCTTATGCTCTGGTATGTGATAATGGTCCTACTTTTGCTTCGTTAAAATTCATGAGTTGGGCCTTTGACTATGGTATCGCCCTTAAATTTTCATCCAATTACTATCCTCAAGGTAATGGCCTTGCTGAGTCAACCAACAAGAACTTGATCATTGTGATCAAGAAGCTACTAGATAGGAATCCCAAAGACTAGCACACCCAAATTCGTTTCACCCTATGGGCAGATCACACCCATCACAAGGCTGCCCTTGGAGATTCCCCATACCATCTCATTTATGGCTTGGAGCCCATTTTCTGCATACATTTGAAAATCCCTACCCTCCAATTCATTAATGATTTTTATGAAGGAGGAGATCGCAGAGAAGCTCGCCTTGCCAATCTATTACACCTAGAAGAAGTACGAGACCGTGCAATAGAAAATTTTGCCAAACATCAGGACGTAGTCAAAAGGTGGTTCGACCACCGAGCCAAAATTAAGGCCTTCCGAATTTTTGATCTGATCCTTTATTGGGACAAGGCCCATGAGAAGAAAGGGGGACATAACAAATTCGACAAGCTTTGGCTTGGCCTCTTTCAGATTGCTAAAATCCTTGGAGATAATTATTTTCGTTTAAAGACTTTGACTAGTGAAGATGTCCCATTTCTTGTCAACAGGCAACACCTCAAGCATTACTTCCAGGCCTGAGCTCTTCTAAGAGTTGTTTGTGTAAATACCTGTACATAGGTTAGGATAGGTTTCCCTGCTTTGTCCTTCTATTTTTCTTGTTTCTCGGCTGTTTTGTTTTGACCTTGGAAGAGTCTTCCCGTTCTGCTGTGGTGATCATGCTCGACTCTACAAACGGTTTGTATGGCTGCCCACTCTTGCATTATTCTCTAGATAAGCCTTCATTTCCTATTACTAACCTCTGAAAGCCCCTAAGCATTGGTTTTCAACTTTCGAACTCTGAACTAACCTAGGATGGCATTTTGCTTGAATTTCTTGCATCTATCATGGAACACACAGAAACACATTTTAAAATTTCCAAATAATGGTATGGTGATTGTTGAGATGGCTAGATAAGTGAAAAATCTAAAGTCTGCTCCAGTGACCACTATGATTCCCAAGCGCATAGTAAGCTTCGTTGCTTACATGGTTGAACAAAAAAGAAAAAGAGGAAAATGTTGAAAAGAAATATCAAATGAAAAGAATGGACAAAGTGAAAATTACAACCATATGGGTGTGCAAATATCTCTACTGGGGCTATGGATGTTTAGCTGGTAGTAGATCTATGTTCGTGGGGTCACAACGAAAACTCCATCGGGGCTATGGATGCTTGACTGGCAGCAGAGCAATGTCTAGGTTACTTTTGGCGTTAGGCAAACTACGTAGCTTATCCCTCCCGATCAGTGGTTGCCTATGCTATCTCCAAGGAAAGTAAATGAACTCACCATGCACACACCTCCATGATAATGTCATGGCATGATTCAATATCACTTCCTTAACCTGCTCTAAGTTTAGCTTTGAAAATCAGCTTTGGCATGCAAAACCAAAGATCAAGGGTTCAGAATGAATATTTATCTTTAGAACACTAGGAGTGTTCTCCCAGTGGAGTTGCCATTTGTTGTGCCTATAGCACACATGCCCCATTCGAAACGAGGACCCTCACTTTCCTTTTTGCTTTACCTCATTTTACGTGCCCATTTTTGCATCCTTAATGGTCAGCACATTCTCAAAAGTCACACTTTAGGGTTGACCAAATTTTTCCCCTTGGAAAAATGCTAAATCTTATGCCATTTCAGGTTTTTCTTGACTATCGGCCTTTCTGACGGTTGTGGCACCTTCTGGGCTAGAACCCTAGGGTTTCCCCTTTCTAGGTTCCCTTCTCGGGTTTCCTTGTTGGTTTTTTCGTTCTACGTAGCTAGTGCTTGGCATCTTTTCGGCCTCCGGGTCCCGGTGCTCTGACGATTGTCTGACATGTTTGATTGAACTTAACGGCTCCACCCTTGTGAATTTTCGGTCCCCTAACCCCAGTTCTCAGATTTCCTTCTCTATAATTCTGTCTGTGTCTCGTTGTTCTGTGCGGCCGCTAGCCAATGTCCTTCTGGACCTCAGACCTAGGGTCCCTGTCCGCCGTTTGACTTAATGTTTTGTAGATTTTCGAACGATTGTGGCTCAATATCTTTCTGACCACTGAACCCTGGATCACCAGACACTGCTCAGGAAATTTGAATTCACCTACTTTACCTGCCACTATACCAAGCATTTATTAGGATATTAATGGCACTAGAGGTTATTTAAACAGATTCTATCCTATCATTTTCACATGACAAAGAGGAATTTGAAGAGCTTCCCGACCCCAACATTTTCCACCTCCATGCCCGAGCATGAGCTTCACCATTCTTCACGAATTCGTTACCGAGCTTCTTCGGCGATTGGAGGTAGGTTCACCGCCGACCCTGTTTTCCATCTTTTCAAAGAGTTTCAATTGAAAATTAAATAAAATGATATGACAACACCTTGGCCTAGAAAACCCATAAGTTAAAATACTAAAAAATCATGAGATTGACAACCCAAATTCGAAACCGGAGTTGGACCTCCTTGTCGTTGTTCTTTAGAGCAGGTGACCACCTCCCTTGGGCCTGAATCTCTCCATGGTCATGTGTGCAAAGTTCAAACTTAGAAAAATTGACAGCGACCAAACTCATCCCGGGCCCTGGCCTCCGAATTTCCACTCTCGGGTTTCCGTTGTGCCCCCACTGTTCCAAACGACCTTCCTCGAGCATCCTTTTGGACCTCGAACCCCGGATGTGTGAAATCTATCTTAAACCTACAGGAAAATCGATGGCAAAGTTACCCTCAGACCCTAGCCCCTGGACTTTCATCTCCGCATCGCCATCGCTGCTTCATTGTTTCAAACGACTGTTCCTGGATGTCTTTCCAACTCTTAGACCATGGTCGCCCTTTTGCTGTGTGCAGTTTAACTAGAAAATCAATCTTCCAAGCTCCTTCTGGACCTCAACCCCCAAAATTCCATCTCCAAAATTTCGTGTCACTTTGGTGGTCCCGAATGGCCAAACCAATCCGCCTTTCCGTCCTCAAGCCCCGAACGTCCATCTGCCACTGGGTTTTCATCAAATGACAAATTTGCTTCGGGTATTGCCTTCTAGACTTCTGTTCGCATTTTGTCATTTCGCACGGCCATCCCGTGATAACTTTCTGACCCTACAGCCCAGACCTTGGAACCTGGTTCTTGAAATGTTGCTTTCCCTGCGCTGTTTTGAATAGCCAACCCTAGACGGCTTTCCGGTAGGTAAGGTACGAATGGAAGAATGATGGCTCAAATGACCTCCAAATCAAAAATGGACTTCGACCAACGTGCTGAAATTTGGCCTTCTTTCACACCAACCCTTCATTGAACAAATCCAACATCGAGAATGTTCATTGGGAATGCCTTGCCTCATTTTCCCTTCCAAATGACATTCTGCCAAGGGAAGTCTAGCCCTTGAGGCCCAGATCACTTGTTTTGTTTTTTAATGATGTTGTTATCAAGTGTTAGATGTTTATCAAATATGAATATTGTGGATCTAACCTTAGTGCGCAGGGATTTGTCCGAGGCCACTTTCTCATGATGATGTTGCTAACTCCCATCTCCGTGTGTAGGATTTATGGAATTTGGTGCAGAGGCTTCTGGGATGGCCAAGGACAAAGGGAAAAGAACCAAAAAAGCCTCCCGAGGCAAAGAAGACAAAGACTAGATGAGGTATCAATTCAAGGGGGCACCTTTACATTCAAAAATCAAGACTAGCTGGCAGAATATTACAGACACCAATATCAGGCAATTCAATATTGATGAGTTTACCTGAAGGGTCAAGGTGGAACCAAAGATAGACAATGCAAAGTTAATTAGAAGCAGTGGAATTGCCAGGGCTGTAGGTTTCCCGCCTGCTTTGGTGGCCCCTGAGCTAGTAATGGCATGCTGGGAGGCATACTAGGTTGAAACAAGAACCATTGTGGACAGGGATGGAAACATCCTGGCCAATATGTCCCTTGTTGGGATAAAAAACACATTCCACATCCCCGCCTTCAAGAGCATGGAGACCCCGACCATTGAGGAGTGTAAATAATTATGGGATCAAGATCCTATAAGATGTAAGAAGTTGATCAACTAATGTTGGTTGAAGGACAGGCGGGCCAACGCTGCTAAAGTTCCCCAAGAACTCTTCCACAATGATTTCTTCAAAGATTACCATGACCTGGTCACCCTACTGAGCAAGGTAATGGGCTTTCCTATTGCGGCCTTCTTCCAAGAATGGATGTTGTACTTTGTTGAACAAATCCTCCATGGGAGTGACGCTGCATTCTATTGGGGGGAAATAATCTGCAATTGCTTTCACGAGCAATTTTTCAGTGTGAGGAAGACCTCAAAGTTCTACATGACGTCTTACCTTGTCTACTCACTGGATGATCAGTGAAATTATCATGGATTGTCTGCAATTCCCGATGAGGCACCAGGAAGACAGCTCAAGCCCTATGATAGATACCCGTAGTTACAATACCGAAATTTCAAGCGAGACTACTATCGGGTGAATGATGCCTTTACTGCATATATCATTTGATCTCTAGGAGGCGATTTTGAGAGAAGAGTCTCTCATAGTGCTAGGGCCCTTCTCAAGAACTATGCTTTGCTATTTATACAATTCCCAAAGTTCACCTACATTCAGGCCCAGGGATTCATAGAGAGGCCGAATAAGCTGCCCCGGTACCCCAACGACCAGATTATACTATTGGAGTTGACATGGCAGCTGTGACATATACACCATATCCTCAGTAGTAAACATCTGGTAGGAAATCCTTATCTCCTCAGACTTGGCTAGGGGTTGTATCAAATTCATACTTCCCAGTGTGCAGGCAATGCAGAAAAAGAGTTGGTCGAGTACCACTTCAGGTAGCATACAGCTAGGGCACGGATGGACCCATATGGTGATATCAGAAAAACACTTGGACTAGAGTATGCCCACCTCCACCATGTTGAGGATTTGTGGGCTAATTGTAAAGATGAATTTGAAGTTCGGATACAACATTATATGCGTATGACCGCCTACTTCGTGAAAAGAGTAAACTTGTATCTGATTCTAGATTAGCTAGAAGAAGATGAGAGCACAGTGATCAACCCAAGGTATAATTCCATTGCAAATATACCACTTCCTTTGATTGATTGGGACGAGCAAGAGGTTGATGACCTCGAAATTCTTACCAAGCCTTTTGGGGCTCGTACAAAGGCATGGATTAGCAGGCAGGTCACTTGTTTAAAGCAACAGGGAGTCACCTTGAAATTCAAGGGACTTGAGAATGAACCAAGTGGCTCTAATAGTGGGGCAGCTACTGCTACAACTAGAGAAACCTCTAATTCTCTGCCATCTATCAAATCAAGAAAGAGGAAGGAGGTTGATGAGCAACAAAATCCGAAGGTGTATGCCAGAAAGGCCTCGGAGGGTGAGCCTCCTAAGAAACATAAGAGAACGGGCAGTGTCACGGAGATGCCTATGATACGTGAGGATCCACTCCACGATGGTGAGGAGCTGGAAGCTAATCCACCAATGTCCCTAACTACTTCATCAACTACTGCAACAGCTGCTGCCATTGCCACCATTCCACCCACTTCACTTGCATTGGATGCTTCCTCTCCGCCTGCGGTGGACATCTCTATCCACCTTGCATCCACTTCTCTGATCATGTTGGTCGTATCAGTGGATTCATCCTCCACCATAACCTTGCCAATATCATCATCCTCCATGTCTCCTTCCCTTCCACCCACTTCATTTGCTATTGCAATGCCTACCCTCACTCTCCCTGAGTCCTTTGTTAAATACATGCAAAAAGTGCAATCCAAACTTTTAGGGATGCTTGCAAATCCAATGGTGCAAGTTGTAATAGCTCAAGAAATGGTTAACGCCCTAGCTCTCCCTCCTCCTATAGAACCACCTAGGGTGGAGGCCACAACGCAAATCTCAGATGAGCTTGAGCGACGAGAACAAGAGGCAGCCGCGAGGCCGAAAGATGATGGATTTGTATATCATGAGCATCCCATCTATGGACATCGGGTGATCGATGAGGTGGCATATGAATCTTCCAGTAAGGGCAACGAGGATCAGGGAACATACATACTCCAAGATACCATTGATCCAAAGTTGGACGTAGAATGGAGCAAGCAATTCAAAGAGATTGAGGACAAAGAAGCTGAAGAATAACTTACAGTTGAAGAAAGAGTTGCTGCTTCAGGGACTGAACGTAGTAGGTCTCCTACAGAATGGCATAATCAAACCTCAGAGCATGAGGAAGGAGCATCCTTCCACAAGGATGAACAAGAAGATAAGCCCGAAGGAGGTGAGCATGACCAAGAAGAAGAAGAAAAGGCGGATGAAAAGAAGGACCACCTTAAGGAGCAACTACTCACCAAGTCTCCCACCAAGTGCATAACCCTAGTACAAGATTCTGATGAGGACAAGGAGGATGCAAGGGCTGAGTAGGAGAACCTAAATGTCAAAGCCATTGAGCTTAGGGTGGAGGGCAGTAAAGGTCAATAGGAATCACCCAAGGTAGGGCCTCAGATGCCCGACTACCTATAAAAGCAACTTGAAAAGAGAACTCCCACCTAGAAGGATCCAAAGGCAAGGCTGGAGGCAATACAGGCTAGAGCCCAAATTATGACCAAGAAGGAGAAGAAGCCAAGAGTCAGGTCTAAAATAGCGATGGATGCCTCCAGATCCAGGGCAGTGTAGATAGCTACACCAGTGGTTGAAGAGTAGGGAATAAGCTACAATATCTCCACCATTGACTTGGGAGTGGTTACACAAGAGTAGAAGATCAACCACCTCTAGGAATCCGGCACCACTATGGTGCACCTTATCTAGTAGGATAAGGTTTCAAAGGAAGAATTTAAGGCACAGGTGGCTGATTTAATAGCCTACATTCAGCAATGGTCATCTCCAGATGAACAAACTACCAAGTCATCAGCCTCGCTGCAATTGTTGTCCTAGGAATAGATCCACAAACTAGAGAGAAGGAGAAATTTGGATAAGACCACATAAACTTGGTTTCGACAGGTCTTGGACATTGGGAACACAGGCATCAACTTGGCTATCCAAACAAGAAATAAGTTCTTGGAAGTACAAACATCCCTTGAAGGCAAGAAGGAAAATTTGCGAGGAGTTCCCGAAGAAGTACAGGGCTGCGTATCTGAAAATTGAGGCTATCCTGACATTGCCGAGTGAGGTTTGGGAAAAGGACCTTGCCTTCAAGGATGATGACCATTGGCTGATGGACTATGGAAGCGAGATTTTGATCACCGAAAATGGAGGCTGGAACAGATTTTAGAAAGAATAATTTTGGATATCGAATGGGCTAAGGAGGCCAGAGGAGATTGTGCTAGATATCTCAAGCTGATCATAGGGTATGAAATGCATGTCATGAAGATCAATCCAGAAAGCATAAAGCCTCACTTCTGGAGGAGGATGGAGAAAGAAATGTCAGCCGAGATTACCACAGACTTTATGAGCTTTGCTGCTCGAGCTTTCACCCAGTCTGAGCTTTTCAGGGACAATGCTACCAAGTATGACAAAGACTGGGAAAATCTCATTAACAACTCCAAGGAATGGAGTTATCAGGTGTTAAGGTCTGATATCATTCAGGTCGACAAGCTTCGACCAGTAATCTTGAGATTCATGGAGTATGCAGCTCTGAAGAAGCAGGAAGGTAACCCTATTATTGATTAAGAACTTTTGAAAGATTAGCTACAACAAAGAGCAATCAACAAAAGGAGAAAACTACTACAGTGCTACCACTAGAAGATAAAATAGGAAAAAAGACAAAAGATGTTTTAAAAATGTAATATATTTGGGGGTAGGTGAGACCCTGCTGTAAAGTGCATCTTGGCCACACAATAGAATTGAATCTTGGCCACTCATTTTTATTTTTGAAAACTATAAATAGGGATCCCCTCCTCTCATTTTAAGAGAGTTGAGTTGTTGTAAAGGCATGCTGCAGAAATTGCAATAGAAATACAGTCATTTCTTGGTGTATTTTGGATTTCTTCACATGTTTCATGATTCTTCTCCAATAAGTTAAGATTCTAGTTTAAGTTACTTTGCTGTTCTAGTTTCCTTTTAGTTGTTCTTGGTAGATTTGGTAATGTTGTCTTTGGTTGTGAAGATTCATGATGTGTGTATGCTTTTCTTGTCCATAATTTTAGTCATTTGCTACTGGTAAGTGACTGTGTAAAGTTACTCTAGGCCATGATTTTATAGCTTTTCTTCAAACCTCATCTTTGTCCACATATATATAGAAAATGAATGATGAAATATCTGCAGTCCTTAGAAGATAGCATATATTTCATAACATTGTGAAATTTTTGGTTTAGTGAAATTCTATTTTAAGGAAACTGTCAACAACAAGAACCTCCATGATCACTGTTTATATGTAGTTGCCGATCCAGGAACCTTCTCTCTTCCCTACCCTTTTTTACTTTTTTTTAGAAGAACCTCCATGATCACTGTTTATATGTAGTTGCCGATCCAGGAACCTTCTCTCTTCCCTACCCTTTTTTACTTTTTTTTAGAAGTAACCTATGCTAAGGTTCATTGCACATTGTAAAGTCAAATTCAATGACAAGATGGAGTTCAAGACTATTGTTTGAACCTACAGCAAGGTGCAGTAATTTCCTATCGAAAGAACTCCATTCGTAGATCTGATTCTCCTTCAGCTTTAACTCATGTAAGACCACCTTGTGATTCCAGCAAATCAAATCATACATCAACTGATCTATCCCAAGCATCATCATGACCTGACATCCAAGAGACCTTGGGATAGTGTTTTGCAATTTGATTGTGGAAGATTGTTTTTCAAGAGAGGTAATGCACCTACATATTACCTGTGTTGTGAAGCGCATAAAAACACCATCAACAGGGGGCAACATTTAATGGGTTCGCTTGAACCAAATAGTTCGTTCGAACCCCAAAAAATATATTTTTTTTTTCATGGGGTCATTTTTTGCAACTTTCCTTCCTCACTCAAATTCTAAACCACTTTTATGGGTTTACCCTTTACTATCCTGATTTGTTAGATTTTTCTGATTCTACTTTAGGATAAGATCTCCTACCTAGAAAGACCAACATTTGGTCCTCTTTCTATAGCTCTGTTTCAGTGAGTTTTGATAAACTTGCAAGTGATTAAGAGAATTGAGACGACACTCATCTAGAAATTCTATCTCATTCAGTCAAGATACTTTGTATTCTTCATCGGTGATCAAGTTCTATGGTGACACTTGCAATGATGGGAACTCAATCTCAATAGATAGGATATATTTTGATCCATAGACTAAGGAGAAAGGGGTTGCACCTGTTGGCATGCGGATACTGGTTTGATAGGCTTAGAGAGTGGGATTTAGTTGCAAATACTAGTCACGACCAACTTCATTGACCATTTTCTTCAGGATTTTTAGGATAATTTATTTTGTAGCCTCAACTTGGTCATTTCCTTAGGGATAATACGGGGTAGAGAATCGATGTTGGATGTTGAATCTTTGACATAGCTCTTTCACATCCTGATTCTTAAAGGGTGTTTCATTGTTTGAGATTAGGGTTTGTGAAACACCATAATGACAGATGAGGTAGTTCAAGATAAGCTTTGCAATTTTCTTCCTCATTATGTAGGTCATAAGAATGGCTTCAACGTACTTAGTGAAGTACTCAGTGGTGGTTATGATAAATTTATGGCCATTAGATGAGGTTGGGGTGATTTTTCCTATGAGGTCAATTCCACACTGTGAAAAAGGCCAAGGTGTGATCATCAATTGTAATTCCTAAGCTGGAGCATGATTCAAATATCCATGTTGTTGATACTGGACACATTTCTACACATACTGATGAGCTTCCTTTTCCATGGTTGGCCAATAGTACCCCATCCTCAATAGTTTCTTAGCTAACATCATAATTCTAGAATGGGACTCACATATGCCATTGTGTATTTCTATTAAAGTAGTTAAGGCTTCCTCTTCATTAAGACATCGTAGTAATGCTTCTTTTATGCTTCGACGATAAAGGGTATTACCTAGGATCATGAATCAAGATGCATTTTTAACAAAGGAATTTTTAAAGTTCGAGGTGATATTAGATGGGAGGGTTCCTCCACTTAGATAGGTAAAGATGTCATGAGACCATGGGGATCCAAGACCAAAAATGACACATGCAAATTCAGATTCAGGGATTTCAAAATTCAGTACGAGAATTTTTTCTACTGATAATTCACATTGGAGGATGTTGTTCGACATGTCTAACAGTGATCTGATTGTTTCCATGATGTTTGCTGCTCTATTGTTCATGCAAGGAATCTTCTCAAAAGTTATTTCTATAAAGAGATCTTTGAGATTCTCTACCATCTTCTTATAAGGAGTAAGCTTGTCATCCTTAGTTTGATAATCATCGTTGACTTGGTTGATAACTAGCTGTGAGTCACCATAGACTTTCATCTCTTGAATCTACCACTAAACCACTATCCTTAGACTTATGATTAGGGCTTTGTACTCAACAATGTTGTTAGTGCAAGGAAATGATAGCCTATATGACTTTGGCATACAATCACCTTGAGGGGTGATGAAAATAATGCCTTCTCTGAATCCATGTTGGGTATACAATCCATCAAAGTACATCTTCCACTGAGCTATGAGGTTGATAAGGAACACTGATTCATTAGGGAACTCAAATACAAAGGGGTTTTCTGCATAGATGGGTGCTTCTTCTAGTTGGTTTAGGATCACTTGTCCTTTGATTTCATTGCACTCCACCTATTCTATGTCAAATTTAGTTAAGATCATCACCCATTTGTCCATTCACCTAGTAAGAGTTGATTTAGATAATAAGTATTTCAATGGATCGATCTTTGCAATGAGCTTGGTTTGATGTGACAACATGTAGTGCCTAAAATTTTGTGAAGCAACAACTACTGCTAGGCATGCTTGTTCAATGGGTGAATAGTTCATTTCATAGACCACCAATTTCATATTGATGTAGTAGATATCCCTTACCTTTCCATTCTCATCATGTTGTGCCAGAAGAGCTCCTACTATTGTTGATGTTGCTGAGATATATAAGATTAGTAGTTTTTTCGGTATTAGTGGCATGAGAACTGGAGGTGTTAGTAGATAATATTTGATCTACTAGAAAGATTTATCACACTTTTCATCTCATTTGTAGGTTATCCCTTTATGGAGAAGATGTGAAAAAGGGTGGATGTTATTTGATAGTTGCGCTATGAACCTTTTTATGGACTCCAATCTTCCTTGTAATCCTCTCATTTGCTTCAATGTTTGCGGTGGTTCCATGTTGAGGATGGCTTTTAACTTTGTTGGATCAATTTCTATCCCTCTTTGTGAGATGATAAAGACAAGAAATTTCCCTGAGGTAACCCCAAAGACACACTTTTTTGGATTTTTTCGTACCTTGTATTCTTCAAGTCTATCAAAAATCGGTCCTAGGACTTGTATGTTCTCACTTCTTTTCTTTGATTTTTCCAAAATATCATCCACATAATCTTCAACTATTTTGTGGATCATGTCATGGAAGATGAGGGTCATTTCTCTTTGATAGGTTGCTCCAACATTCTTTAGCCTAAATGGCATCATGTTCTGACAATATGTTCCCCATGGAAAAGTGAATACAATTTTATGTTGATCTTCTTTAGCGATTATGATCTTATTGTAGCCTAAAAAACCATCCATGAGTGATAGAATTCCATGCCTAGATGTTAAGTCTATGATGAGTTCAATGTTAGAAAGAGGGAAATCATCCTTCGAACATGCCTTGCTCAAGTCTCTAAAATCAGTATAGATTCTGATGCCCTTAGTGGGTTTTGAGACTGGTACTAGGTTTGAAACCCACTCAAGATAATCTACCAGTCAAATGAATCCAACGTGAAGAAGCTTTTGTAATTATAGTTTTAACAAGAGTGTTATCTAAGGGTGCATCTTCCTTAACTTTTGCTTGATTGGATTGGCTTCAAGATAGACTGCTAAGTGATGCATAACTACTTCAGGATCAAGGCCTGGTATATCTGTGTATGACCATGCAAAGTTAGCTCTCCAATATTTCAAGAATGTTGCTAGGTTCTTTTGTTCTTCATCCAGTAGGGATTCAACATAGAAAGTGATCTTAGGTTCTTCTTTTGTTGCCACATTGATTGGAGTGGCCTTTTCTGCTAGCACTATTAACTTTTTGAGATGCATTACACTAAGGAGATTGAATCCCTCATCCTTGGGTGCCTTAGAGAGGATTTCAACCTCAAATAGGTCTTTTTTTTTACTGTTTTAGGATTAGCAAGTGCCATAGTGTGGTTTTCACTCAAGGATCTACACGTTGGTTGTATTTCATCTATTTTATGGCTGAAGGATTTAATCATCTTCCCATAGTATGCCCCTGTTTCTAGCTCTATGTCAAAACCTGCTTTGTGATCTACCCATGATAGGTTGTCATGGAGTCTTATGAATTCTAAAATCACTTCATCATTTTCAAATAAATCAAGAATTGGTGGTCCTTGTTGGTCCATGTTAATAAGTTGCGGGTATCCTAGGCATAGTTTAGTTGGCTAATTGCTTGGAGAAAATGATGTAATTGATATCATGAAGAGGAATTTATTTTCAAATAAGTCCTCAACATCAAAGGGAAATTCATCTAAGGTCATATCACTTAATGTAGGTAACCAAGAGGAAGCCTTGGCCCATTTAGCGAAAGTACCTTTTCCAATAAGGGTGACCTTGCTAGTAGTACAACCTAGACCAAGATTCTTTAATTGTTTCTCAGGAACAATAGGTTCTAGCAAGCCATTGCCATTCTATCCTAACTTCTCATTCTTGTTATAACCCCATGCCTTCATTAGCTGCAAGCCTTTATTGTGATCTTCCATGGGAAGAACAAGTACATGTCGTTCATCCTGATAAAGAAGTTTAGAGACATCCTCCTCGTTGATATCTTCTTGATTTAGATCCCCCCACTTGGTGAAGGTAGTAGCAACCATCTTGATTGTTTCGAGATCTTTGGTGCTAGATGTGAGTTTCCCATGATATTAAAGAGAAAGAAGTATCTCTCCTAAGACAAAGGTATCCTTTAGTAGCTTATAGTTTCCACAACCATCATCCTAGATCACTACTTTGATGTTAGGAATTTTTTGCACAATGGGTGTATTCATTTTTGAGGTAGATGCAAGGGATGACAAACCAACAAATGAGGTAGATGTGGGTGTAGGCCCTTCATCATTTTTAGGCACTTGGGGTATCTTATAGAACTTGGCCTCAAGATTATTGCAATAGTAAAAAGGCTTAGGATCTGCATGGATAGTTATTTTTCTACTCTCGAAAGGAAAATTGACACATTGATGGTAGGTCAAGGCGAAATTTTTTAAGGGATGTATCCATGGTCGGCTCGATAGGATGTTAAAAAGTTCAAGATATAGCACTTGGCATGTGTTTTCTACAATGATAGGTCCCACTTGGATGGGTAGTGCAATGCTACCTTGGGATATCCGCTCTCGATCATCGTATGCTCTGATAGTGGTACTTTTTGTTTTCTCAATAGTATCTTCTAAGTAGCCCAAGTCTTTTATCAACTTAAGGGTGCAAATATCCAGACCAACACCTCCATCTACTAAGACTCTTTTAGCCTTGTTCTTATGAATGAGGACCTCAAGGTGTAAATCACAATTATGAGATGGTTGTGATGGTAGTTCTTGTTCTAAGAAAGTGAGAAGGTGATCGGTAATATGTCCTACCATAGCTTGAAACTAATTTGTATCAATATCCTCAAGGACAGATGACTCCAATAAATATTTCTCTAAGATTTCCCTATGTGCGGGGATAGCCCCAACAATTCTAAGATTGATATCTATGTTGGGGTCTTCTTAAGCTAGTCTAGGAGATTGTACTTGCTAGGATTTGATGTTGGAAAAGTAGGTTGCACCCTAGATTGAGATGGAACTCCTTGGATGGTGACCCTTCCACATCATGTGGTGACTCTACACTTTGCACTAGGTCCTTTGATGGTGATGATAGTGATGATGCTATCATAGGAAGCGATTACATTTGAATAGCTATGATGTACATGTGTGTAATCCTTAGCTTTCTCGGTTTTGTTCCCTTTGTCATGATTTGGAATAGGGTTCTTGTATATCTTAAGATCTTGATTCCCAACTAGTACCTCAATGGATATGGTGTCATTCTCTATGAGGTCTTGGATGATATTCTTGAGTCTCATGCAATTTTTCATTTTGTGGCCTTTGATTTTGTGAAAGTCACAAAGATCATTCTCATTGTACCAAGATGGTTTATCTTGTGGATCTTGGTAGTTTTCAAAGTTGGGAAGTGTTATCATATTTGACTCTACCAATTTTTTTATGATTGTTTTGATAGGTTCAGATAATTGTGTGTACTTATGATTGGGATAGTTGTTCTTGTTGGTAGTTCTCCTTTGTTGCATCTCACTATTGTTGATTTGATTGTTCTGAGGGGGTGTTGTTTGTTGCACAATTGGTTGAATGTTAGAAACTTGATTGTTGTTGGGTCTAGGAGCACTTAGGACCACCTTAGAATCTACCCAACCATCATTTTTCACATTTTTATTTTTAGCCCAAACACGAGGCTTGTCATTTGAACTGGTTGATGGTCGGTTGTAAGCTTGATTAATTCCTTGTGAGATTAGAGCTCGTCCAATATTAAGAACTCCAAGGACAAGCTCATCATGGGTTGTGATGCACTACATTTTCAAGTGGAAAGAGAGATCAGGATCTAGATTTTCTATGATGATTCCCACGTGTTGTTCATCGGGAAGGGTCCACTTACTCTTACTAGATTTTTTTCTCCATTGTTGCAAGAAATTGGAGAATGTTTCTCCTTTGGTTTGTTTGAGAGTGTAAAAATCTTCTAGACTAATATCCATGTCAAGGTTGAAGGAGAAGTGATCGATGAACTTACCCATGATTTCTTGAAAAGTTTTTATGTCGAGAGACAGATGGGAAAACCAATCCATAGCATGACCTAGTAAAATTTTTGGGAAGAGGCATGTTAGATAAGAATCATTGTAGGCCACCTCCATACACATGTCATTTAATTATTTGACATGGTCCATGGGAATCCATCTCCCTTTATAGTTATCGAATTTGGGGATTTCAAATCTAAGAGGGAATGGCACCATTGCGATGTTTTTTTTTGTCAAATGGATAAGGACATAGATTTTGTGTATGGGGTTTCTTTGTATTTCCCATTTGAAGATCTTGAATTTCTTGGGATAGTGCCTTGAATTGTGATGCTAGATCATCCCGCGGGTTTGGTGGAGGAACATATGATAGGATGATGGATGAGTTATATATGGGATTTTGATATGATGATGTGTTGTATGGGGTGTATGGTGGAGTGGGGTTATGTGAAGGTGATTGAGGTGTTGATGTATATGTTCCTAACATGTTTTTATTGATGATGTTATATTGAGGATTATAGTAGGAACCTTTTTGTTTTTGTTGCTCATGTTGGGCATACTATTGAGCTAGTAAGACTTGATGTTGTTGTTTCACTACAAGGGCTTGTTGTTGGTTCTATTGTTGTTGTTGTGCCACTAAGGCTTGTTGTTTAACTTGATGTTGTTGTTTCACCATGAGGGATTGTTGTTGGGATTGATGTTGTTGTTGTGCTGTGAGGGCTTGTTGTTGGGCTTGATGTTGTTGTTATTCTATTAGGGATGCTTGATATGATTTTTATTTTTGTTTTATTGATAAGGATGCTTAACAAGCTTGTTGTTTTTGTTGTTTTTTTGTTTTGCGGCTAAAGCTACTTTTTATTGTTTCTATTGTTGGATGACTTGTTGATAAGCTTGTTGTACCTATTGTAAGGCTAAGGTATGAGTTTTCAATATAGGACCAGTTGGTTGTTGAGACACTTGTGATGGATTATGGGTGTTGATATTTTGGATGGGTTGTGAGTTGGAAATGAGAGGTTGGGAGTTCCCTTGGTTTAAAATTCCTTGTAAGATGGTGGATTGAGGTGGAGGAATGTAAGTTTGAGGTCCCATTTGATTTTGCATAGTGAATGGGATCATGGGGAAAGATGAGGATGGTGTCATTATATTTTGCACAGGTAATGAAATATTAGGACCTTGATTCCATTAATTGAAAGGATTCCCTTGATCGATGCTTGGAGTATTTCCTTGTGCTTGGGATGCAGTCAAGGTATTTACTTGATTGATGGGGTTCATAACCAAGGTGTTGTTTTGATTTGGATCGATGATAGATGGTTTGGATGTGTTTTACAACACCAATGGTATAGATGAACCCATGGAAGGATTGGGTAAGGATGTCCCCATTTTCATTGAGGGTTGACTCTATGATATAGTATTGACATGCCCTTGTGTACTATCTTGAGATAATTTTTCCATACTACTTTGCATGATGGCATACTTTTGGTACTCATGGATGTGGGTGAAGATGAGTGTCCTTGATACATGGAGGTTGTGGTGGAATAATGAAGGTCAAGAGGTTTATGTAACTACTTTTGATTTTTGAGGATGGGAGGAGCACCAAAGGTAGGCATCCGATTGGTTGTTGGAGGTATAGGATTGGTATCAAGGGTACCCACAAGTGTACTACTTTCAAATGGAAGAGTTAGACAAAAGTCCTTGGCAAGGCCAGCTACAAGACTAGGAGTATATGTTTTATCCTTGATGCTGGAGTTGTCAAGCCTTGTGCCAAATTTTGTGCAACAAATGATGGGGAAATAAGAGCTATGTTTTCAAAGGCTTGATGTTACATTATTTCCTCCCTAGTAAGCTCAAAGGGATTATTTGTGATGTCTTCAATCTCATATGGTCATATTGAAGATGATGTTATGATGGGGTGACTTGACTTCTTGGATCAAATTCTAGAGGATTTGGATCATTTGAGGTAAATATGACCCTAGTTTTCTCCATGTTTCTCTTGTCCTTACCATAGATTTTGGGTCACTTATGCGATATTTGTGTTGATATTTGTAATGTTTTAACTCTCTAGTTGACTCAAATCTAGGTAAAAGAGATTCTCTAAGTCTTTTTGGAGAAATGATGATAATGGGGGATGAAAGGATGGGTGATATGGAAAGTGATATTTGCAATTATTTTGAGAATAATACGTTTGACTTGAGTTTGATGTTTTGTTGTTAGGATAAAATATGTTGATGAAATTGGAAATATTTAGGGTAGAATCATGACCTTCAAGATAAAATAGTCCAAAGATGATAACTAAATTAGCTAGGTGCATGGAAAATGATACATTTCACACATAGCCAAGTTAGAGGTTTGGTTTGATAGATTTTGAAGTCAAGAAGTGTTGGTGTATTCGAAAGTTTTATAAAGTTTGGTGAAGTGAAGGATGAAATTTTGATGAAGGGATGGATGAAATTTTGGACCCAATGTTGACTTAGATGAGAGGATAAATGGGGATGTTTAAACCTGTTCGATTCCTCCTAGATTGAGCATAATAGTTTCTCAACAAGAGGTTATGATTGCGATAAATTATTACAGCCCACTTCCTGCCAAACTTTGAATTAAGATGTCTATGCCTGTAATGACGGGATGTAGATCTTACCTTACAAATTTTGATTGTGTGATAGATCATTCAGAGAAGCATCGTATCGTGAAAAAGACTAGGGTTTTGACTCCAAAAGAATGCATATAATTCTGGTTTGTACCTTGAAGTGCATCTATAAAAAATTTCTATCAACTTGTCTCTATTCTTGTGAAGTGCTAAAAGGTGTTTCTTGTGAGATTTTGGTTTAAGATTTCCAAGTTTAAAATGATGACCTAGTATAGATCTTATTTTGGGGATTTTGATTTTGTGTGAGATCATTAAAGAAGAAGAAGATATTTGTTTCCATTTGGGGGGTGGTAATATGGGCCTTCTAGCCAAAATATCATCTCTTCATTCTTCTTTATCTAATATGGTTGCAAAAATTCTCCACTGATTGGATGTTTCCTTGGTTTTAAAAGTGAAGCTTCTCAAACTATTAATGATATTCATTTGTTCTCCCTCAATGAATTCAAAGTTCAGTTGAATGATAACACCTATAAGGTTGTTTTGTTGAACGCGAGTGATCGATCTCCAAATGGTCATGTGGGATTCAATTGTGTCAATTTTATCTTGCTTAAGTGAATTGATTTTACAAACACTTACCTTGATTATGTTTTCAAAGTAAATGTTTATGTCAAAAACATCATAACTTTCACAATGTCCATTTCGTGAAAATCATGAGGTTAGAGGCATAATTTCCTATGTTGTCTTTGGAAAATATGGATTGAGATTAAGTCAAGATATTTAGAAATCGCTAAGGATAGAAACCCTTGGGACAAGCAGTAATATCAAGGCTAATTCAAGAGGTATCCATATTTAGGCCAAAGTGTTTGAAATTATGAGGAAGATAGTGAATGTTTGTTTTTGTAACATTTTGGAACCAAGCAATGTATTAAACAGACTCACAATCATTTACAATCCTAGGTTTGAAATGGCTATACTTGTTGAGTCCCCACTTGGATTTCTCTAAACACTAAACAATCTGAATATTTAGAGATTTGGCGACACTAGCTCCCCCTTTCTCGGCACACACTTCTTGGGACCACCAAATCTCAAAATCCTTAAAATCCAGAGATCAAAAGGATTTTCTATTTCTACAATTGAATAGTAAGAATATGGGGCAGCTTCAGAACGATCATTCTTGCACCACTAAGTATTAAGGATTTTGGATTCTAAATAAAGGTTCATAATAAGGGCTTCTAGTTTAGGAGATATAATGATAAAATTCATCAATAGGTCTCTCAACCCTTAGAACAAGGGCTTTATGCATCATAAAGATACTGGGGGAGAGCTATCATGTACGGCATCCCATTGATCATAATTTTCATTACAACCACACATTTATATAACAGTTTGGAAGAACTTGGATTTAGTTCATTACCGCTTGGGTCATTCCCTCCTTTAAAAGTAGGGAGGTAGGCCCTCTAAAAATAAACAATAGAAAGGAAGTACGTTCGTAGTTTGATCATCTTCGCTCGTATGAACAAAGAGAGAACACACACCATGCCTTTTTCTTAGACTCGCAAAAGGGTTCAATTTTAATCCAAATTGAGAGATGTAGGTGATTTTGCAAAGTGTTAAGGAATGTTTCTATTTCTCAAGGTCACCAAGTGGCATGAGATAATTGCATACGCATCCAATAACAATGTTGTAAATCACAAAATATAACAAATAGTTATAAATTTTAACCCCTCAAAGTAGTGATGATTTCATTTTAAGCACCAAATGAAATATGAAGTTGCCTTGTTCAATTTTAAACCCAATTGAAATTTAGTGAGGTCCTAAAGCATAAAGTATGAAAATTTGGGTTATAATTTCTTCAAAGCGTTAAATTCTTGTTACAATCATAGAATTTCAAAATAAGAGAGCTTTCTTCACTTTAGCTCCATATCATTCAACCTACAAAACCCTGTTACTCTATCAACCAAAAAAATGTTTGAAGTGCATTAGTGATCTAATGAATTGAGAAAATTAAAGCACATGTTTAAAAAATGATCATAAAACTTCTTACCCTGGTCGGGCGTCATTGCACACGATAGAGTTGCAATTTGAAATCTAGGCATTGCTCTGGTGAATTCGGGCGTCGCTCTATGGAAAAAATAGACAGCAGATAGCATCACAATTTTTTTAGGCGCCACTCTAATGGATTTGGGGGTGTCACCGTTTGAAGTCTTTGATACCTATATATCTAATCGGCGTCTCCAGATTTAAATCAACACTAGTGTATTTAATTGGTGTCATTGTTTCAAATTGAGATAGTGTCACTATATGGAAAATCTCTTCAAAGTGCATCATTGTATTTGATTTGGGCATCGATGTAACCTACAATAAAGAAAACAAACATAATTCAAGCTAAATATTGAATAAATTATTGGATTTCCCTCCTTCTAGAGCTAGAATGTGAGATGAGGATGGTTAGGGTGGGTTGATTACACTTGATCCATGATGAATTGAAGCATAATTTGTCCACTAAAATTCAATCTTACAAACAAGATCATTCAAAATGAAAGTTTAAACTAAGCATTTATTGAAACTAAAAACTACAAACTATAAAAGTAATTAAATTCCCACTCTAACCCATTTGAAACTTATCCCATTTTGGAATTTATGTCTTGTTGATGTGGAACAATGACCATTTCCCAATCCTGTGATCAATGATCCTGTTTCAATCGATTATATGGAAGAGAATCGATGAAACCATTGTGATAAATGGATGAAAACCTGATTTATGCTAAATTAAACATGATGCAAGATAAATGAACATGATTTTATGCTAAAATTTATCTAACTATGCAATTGCTAAGCTAATTTAAGCTACTTCTAAGCTAAAAGATGGAAACCCTAATTTATAAACAAGCTAAGATGGATGCATGGAAGTCATTAATGGAAGCTTAAAGCTATTATGCAACTAAAAATGATCTAAAAAAAGATAAAATTGAGTAAATTGAGAGTGTGAATGCAAGTGAATTCAACAACATAAGTTTGTAATTGAAATATGGATCCATTTGTCTCCAAATAGTGTTCTATTTATAGGAAAGAAAATGAGAAATGGAGGGTTGAGATTGAAAATATTAATCAACGGTCAAAGATGGAAGGAAGAAGAGGAATGGATCATGGATTGTCATCAACGGATGAGAATTAATCAAGGGCTCACATTTGTTCCAAACAAACACACTTTTGACCTGCACACATAGGTCACAAGGTGAATTGCTCAAGAGGTTACAAGATAACTTCCATTTGAAGCCAAGTGAGATGATTAGATGAGAGAGAATATTCCTTGGAATATTCTCATTGGTGAGGATAAAGATATTTTTCAAATTAAAAGAAAGTTTTAATTGTGCAAAAAAGGAGATAAATAATATTCCATGGGAACATTCCCATTTTAGAGGAAAATTAGTTTAATTTCTAATTAAACAAGGTTTAATCACACAATTAGGGGATTAGAAGAATAAAGTGATTTTCATTAAATTAAAGGATTTAATGAATGGGGGAGAGATGAAATGACATTTAATTAAATAACTTAAGGAACTTATTTAATTAAATTAGAAGACTTAGGGAATTAAATTAAAATGTGTTGATTTATTTAATTTAATAAGATGAAATGTTAGCGTGAAAGGGGGTGAATTAGTCTAATTTTATGAATTAGGTTAATAGATGGAAATGATGCAATTAATTAATTAGGTAGGCTAATTCAATTAATCAAGCAAAAAGAGGATGGGTTTGAGAGGAAATGATGTTAGTATCTGTTTTGAGTGTATGATATCATTCAAGACATTTTTCAATGTCTATAAGAAGTACCATGCATATATTCCTTATTAAGTCCCATAATTGGTGCCTAATCCATAACCAATTTCCCTATTTTAATAATATTATTAAATAATATTCCTTCAAATAATTTTTCTATTTCCTTAGCCTCTCAATAAATAATATGTAACAACCAATAATTGAACCATTCTTTCTTCTTATAATTGATATTTATCTTAGAGTCACCCTCATCAAAAAGGAATATACTATCCTAATTTAAACACATATTGATACCCTATAGCATTACCCCAACCTCAACCATGTTATTACACTTAGAGCTTAAATCAAAGGTCAAATTTAGAATTGGTTAAACTTTATCACTTCTAAGGACATAACCACTCCCCACTTGGTTAGGATTACCCTTACTTGCACCATTGAAGTTTATTTTAATCCACTCAAAATTTGGAGGATACCATCTAATTAATTAATCACCAATACATAATTTTACAATGAGGGATTTAAGAAACCATTAAAGTCTCATCCATTACTTTGATCAATTTAATTCACTTTCTTAATACTTTAATTCTTGAGAATCCAATAGTCTCTAGAATTTCTTTTAAAATATTGATTCTATCCCAAATATTAGCCATTGGGTATTCGTTTTTCTAGAAGATCTCCCCTTTGTTTCCTTTCTAGCCATGGGTTCCAAAGTATAAGGGCTAAAGAGTTGTCCTGGATAAACTTTAATTTAGGTTTTTAAATCCCAAAGTCCCATTCCTTAAGTAATTCTATCAATTTAGTGGGGAAATGACAATATATTCCCAACTTTTACAAACACTAACAACATATTTGTTTTATAAATTCATAGTGAAGGAAAAAGTGATTTTTTAAATTCTTCATCATTTTTGTAAATAATGTGCATTTATATGGCCCAAATTTCTCTAATTCTATCAACCTATCCCAAGAAAGATCTCTTCTATTGATATTAATCCAAAGAAACACACTCACTTTATATGAATACCATGACTCTACCATATCTTCTTTCCTTAGAAATTATTGATCATCTCCCTTGAATTTGATATAGCCTTTTTATGGAGATTTCTCTATTTTTAGGGTGAAATCATAACACTGTGTCTCACTTTTTGACCAAGATAGACATTTATATCAACATTTTTAATTTATTCTTCACCTTTTGAGACCTATAGTAGATAAATCATTAAGAATTTGAAGATGGTCCAAACTAGTGATTTGTGGAAATTTGTAAGTAGATTGTAAATATATATTATTTTAATTTTTCTGAAATAAATCATGAATCTTTCAACATCTCCTTTAATAATTAGTTTTAAATAGAAAGCAACTATTATGTCACCGAACATAACTTTTTTTTATGTAAAAGATAAAACTCTAATTTTTAAAATATAGATTTTTAACATCAATATATAGGGCAAGGATATTTTTCATAATTTTTTGTTACATATTTTTTAATTAATTTTTGAAGTCACTATAACAATAATTTGGACATAGGTGTGTGTCGTCCAACCAAACTTGTTGTGTATATATCAAAATTGAATTTCATTTTATTTGGTGAAACAAGGACATTCATACCTAGGGGAAAAGTATTTTTTGAATTTTTTTACAATGGTCTACTATTTTTCCATCTCTATAGAAAAAAGAACTAGATACTCGATGAAAAACCTATGTTCAGTAAAATTGAACAATTAAATACATGATAAAATTAAAACATATGAAAACTATACTTGTTGGAAAAACCATTTTGAGGGCTACAATATTGCAAAATATAATTTCTAAATGACTTTACTTAATCCATCAATAGGTAAAGAAAAAATATTTTTTCTAGTATTTTGATAGGTACAAAGGAGACTCCATTGTGCATATGATTTAATATTAGAGAAGTTCTATCCAAGGGGTTTGATCTAAGGGGGTCTTATCTAACCCTCTTCAATTAAAAAAATTTAGATGGAACCTCAAAAGGCTTAAATCATTAGTTTTTTTCTAAAAATAAGTGATTTCAGGAAAAAAAATAGGATGTCCCAAAAGTGAGGCACACTATTATGGCAACACCCTTTATTCTTCTCCATACATTTTGATGGTCAAAATAACATAGCAACGGTAAACATAATATCTCTATTCTATTTCTCCTAAAAAATAGTTAATCTTAAACCACTTATCTTTCAAGGTCTCAGTAGTTGGTTCTCAATTGTTTTGTCATCATTGAGTGATTCATGCAACTGTAATATTCAAGGGGCCTTTGCTGACCTAAAATGATATAGATTATATATTACAAAGTATTCCAATAGAGGGTTTTTAAACAAATAGAAAAATATAGATCAAGGCTTTGGAACAACAAAATGTGAACAAATATTTCCTTAAATTTAGACATGCAATTTCTATAACAAGCATCTCCTAATTTAGTCAAAATTGTAAAATGAAATAATTCATGAAAAGTTCATGCAATCACATTCATCCATAGTGCATATTTAGTATACATAACACCATTCATCATCACTTTTTTTTTAGAATTAATTTTCAACAACAAACATCACAAGCTCATCACCAAAATTCACAGATCAATAAAAAACAAGAAAATATCATTCATACATAACTCAATAGATGGTTTTAAATTTAGTATCTTCTATTGATTCTCATCAATTAAGAGATATTTGTGCACAACAAAATTCAGTGGCTCACGGAAAAACAATATCTATCAACATTACCATTAAACTAACAAACTTTTGGAATTTAATTATTTGCATTAAAACTATACAAAAATGTTTAACTATTGCATAAAAGTTGTAAAAATAAAATTCCTAGTCTTAGGCAACAAATCTAACTTCATTTGTCTATCTTTACAATGAGGAGAAATTTCTACATTTTAGAAAGAATTAAACATTAATTTATGCTTTCAAAAATCACGATCCATGAATCGAGGCCCAGATCCACAGTTACAGGGGGCGCTTCCAGTAGAGCCTGAGTCTTCTTTTTATTGAAATTACTGACATTGAATTACACCTCATTCTTGCTCAGTCAAAATTTATTAGGAGTTGACTATTGTTCTATTGAAGAAATATGTCCCCTTCCTTGCGTGTCAAAAATAACCTAGAGTCAACCGCCTGTCAAAAACCTGATCTGGAGTTAACTATTGTTTGCAGGGCACCTAGAAATGGTTGAAATTGATCTAGAGTTAAGCTTTGTCACCCAGATTCTTTTCAAAAATTGATTATTCTTTCTTTTACTTGGTGACCTTATCTATTTTGGTTGTTTTGAGTTGCTTGAATTATTCTTCTATATTGTTGAATTTTTTTTGTAAGGTATCATCTTCAGGTGCATCTACCCATTCCACCCTGAACATTTCCCTTTCGAACTCCTTGGTGGTGGCATCATACATATCTTGCAACTAGCTAAAATTCCTAGCAACATCTCTTACATAAAATTTGATTTCCCTCATCTTATCTAGAAGAGGGCCTTCATCATCATCTCCTTTATTTATCAACCCTTCTAACTTTCTATTCCATTGATCTTTCATCTCCTATAAGGAAATAAAATCATGACCTAATGAAACCTCCTTGCCAATCACTTCAACAACAATCTCCTTAATTACCTTTGTTTCATCAAATAAATCTTGTTGAGCGTGTTGCAGTATCCTTATATGATCCATAAGAACCTCTATTTTGAAGATTAAAATGTTCATACATTTATCAATATAGCGAAAGTCTTGATCCTCCAATATAGCATACTTAATTATATCTTCCCTAGACACCTTCTTTAAAATCCTCAACTTATGCATATACTCTGCATATTTATCTTCTTATGTTCCTAGTTGCCAAGTATACTTTTCTAGAGACTTGATCAACTCACTTACCTTTGTACAAACCCTTAAAACCAATAGTGAAAATTTCTTCTATCTCCTTCTTAAGAAGGTCAACCCATTTTTCATCATCTGAGCCTTTCTTTTCATCTCGCTTAGCTCATCAACTTCTTTCTGGCTCATTAGTACAATAACTCTTAATGGTGTTGGTTGTTTAGAAGTAGAAGTGGTGAGTTCCTTCAAAAACCTTTGCATTAACCCTACCTAAACCTTAATCTCATCCTTTTCCTACTTGTCTTTAATCATTCTTGATTTGGTAGTAGTATCCACAATGTCAATGAGATTCATTTGTTGATTCCTTATCTGCTTACCCAGATTGACAATACTAATTTGGTAATCTGAAGCTTGTAGCTCCCTATCATATTTATTAGCCATTAGAGTTGAAATATTAGCCACCAAGTCCCCATCATCAGTGAGCCTTGTGAAATGAATGGCTTAGGGCTTCTTCTTGGGCTTCACTTTATCAATCTCCTTCACCATATCATCCCAAGTCACTGGTTGGGCTTAAACTTGTTGCCTCTATTCTAGGTTCAACTTTAACCATGTAGGAGTAGGAGGTTGAGGTGTTACCTATTGGGTGCTTAGAGGTGTTGATGAGGGAGGTGTAGGAATAACTGTTTGTACAATTTTTTCTAAAGAATCCTTTTGTTGCTCATCTTTCTCTTTGAGCCATCTCTCTTGCTCTATCTTCTCATTTTGAGATTTTATTTCTTCTCACTTCTTCATTTCCAATTATTTTTGTGTACCTTCTTCTTCATCCCTTTGTTTTTTCTCAAGATCCTTTGCACAAGCTTCCCCCTCTACAACCTCCTCTTCCACATGAGAAAGTTCTTGAAATGCTTGATTTTGAGCACTCTCCAGTATTTCTTTCTATTCTTCCATAGTTAAGACCTGGCTCATTTTTGCTTCATTCCACGGGTTCCCCTCCTCAAACTCAGTATCCGCTGCCTCTGGATCTTCCTCAAAATATTATTTCTCTTCTCCATTTTTCTTAGGAAAGTCTTCCTGAAGGGGAGTCCACTATATTTGAAGGTACAGTGGGAGGGTATCCTCATCTTGCATAGGAATAGAAAAATGACCTTCCCGAGAAATTTCCTCTCCAGGATACAATGTAGTAAGGGGTTTAACACCAAGACCTGTAGTAGCAACCTGATAAGTGACTTTAGCCTATTTCAAGGCTTTAGTAACCTTCTTCAATTGTTGGGGTAGCTTCTTCTACCTGTGTAGTATCCTTCTTCATCCTATTGTATTGCATTATTTCAGTTGAAGAAGTGGGTTTACTACTAGAATCTTTCTTCTTCCTCAAGGCCTTAGCCCTTGGCTATTTGAGATGAAGATTAATCCACTTTAGACTCCTCTCAACAACTACTTGTGAAATTTTATCAATGTTTGTTTCTTCTTTCTCCATCCAATTGATTGGATCCAAATCCTTTGTATCCACTTGATCCATCTCATATCGAGGATCAAGAAGAATTCCATCATCTCAAACTCCTTTTGGTATATCTTCTTTAATAGAAAAATACTTCATTTGATGAATAATCAACCTTTCATATCCCCTTTCTCTAATCTTGAATTGGTCTTGCAAGTTTTCCTAGAGATCCTTAAGATGGTCTTCACGAAAAGGAAACATGAAAGCATATATCTCATGCATTTGCCCTTTAGGATCATAGTTCTTCCTTTCTTCATAAAACTTTAAGTTGCAGGCCTAGAGCTCTTTTGTTGCAGCCTTAGCCACTATTGATGATTGGCATGAACAAAACCATAGCTCCATAGGAAAAGAGTGGCATCATGCTTTTTTCTTCTCTAATAACTTAGAATTTACTTCAACTACTTGTTGGGACAATTCCATTAATATCATCTTGTCAAAAAAAAAATCTAATATATGTAGTTCTAGGGTACTGAATGAACCAAATTCCCCATTCCTCAACAAAATCCATGGATTCTTTAGACTTTCTAAAACCTACATCTCCAGTTAGCCCGTTGATTACCACATACATGAAGGCATTGTTTACTCTTTTAAAATGTCCTTCAGCCTTGTTGAGTTCCAATTGGTCATAGTATTTCCATACCTTATTCTATCCATCTGCCTCTCCAAGCACACCCACTCAATCCTAGGAAATTCCCCATCCTAGTAGCACAATATATAACATAAGAGCTCATATAAAAAAAATTAGTATCCTTCACTTTAGTAATATGATCATGGATTGCATTTGACACCATCTGTCCCCAGTTCAAGTATTATTTTTCATCAAGGATGATCTAAATGAATTGTAACATCCAGTCCTTGAAGGAATGCGAGACTCTCTTTCCAAATTCCTTTGATAGTGTAATAATCTCACCTACCTCAGCTAAGAAAGCATACCTTTTAGGCTTTAAGGGCAGTTTCTTTATGGACTTCTCAGTTTTTAACCATATCTTATTGATGTATTCCTTGTTTCCATCCACATCTTTTTGCTATTGTGCCAGTGCTTGGGCCTCAGTCATGATTTTAAGGCTGGGATACATAGGAAAATCGAATAGTAATCTCATCATCCCTAGTGACAAATCAATGATATCATTGCCCCAAGAATCAATGCATTTTCTTTGAGTTGTATTATAGGTATTTACAGTAGCTAGTACAAATTTAGGAAACTATACAACAATAGGAAATTAGGCTATGTGTGTCAACCCTAAGTTAGCAATTTTATTTTCTCTTGGAATGGAATCATCTACAAAAGTGTCCTTAACAAACTGTTCTAGGTCAATATGACCAAGTAATGTGTCTATTATCTCCATTACTTCTAACACAAACTTGGAGGGAACTGGATTTTTTTGGTATTTCTACTTCATAGTGTAGGGCAACTATTCTAGTTTAAGCCTCTTAGGTTTTTGTCCCCTTTGTCCTCCTTGCACCTCTTGTACCTCTTCAGTGCCAATATACTCTTTTGATGAATACATTTAATTAAACCTGCAAAGGATGAAATTCATTAGGTAATAAGAGCAATAGACAAGGATAGACATCATATACATCTCACATTAAAAGCCTATGATCTGAAAGAAGTGTTTTTCCAAATGATATGTGAATAATTTTGGGAGTCAGGATCTAGTTTTCACCTGACATGTGACAACTACTAACCCTTCATATAGTACTTGTTGGACATCGGGATCAAGTTTGGATTAAGCATTTGAAGTCTACAATAGGCCTACCGAGAATTAGGATTAGGGTCTTTTTTTGCATCAAAATCATGGAGGAAAACATAACGAAAGTTGAGATCGGGTTTGGAGCCAATACTGGGAGTACTTCAAGTTTCATCCTAAGTTCCAATCCTGACAAGAGGTCAGAAATCAAAATTGAGATATGGATCAAATCAAAGGCCTAACATGAGGCCAGAAGTCAAGTTCACTTCCGAAGTCTGACCTTGAAGAGTTATCGGGAGTTAAAATTAGGATGTAATTTAAACCGGAAATGTTTGAGACATGAATGGGTACGTGTCAACTCTAAGTTTTGATCCTAACCAGAGGTTAGAATTCAAGATCAAGACAACACCAAGTAGTGAAACCTAGTATTATGTCAAGGGTTTTGTTTCTTTCGAAGTCCAATCTTGACCACAGTGCAGGGATCAAAATGGAGGATGAGTTGATACTTGAAAAAAGCTTTGAACATAGTAAGGTTGTGATCCAAACTCTGGTTCCTATGAAAGATTGGAAATCAGAGATAGATATCATTTGGACCTGGACCCAAGTGGTGATAATAGGCCAAATTTTAGTTTTGAAACCTGATTTCGATAGGAATTTGTGAATCAAGATCAGAACACCATCAAACATGAAGGCATTTAAATAGATTTAACAATATCTTCAAACACACCTTCAAGATTGATATAATTTCAAAACCCTCTGAAAGACTGATTCAAACTTAAACCATATTTCCATTACATTCAAAAATTGGATGTAGGAAAGAGTAGGGTTTTGACTCACAGATTGCAATGGTCAAAATTTAAAGTTTATCAAAGTTAAAAAAAACTCAACCCAAGTGGTACAAAAACCCTAGCTAAATTAGCAAATGGAAGGAACAAGAAACCCACACCAAAAACATAAAGCAAAAGACAAGAAAACCCAAAACAAACCAGAGGGTTTGAGGAAAACAAGAAACGAGCAGAAAATCCCACCAAAAACACCCAAAACAAAAGGAAAACGCAAACCAATGAAAGAACGAGCACGAATGCATAGGAAAGTGAGAGAAGAAAATGCACAAACAAAAATGCCTACCTTGAGAAACGTGACACAAAATCCAACAACCCCCCAACGTCAAAATCTAGCAAGAAATCACCACACTCAACCTCTATCTCGTACCCCTCACCCGACTCTGGCTCCTTCATCAAAATACGAAGAAACAATGAGAAAAAATTGAGGAGTGGTGGGATTATAAAATGGCTCACGTGTGTGAACCATTTTCATTAATGTGCAGTAGTTCAAGCCTTGAGATCAGGGAAGAAATCATAAATACACCATCACAAAAAACAACAGACAGGTGGAAGTCAAGATCAGGATGGAACTAGGAACCAAAACCCTCAATGAGTGCAAATTTTTGGGAAGGTTCTGAAACTTGAACCTAACAAGAAAATTAAGAGGGTAAAATAATTAGGATCAAGATGGAACCAAGAATAAGAACCCCTAAAAGGTTCTTGGTTTTGGTTCCGATCCAATACCCGAATCTGAAACTCATAAATACAAACACAAATTCAAAAATCGGGGTCGAGATGATTACTAGAACAAGACCGTGTGAAGGTTCTTGGTTTTGGTTCAATTCCAAAACTCTCTTCTAACAAAAGTAAGGAAAAACATGGGGAGCGATATTGGGAAGAAACCTAGAATTCACACATTGAAAGGTGTCAAGTGCTAGTGACAACTCGAAACTTGAACTTGGAAAACAAAGAAAAACAAAGACTTGGGAGGAAAAAGAAAACTCCCAAATCCCGAACAAGAACACCAAAGATAAAAAAAACAAAGGGAGACCCACTTTAGAATAAAAGAAATGGGGTAGTTATGTAGGGCATAACAATTGATGACTCAACTAGGAAAATGATTTACCCATTGTCAAGATACTGACGAATTCAGTCACCCAAAACCTCTAGTTTATGAATATTTTAACTTGAGTGTGATCAACTACAACAAACAAGGTTATCAATATAACAACTTTGAATCTGAGTGTGTACCATCATGGTACATCCTTTCCTTAAATAATTTACCTATCCTTGAAACAATTCTATTCAAATTCAAGCTACATGAGGTGGGTCTCTTTAGTTGGTGTGCAATGACATCCTGGGAATTTCTCCGCTACTAGCTAGGCATCTATATCCCTAATGGAGATACCTCTATTTCACTCAAAGCATTTCTCTACTGCTAACCGGGCATCCATAGCCCCGATAGAGGTAGGTGAATCACCCTTATAATATTGAGTTTACTTTCAATTTTTTTTCTTTTCTTCTTTTATTTTTTTTTCTATTGGCTTTGTTTGAAGAGGTTATTTTCTTATCTTTTTCCTCAATACTTAGATGTAGTAATCTAAAAATCAGGTTGAGAACTACGATGGACCTCATGACAAGGTTAGGACTCAAATTTTTCACCCGAATCAAGAATATAGTCATCTAAAGATAGCTAGGCCTTCAAGGAAATAAATAACTCTATCTACTATGTGATATATTCAATTATGGTTCATAAGATCACTTAGAATATACCCATTTATTTTGAGCTTTCAAATTGTCATTAAGATGGACATAAAATATGTTTTGCAATGAAAAAGAACGAAAAATATACCTGAAAAGACCTGAATTCATTTCTCTGTGATAATTCCCCCAGTATGCTTTGAAAAACCACCCATTAATACAACATGATGAAAATGAAAGTCCCCAAAAATAGAAAGAAAACAATGAAAGACAACAAACAAATAAACAACAAAACAAAAAAATAAACTAAATAAACAAAGAAACCAAAACAAGGAAACCACTAAACTACATATATACAAATGATGAATGATCAGGCCTTCATGGGCCAAAGTAATGATTGAGAAAATTACCATTGAATGGAAATGGAACAAGTTCTCCCATTAAGGTGCTAAGCCGGAAAGGATTCTCACCAAGGATCTCAACAATCTAGTATGGTCTCAACCAAAGTCTATCAAACTTTTGGTGATCACCCTTCCTCTCTCTAGCATTATCCCATAGTAGCACAATGTCAGATATCCTGAAGGCCTTGATTTTGGCTTTCTTGTCAAACTAGTGTTTGACTATAGTCTAATGTTTACAAAACTTTTGGAAGGCAACATTTCTCTATTCTTCTAGATTGACTAAATTAGTTAATCTAACCTTGATCCTATCATCACTCAAGAATCACAAAAACCATGAGGCAAATAGTACCCTAGCCCTCAAGATCTGATGTGCCATTGCATCAGCTGAACCATATCCAATGCCATGTCTATCATGAAATTCAACAATGGCCTGCTTCACCTATTGTTGATCTAGACAACACAAATAGACACCCTCAAAGTTCTTTCTATAAAAGGCTCCTCCCTTGATCATATAGTGAGAAATATTTAGTCTTGGTGCTTTTCCCTATGTTGTATTCATCCCATTGAGACATTTTTTATTCAATAACAGAAAAAATAGATCAACACACCACAAATCTCCCGCGAATGACTACACTGTATACTGCTGACAGGTTATGTTGGAGTCAATGTTAGCCATTACTTTAGATAGGACTTTCCCTCAGACCAGCTTCATAGGGTGAATTTCAAGGTCATAATCCTATATAATCGCCATCCACTTTCCTCTTCGCTCCTCCATTTCGCTCTACATAAGAAGGGACTTCATTGCAGGGTCGAGAATGATGGCGGTGATTTGGTTGTGTAGAATGTAATGGCATAATTTCTTAACAGCCCTTACCAGTGCAAAGGCCTGCTTCTCCAATGGTGCGTATCTAATCTCAACAGTATTGAAGAGGGGACTCATGAAATCTATCAGTCATTCATCCCCTTCAGCTTTTTCCACTATGTTAAAACAACAACACATGAATGGTCAGATGCAAAAGCATAAATAAAGAAAGGATATAGATAATCAGGGTTGGTTAACACTGGTTCTTTTGAGATGGAATATTTGATTTGTCAAAAGGAACCCTTGGCCTCATTACTCCATTCAATCTTCACATCTTTCTTCATCATATCATTAAGAGGCTTGTCAATTTCAGATTATGAGCTTCTTTACAAAGTTTATCTTTTCAAAGAAAGATCTCATCTCTTTCTTGCTACCCGACATAGGCAGTTTCAAGATATATTCCACTCTATTAGGGTTGATTGAAATGACTCTTTCCAAAATTATATGACCCAACAGTTTTCCTTCTAAGACCTCAAACACACATTTCTTCAAGTTCAAGAAGACACCATACTTTATACATTTTTCTAGAACCTTTGAAAAATTAGCAATGTGGTCCTACCTATTCTTGAAAAATATAGTACAATCGTCCATATAAATAATACATTTACCTACCATATCGTTAATGGCCACATCCATTGTACGCTGAAATTTTTCTCCAGCGTTAATGAGATCAAATGGAATCCTTCGGTAGGAAAATGTTCACCACTTGGTCATGAAATATGTCTTCATTCTATCCTCATAATTGACCAACACTTGGTTATATCTAGAATAACCATCTAGAAAAGACATCATCTATGAGCCGTTGATGATTTTTAGGACTTCATCAAGAAAAGGAAGAGGGTAATTATCCTTTTTGAAGCCTTGTAAAAATTTCTAAAATTGACACATAGTCTTATTTATCTGTTCTTCTTATGCACAAGCACCAAATTTGTAACCCAAGTTGAATGCCTTATGGGGAAAATGATTTTGGATGACAATAACTTTTTCACCTCTTTAAGAATTAATGGTACAATCAAGGCATTAACTAGGGGGTGCTTTTACAGAATGGTTTTGCTTGAGGCTTGAGAGGGAAAGTGTGAGTTATCACCAAAGCATCAAATTTTTTTCATATCCCTAAGAAATTGCTGTAATATCTTCCTTCAACACCTTCAAGAATTTGTCTTGAATGTCCTTCAGAAAAGTCTTACCAATGAATATATTTTTCTCTGGGCCTAAATCTACCAAGTTGTATGTTTCATACTTTCCTCCATCAACATCCATAGGTAGTTTCTCACAAGCCTGAGGATCATAATCAAATATCCATTCTAGTGCTACCATTCCCTCAGGGATATTGTTAGTTTTTAAATTAATTATTCCCTCTACATCACAATCTTTTGGATCCTAGTCTCCCTGATCTCTGTCAGAATCATTAATGACTTTTCCTTTTAAGACATCTAAACTTTCCAAAAAGGCAAGGATGTGCTAATCATCATCAAAAACTTGGAAGTTTTGAACATTATTAGGAATGGATGGAATTGACACTAATTCGATAAAAAATATCTTTAGCTTGGAATCTTGCATTAGTTCCAGGGTACTAGCTACTACAACGAGTACATTTGCAATATGATTGTCTTTTATGAGAATTAACTTAATACCAAAAGCATTAAAAACCTTGATCAAGTTCCATACCCTATTTCTATAAGCAACCAAACTTTTGTTGTGGAAGGTGTACTAGCTACAAACTTGTTTCACAATCACCTCAAAATCTCCGATAACTCCGAGGGCTGACATTTTCTTTTGATGTGCAAACATCAATTCTTGGGCCAATGCCTCATATGCAGCAGTATTATTAGTGCATCCAAATTATAACATGTAGGAATCAAAGTAATTTTTCCCTTTCAGGCTGGTTAGTTCTACTCCTTCTCCACTCCCAATTTTAGATTTAAAACCATCAAATTTGAGGGTCCCTAGTTCATCTCGGGCTAGAATTTATTTCTTCATGTCAGTCCCAAGTGGTTGCTTAAAAGAAGTAGGTGACAACTTTGACTGGTTTGGGATGCTAAGGTTAGGGGATTGTTGTTCTTGAGGATTGTTAGGTATTTCATTTAGATTAAACACATGTAAATAAACCATTTCCTGCAGCTCCTTATGATTATCAACTTTACAACTCACATTCCCTTTGAGAAATTCCTTAGGAATTCAAAGATTAGCAAGGGTAGGGGTGTCTGGTAATTTTTGGGGCCCTTTGATCTCAATTTGTAAATCAAAATATGGAGTTTGAGTTTGATCAGCAAGGTATGTTGTATGTTCTTGTCAAAATGCTCATAACACTAGTTTCAGATGAAAACTGACTCGAGATGTAAGATTGTTGTTGCAGGCATCTCCTAACTGGAAAACATGGTTAAGGATATCTAAATAGGGTGGGCATGCTAACTCAAAATGATTCTGATAGTGGACCTGGCACCAATTTAGGAGTAACAAACTCCACAATTCTACCTCTTCTCCCAAGACTAGCTTGTCTTGTTGTAGTTTTTGAATTAACACTTGCTTGTTAATATTAGTTATAGGATCACTATTTTCTAAGGGTTGTGAGTAATTAGGCATTAAAAAGGTCATGACCTTGTCCCTCCTATAAAAACCTATTTTGGTTTTAAAATAAGCTACTTCATTAGGATGGTCATACTCTATGATCATGTGCTTCAAGTGGGCTTACTTTCTATCCTAATCTGAGTTGGCATACCCTTTCATGATAGCCACATATGTGAGAAGTCCCAAAAAAGGTAACCTCCTATATCCTTCATCAAATCCCTTCTTAACAACATGCCATACATTTATGGAATGTCAACAATCTGAATATCTATGTAACTTTGAATCCTTGGGTCTGATCCAATCTGAATGTGTACATTTATTAATTCCCCTACAATGTTCACTTCAGTTTTATCCAACTGTATAAATTTTTATGAGTTTGAGCTAGGTTTAGGCCTAATTTATTACAAATGGAAAAATGAATATTACCTGAGGCTCCAAAATCCAATAAGCAGTTATGTAGGTTCTTCCCAAAGATCCTCAAACTTAGCAAGAATGGTGATGTTTCTGCCTTTTCCTTATATAGAGCCGCATTCACCTCAACAAATGGAGTCATTTTTTATTTTCCCTTCGACTGACCTTCCTTAGTGAAAGCCTTCAACATGAGTTCATGTTGGGTGGTACCATATTTAGAACATCAAATAATGAAAAAGAGGTCCTTTGCTTCTGATTTTTGAAATCAAATCATAGTCCATGTTATTATTATGTTGTTGTTTAGGAAAAAAAGAAAAATTACCTTTGTTTGGAATTGCAGGTTGCCCTTTGGGTGGAGGTAGATTGTTATCCACTTTTTGATTAGGGGGGACCATATTGTTGTGAGGGGTAGATGTGGTGAATGGCCACTTATTCTAATTTCTCAAAAAATGGCCTCCCTTAGCCTGAAAAGCTTGGGTGTCATAGGTATCCATTTCTGGCTCATTTTCTCCTTGCATGGAAACCTGATATTCCTCATCATAAGTCTTGAAGTCTATAGAAGTATCCATGAACCCACTGCCTTTTCTAGCATTACCCTATGGTGATTGAGAATCAACCCGAGCCATCTTAACCATTTTTTCTACCTCTAGGTAGTTAACCTTAGAATGTACTGCAGTATTATACAATCTGCACCAATTATTCATAAAGTCTAAATTTGCAATGTTTGTAGTATTTTTTTTTTCTTCATTGGCTTGATAATTATGAGGAACTCCCCCAATTTTTTCTATGGTTTTCCATTTTCTATTGTTAGGTCTTTGGTTGTATCCTCTATTTTGATTAGATAATTCTAGTTCTGGAAGTTTTAAAACTAGAAGTTTCTCTGATTCTAGTTGTTGTTTTGGTTAGAGTAGTTATTTTGATTGGAATACCCTCCTTGATTTTGATACTGGCTTTGGTTTTGAGGGGGGTTCATTTGAACTGGGTCATTTAATTAGTCACCTGAGACAAGGTTTTCTTTAGAGTTTCCAACTCTGTTGTCAAATGAGCAGTACACTCATTTTCAATAGTTATTTCAGGTGATGGGTTGATTGTGGTATTGGATCCTCAACATGATTTTGAGAAATTTTTTACTCTTGGAAGGAATCTAAGGTTCCACCATTGACCATGGAGGGTGTAATTCAACCAAAGGTCCATAGGTAGAATGGGACATTCCTGGGACTGTATTGAATAGAGGGGTTCCATTGGGAATTCTAGGATACCCTAAGGGAGGTAGAGCCCCTCCCATACCACCTGATTGGTAACTTATCTGATATTACAATTTGATGGCTAGGTGGTATACTTTGGATAGTAAAGCAATGTTTACAGGTGGGTAATTTCTTTACAGAAATAAACCAATCAATGGATCTATGACCTTAAAGTATGCTTGGATGGTGATATTCTCAGCCAACATGTATGGTTCCTACTTTCCCCTATACATCCTCTATAATTGTTTGTTTAATAGAGGCAAGGGTTTATGCGGTTCCCTCCTAATTGTGGAAAATTGGTGATATAGGATGGATGGGTCTACATAGACCCATAATTGATTAATGAAGGTATCCTTAAAGTTGGTCCAACTAAGAATGGATCTGATAGGTAGGTTTAGGTACCAATCGTAGGTCATATCTCCTAGTGAGTAAGGAAATAGTCTATAGGCCACATCATGATGTGTTATTTTGGCCTGAGTGCATGCATCTTTAAATGTCTGGATGTGCTCTTCTACATTTCTAGATTCCCCATGGGCGTACCTAGGGAAAAACTTCTCTGGATTTTTGGGCATCTTATGTATACCACAGGGAATGGTTCTGAGTGGGAGTTTCTTTACTTGTTGATCAAACTTAGACTTCATCTTCTAATTTACAAACTGAGATCAGAGGGCCCCAAAAATTACTAAATACCCCTACCCTTGCTAATCTTCCAATTCCTAAGGAACTGCTCAAAGGGAAAGTGAGTTGCAAAGCTAATAATCATAAGGAGCTGTAGGAAATAGTTTTTGTACATGTGTTTAATCTGAATGAAATACCTAATAGTCATCAAGAACAACAATCCCCTAACATTAGCATTGCAAACAAGTGAGATCTACCACCTACTTGCTTTAAGCAACCACTTAGGACTAACCTGAAGAAAGAAATTCCAGACCAATATTAACTGTGGACCCTCAAATTTGATGGTTCTAAATCTAAAACTGGGAGTGGAGTTGGAGTAGAACTAACCAACCCAAAAGGGAAAACTTACTTTGCTTCCTACAAGTTACAGTTTGGATGCACTAACAACGTTGTTGAATATGAGGCATTGGCCTAGGGACTAATGTTTGGATGTCAGAAGAAAGTGTTAGCCCTCAAAGTTATGGGAGATTATGAGGAAAATATATTCGCTGGGAAGACTTGTTCAGAGGACATTCAAGAAAAAATATTGAAGGTGTTGAAGGAAGATATCACAATAATTTCTTGGGGATATGAAGACTTAAAAATATTTGACACTTTCATGATAACTCACACTATCCCTCTCAAGCCTTAAGAAAGGCCTTTCTATCAAAATCAATGCCCAGTTAATGCCTTGATTGAACCGCTAATTCTTAAAGAGGTGAAAATTTTATTGTCAGCCAAAATTATTTTCCCCCTAAGGCATTCAACTCAGATTGAAAATCTGGTGCCTATGCATAAGAAGAACGAGGAAATCATACTATGTGTTGATTTTAGAAATCTGAACAAGGCTTCAAAAAAGGACAATTACCCTCTTCCTTCCCTTCACGAAGTCCCAAAAATAGTCAACAGATCACAGATGATGTCTTCTCTAGATGATTATTTTGGATATAACCAAGTGTTGGTGAATTATGAGGATAGAATGAAGACTGATTTCATGAGCAAGTGGGGAACATTTGCCTATCGAAGGATGTCATTCGGTCTCATTAACGTTGGAGCAACTTTTCAGCATGCAATGGACGTGGCCTTTAAGGATTTGGTAGGTAAATATATTATTATTTATATGGATGGTCTGATTGTATTTTCCATGAATAGGGAGGACCATTTTGTTGATTTGTCAAAGGCTCTAGAAAAAAGTATAAAGTATGGTGTCCCCCTAAACCCAAAGAAATGTGTGTTTGGGGTCTTAGAAGGAAAATTGTTGTGTTATATAATTTCAAAAAGAGGCATTTCAATTAACCTTGATAGAGTGGAATCTATCCTAAAATTGCCTATGTCAGGCAACAAGAAAGAGATGATATCTTTCTTCAAAAAGATAAACTTCATAAGGAAGTTCATAACTAGGTTTGCTAAAATTGTCAATCCCCTCAATGAGATGATGAAGAAAGACATCAAGATTGAATGGAGTAATGAAGCCAAGGCTACCTTTTTGCAAATCAAATAGTCCATCTCAGAAGCACCGGTTTTAACTAGCCGCGATTATCTATAACCTTTCTTTCTTTATTCTTTTTCATTTTCATTTGACCATTCATGTTTTGTTGTTTTGACATAGGGTAAAAGTACAAAGATGTGTCACACTTTTATAAAGGAAATAACCAACACTAATCTAACTTTTAAACTTGAATCACTAGAAAGTGGCATATATGTTTTGAATTTTGAAATGATGTAAATTAATAAAGTATGTATTTTTTAGTATGTTTTATGTTTGTATTTTTTTGACAAAATTAAAACATTATTTGAATATAATTTTTAATAAATTATCACTATAATTTAGTTGTTGGTAAAATGCTGAGAAATGACGTTACATGAGACATCAAGCTTTATATAGTAAATTTATATTTTTTCCTTCAAAGTTTTGTGTATATTTATAACTTGAAACTTTAGGGCATGGATATATATTTTTGCAACTTTAATAAATATATATTTTTAAATAAATATGTAAATGTGCATGTATTAAAACATGATTGTTTCCACTCGACATCAACTTTTATTTTAAATATTTATCTAAAATAGAAAACAAATTATACTATCTTAATCTGGATTCTTTTATCTAGGGCATCATATTTTTTTAAAAAATTTAAATAATTTGTAGTATTTTTCTTGACATGGTAATCAACCTAATATTTTTATGACGATAACCTACTTTTAGTAAAAAGTAAAAATAAAATATAAATAATAGTTGAACTATAAAAATAAATATATATTTGAGAACTACACTTATAGATCTACAAAAGGGTATTTTTGCATTTTTTTTAAATGTTATTTATATGAGTAGGAGTTGTTGAAACATTAAATTTTCAAACTATCTCATTTTTTTTAGTAAATTGGCCTCAAAGTGGTGCTACATATGCATTTAGCCAACAATTTTATTTGGAAAATTTGTGGACATATTTAACTTATCTAGAATGAATCTTACTAGATCATATGTTTGACCGAAATTGATTTTTAGTTATAAATACTAAAATTCACTTGTGTTGGATAAGTTGGTCGAAAGTGTGACACAACTTTGTACATTACCCCACAGTGGAAAGCCAAAAGGGGATGAACGGTTGATAGCTTTCATGATTTTTCCCTTCAAGAATACTGAGATCATATACCCACCATTGGAGAAGCATGCCTTTGCATTAGTAAGGGTTGTTAAGAAATTCCACCATTACATTCTACGCAGCCAAATCACCGCCATCATTCTCAACCCTACAGTGAAGTCCCTTCCTATACAAAGAGAACTGGGGGAGCGAAAAGGAAAGTGGATGGCGATTCTATAGGATTTCAACCTTGAAATTAACCCTATAAATTTGGTTCAAAGGCAAGGCCTTTCCAAAGAAATGGGTGACATTGAATCCAACATCACCTATCAATGATATATGGTGTAGTCATTCACAGGAGATCCATGGTATGTTGATTTGATTTTTCTGTTACTGAATAACAAGTGTCTCGATGGGATGAATACAATATAGAGAAGAGCACTAAGATTGAAGAGTTGTCACTATATGATCAAGGGAGGAGCCTTGTACAAAAATAACTTCAAGGGTGTCTATTTTTGTTGTCTAGATTAGTAGTAGGTGAAGCGAGCCATTGTTGAGTTTCATGGTAGACAGGGCACCAGACACGGTTCAACTGATGCAATAGCACATTATATCTTGAGGTTAGGGTACTATTAGCCTCATGTTTTTTGTGATGCTCATCAACATCTTAGGACATTTCATACATGTCAAACATCATCATCCAAAGAGCACAATCTACCGATGCCCCTGCAACTTGTATATGAGGTAAGACCATTTTCCTAGCGAGCATTAGATTTTGTCAGGGTAATTAATCCAAATTCTTCTACATGTCACGTGTTTATTTTGATTGTGATAGATTATTGCACATGGTGGATCAAAGCTCAATCTTACAAGTACTACACCACTAATGTTGTTATCAAATTCCTCAATGAACATATCATTACTAGGTTTGGGGTACCATTTGCTCTGAATGTGATAACGACCCAACCTTTTCTTCTATGTAATTTATTCAATGGTAATTTGAATATAAGATAGTTTTGAAATACTCGTCCAACTATTATCCACAAGGAAATGGGGTAGCTGAGTCTACAATTAATAATTTGTTGGAAGTAATCAAAAAGTTGTTAGAAAGTAATCCTAGGGACTGGCTCACATAGCTAAAGTTCACCTTATGGGCAGATAAGACTAGAATTAAAGTTGCCCTAGGAAACTTAACATTTAAATTAGTTTATGGCCAAGACCCAATCTTTCCTATCAATCTATAGATACCTATTTTATGGTTTATGCAAGATTTCTACTCTAATGATGATAGGATTGAGGTTAGATTAACTAATTTTCTCAATCTAGAAGAACAGAGGGATGCTGCCTTGCAAATTTTTTCCAAACATCAGGCTATAGTCAAATGTTGGTTTTCACAAGAGAGCCAAATAAGGCATTTAGGATATCTGGCATTGTGATGTTATGGGATAAGGCTAGAGAGAGGAAGGATGATCACCAGAATTTTGATAAACTTTGGTTGGGACCATACTGGATCGATGAGATCCTTGGTGAGAATGCTTTCCGACTTAGCACCTTAACGAGATAACCTGTTCCATTGCTAGTCAATGGGTAGTTTCTCAAGCATTACTTTAGCTCATGAAGGCTTGATTGTTCAAAATTTGTATATATGTATTTTAGTGGTTTCCTTGTTTTGGTTTGTTTGTTTATTTGGTTTCTTTTGTTTTCTATTTTGTTATTTTTTTATTTGTTGTCTTTCGTTGTTTTCTTTTTGTTTCTGAGGACTTTTATTTTCATCATGTTGGATCAATGGGTGGTTTTTCAAAGGATATTGAGGGAACTATCATAGATAAATTGATTTAGGTATTTTTAGGTATATTTTTCATCCTTTTTCATTGCAAAACTTATGTTTTATGTCCATCTTAATGATAGTTTGAAAGGTTAGAACAAATTGGTATATTTTAAGTGATCTTGTGAACCATGATTGAATTTGTCACATATTAGATAGAATATTTTATTTCCTTGAAGGCCTACCTATTTTAAAATGATTGTATTCTTTTTTCAAGTGAAAAATCCAAGTCCCAACCCTATCACGAGGTCCACCATAGTTCTCAACCTATTTTTCAGATTACTACATCTGAGTATTCAGGAAAAAGATAATAAAATAACTGCTTCAAGTAAAGCCAGTAGAAAGAAAAAGAAAAGAAATTGAAAGTATACTCAATATTATAAGGGTGAATCAAGCACCTCTACTAGGGTTGTGGATGCCTAGCTGGAAGTAGAGAAATGATTTGAGAGAACTAGAGGTATCTCCATTAGTGCTATAGATGTTCGGTTGGCAGGAGAGCAATGCCCAAGATATCATTACACGACAGCTAAAGAGACCCACCTCATGTAGCTTGAATCTGAATACAATTGTTTCAAGGATAGGTAAATTATTTAAGGAAAGGATGAACCATGATGGAACACACTCAAATTCAAATTTGTTATATTGATTCACGATTTGAGATTTCAACTCAACCTTCTTTGTTGTAGTTGATCATGCTCAAGTTAAAATATTCATAAACTAGAGGTTTTGGGTGATTGAATTCTTTAGTATCTTGATAATGGGTAAACCATTTTCCCAATTGAGTCACCAATTTTTATGCCTTGCATAACCACCCCATTTGTTTTTGTCTAAAATGGGTCCCCCTTTGTTGTCTTTATGTTTGGTGTTCTTGTTCAAGCTTTGGGAGTTGTCTTTTTCCTTCCAAGTCTTTGCTTTTCTTTGTTTTCAGGGTTCGGGTTTTAGGTTATCACTGGAACTTGACACCTTTAAACTTGTGAAGTCTAGCTTTCCTCCCAATATCACTCACATTTTTTATTTATTTTGTTGGAAGTGGATTTTGGAATTGAACCAGAACCAAGAATCTTCATAGGGTCTTGTTCTAGTAATCATCTTGACTTCGATTTCCAATTTTTTGTTTTTCTTTGTGTGTTTTAGAATTTGGTATCAGATCATAACCTAAACCAAGAAGCTTTCTGGGGTTCTTGTTCTTGGTTCCATCCCAATCTCAATTCCCACACCCTCTTGCTTCTTTTGCTTGTTGGGTTGGGGTTTCAGAACCTTCCCAAAACTTTGCACTTATTGAGGGTTTCGGTTCCCAGTTCCATCCCGATCCATTACAAGTATTTGATCTGATCCCTATCCCAATTCTAATTTTTGACCTCTTTTCGAGATCAGAACTCAAGATGAAACTTGAAGTACTCCCATTTGCTAACTCCTGGTGTTGGGTCTAAACCTGATCCCGAATTTTGGTATGTTTTCCTCCAGGGTTTTGATGCAGAATAGGAACCCAATCTTGATTCTCAGTAGGCCTATTATAGACTTCAAATGCTTAATCCACCCCCAATCCTAATGTCCAACAAGTATTATATTAAGGGTTAGTAGTGGTCACATGTATGGTGCAAACCCAATCCTGACTCCCGAAAGTATTGACATATCATCTGGAAAAACACTTCTTTCAGATCATAGGTTTTTAATGTGAGATGTATATGATGTCTAACCTTGTCTATTACTCTTATTACCTAGTGAATTCCATCCTTTGTAGGTTCAATTAAATTTCTTCATCAAAAGAGGATATTGTCACTAAAGAGGTGCAAGAGGTGCAAGGAGTGCAAGAAAACTAGCAAGGAGGACAAAGAGGACAAAAACCTAAGAGGCTTAAACTAGAATAATTGCTCTAAACTATGAAGTAAAAATACCAAGGAAATCCAGTTTCATCCAAGTTTGGTTCAGTAGTATTGGAGATAACAGACACATTAGGTGGTCATATTGACCTGGAATAGTTTTTTAAGGACACTTTTGTAGAGGATGCTAGTCATAGAGCAAAGAAAATTGCTAACTCAAGGCTGGCACACATAGCCTCATTTTCCATTGTTGTATAGTGTCTTGAATTTATACTAGCAGTTGTAAATACCTATGATACAACTCAAAGAAAATGCATTGATTCTTGGGGAAATGATATCATTGGTTTGTCACTAGGGATGATGAGATTATTGCTTGATTTTCCTATGTATCTCGACCTTAAACTCATGATCGAGGCCCAAGTAGTGGCACAATATTAGAAAGATGTGGATGGAAACAAGGCATACATCAATAAGAGATGGTTCAAAACTGAGAAGAAGTCCATAAAAAAAACTACCCCCAAAGCCTAAAAGGTTTGTTTCCTCGGCTGAGGTAGGTGATATTATTACACTATTATCCAAGGCATTTGGAAAGAGAGACTCACATGCTTCGAGGACTAGATGTTCCCATTCATTTAGATCATCCTTTATGGAAAATAATACTTATACTAGGGACAAATGGTTTCAAGTACAATCCATGATTAGATTACTAAAGTGAAGGATACTAAAAGATTTTATATGAGCTCCTATGTTATATATTGTGCTTCTAGGATGGGGAATTTCGTAGGATTGACTAAAGTGGGTGTGATTGGAGAGGCAAATAGACAAAATAAGGTATGTGAATACTATGACCAGTTGGAACTCAAGAAGGCTAAAAGACATTTTAAAAGAGTAAAACATTCCTTCTTGTATGTGGTAATCAACTGACTAACTGGAGATAAAGGTTTCAGTCTATCTAAATAATCCATGGATTTTGTTGAGAAATGGGGAAGTTGGTTCATTCAGTACCCCAAAACTACATATATTAGATTATTTGGTTTTGACAAAGCTCCTTTCAATATGTCGAGGTGTTGCAAAAACAAGATAATATTAATGGAATTCTCCCAGTAGGTAACTGAAGTAAATGCTAAATTCTCATAGAAGCACAAATTAGGATTCCATTCTTTTCCTATGGAGCTAGGGTTTTATTCATTCCAATCATCAATAGTGGCTAAGGCTGCAACAAAAGAGTTTTAGGCCCACAACTTAAATTTTTATGAAGAAAGGAAGAACTATGATCCTAAAGTGAAAATGAAAGAGATATATGCTTCCATGTTTCCTTTCCATGAAGATCATCTTGAGGATTTCTAGGCCAACTTGCAAGACCAATTCGAGGTCAGAAAAAGAGTGTAACATAGGGTAAATTTTCAAGTTAGCTTTATTAAAACAAACAAAATCAAACCAAAGTAAGCAAAGAAGAAAAAAGGAGGAAACAACAAAACAAAAGGAAAGATCTCACCAAATGTCTTCAAACTCCATGAATCACCTTCCTTGCACCTTCTCTATTTGCTGCAATATGATGGATGCCCTCAAATTTTGTGTGAGCAAACTAAGTTTATGACATGACCTAGAAAATGTTGAAGGATTTTAATTAAGAAATGCAAGAAATTGAATCAAGGAATGAGATTAGTTGTGACAGTGAGATGAGAATTAGCAAGTAGAAAAAGGATGAGATAGAAAATCAAGTCATTTTAGAAATAACTTACTTTGTGGAGAGAAATGCTATTTTAAAATTAATTCCAAAATGGCGAATTCATGTGACAGTAAATTATAATAATTTAAAATTATTTACTTGGAAAGAGGGAAATTGCCAATTTAAATAAAACACTTTTATTTAAATTTAGAAAGAAAATCAATAAGACAATTTAATAATTAAGATTATTCAATTGTGGAGGAAAATTAGAAAGTGGGTAATTTTAAATATGATTTTATTTAAAATTAGAAAGAAAGTTGAAGAGGATAATAATTAAATTAATTTAGAAATTTATTTAATTATAGAGTGACAAGCATTTAGCGATGTATTTAAATAGTCAGGAGGAATAAAAGATGTGAATTAATTAAATAATTAAGAATTATTTAATTAATAGTTAACATTGGACTATTGGACATAATTGAATATTTTAATTATGTTGAGACGAAGCATGATATAGAAGAATGTGGTTTGCAGGTCTAGGCCATTTTTATGTGTCTACATTTGCCCCTCTTTGTCATGATGCAGTTTATTGCATTGTGACAAGGAAAATAAGTCAAAAATATGCCCCAGAGTAAAGAGAATGAGGAAGGATGACAAGGAGGTAGCAGTATGCCCCCTCGAGAGGACAGTTGGGTTCTGAGAATATGAGTGGGCTCTCAAAATGGATGAAAGGACTAGAAGATGAAAGACACAAGTATATATTAAAGATAGACAAGGATGATATTGATGTGGACTAGAAGAAATGTTAGAGAGAAAAAGATGAATGTTAGGATAGAAGATGTGGATGCCAATATGGGGAAGGAGATGCAAGTTAATGTGGAAAAAGAAATGCATGTTAGAATCCTTCAACGTTTGGAAGAGTACTAGTAAGTGTTGCTCGAATCATCATTGGGCGATAAAAATGACACAAATGGACAACAAACACCAAGGTATGACATAGACCAAGGTGTGCAAGGTCATCCACTTGCGAAAAAGACAATCACAGACAAGGAATGCCCTAATTTATACTAGAGGTCATGTTGCCCCAGTCTTGTTGTCAAGACAATCCACATACAACAGTCAAAGAAAACAGAATAGGTCATGAGACATCCTCGAGGTAGCTAGTAACATGACCAAAAGACAAGTCAATAAAAAGATAAGACAAAATAGCCAAAAATTAACAGTCATTTAATTGTATTGCCAATGTTTGTTTTCTGAAGATTAATTATTTGACGGTTTGACAGTTTTGACGGCTTGATGGTTTGATGGTGTGTAAGGTTAGGAAGGACACATCTTGAAAAGGAAAATGACATTTTGATGAGGTCCAAATCCAAGAAGGAGACATCTTGAAGAGGACCAAAAAGTGACAAGATTGACATTTTAACTAATGTTTTGGCAAGTTGACTGATTTTGAATGTATGACCGATTGTCTTATGTTGTCTAATTTGGACTTAATTTTGATGTTGATGCTCGAATGACTGTCTTGTGTTGAGTGCGACTATGTCTAATTTATTTGACTGATGTGACCATGTTTGACTTATGATTTTTTTTGGACAAACCTAAAAGGACTGACCTAATGTCTCGGGGACTCAAAGATGAGCCTTGCCTACGTAGCAAATGAGTAGAGACAACGTAGTTTGGACTAGGATAAAGATTTACTGACGTGACTAACTTGACAAGATACGACTGAATTTTACTCTATTTTTGGGATTTTGACATTGATTTGGATGTTTTTGTGTTTTCTTCAAGACATTTTTTAATTTTATTTGTAGGTCTTTTTTCAAGACTTTTTCTAATTTTTATCTTTTTTATGTTTTGTGAAAATTTTGAAAAATGCATGTGAATGATGCTGACGCACATGAATCCAAGGAAAACCATGATTTTTCTGCTATTCAAGTTGAATACCGATTGGCAGGTGATGATGACAATGACAACATTGTTTGACGTGGGAAGGACACGTCCCGAAACAACATGAAGTTGACAATGATATGATAAGAGGATATAAGTCTGTAGCAGGGCCAGGGACAATGTCAAGGAATGTTTTGGATAATGTGCTAGGTTGTCATATTTTTGCATTTGGAAAGACTTCATTAGGGCCAGAGGGGATGACAAGGGATCTTTAGACCATTGAGAAGGGAAACCAAGATGGGTGATATGTATAAAAGGACAATGAATGGCTTGGACCAGGAGAACTATCATATGGTCTCCAAGGATGATGTCGCATAGGGGATAATGAGGCTATGAAGATAATGACATGATATTCAATGAATAAGGTATGATCAAAAGATAGACATGTCAAGATTTTTCCCAAAGCATGACCTATTTTTATATTTTAGTCCTTATCAAGACCAAAGTTGGTGGGAAAATGGACAAAAGTGATAAGGTTTAAATGGATAGATGGAAATGTCCTAGGAAATGTCATGGGAAGGGCATGGGAGATGAGATGACTTGTCCCCAAGTGTAATGGTCCACATAGATGATTTATTCTACAAATGATGCCTGTTTGCTAGGTTTTCATCATGGTACTTATCCAAAGCGCCATAAGAATGGTTTTCACTATTGGATGAAATATTTCTCTTTACTATTTTTTTCATTTTTTGATTTTTTTTTGGTGTCACCATGACACTTGTTTTCCAGGTTTTCATCAAGGTGATGGTTTTTTTGATTTTTGATTGTTTTGTATTTTTTAGTTTTGTCGGATAGCCTTGATGCTTTAGATGACCATTGACTGTGCTGAAGCCTTTGGCGGTGTTGATATAGAGACTTGTGCCATGACATGCCAATAGTGACCTTTTTGAAGTAGTTTCCTTGTTAGAATGATAGTGCTTGCATACAACTAATTGATGTCATTGTGATCCTTGTTGATACTAGAGTTGGCCTTATCAAAATACACATATCATGATAGAGTGCCATGAGAGTCCTTATAATAGAGAGTTGCTGCCAAGATGTGACGGATTTGTGACATGTTATGTTTGAACTTTAGGCGAGATGTAGGATTATGATGAATGATGGTAGACATCGGAGGATTGTTTGGATGTTTGGATGTAGCCATTTTTATTCTCCAAAATTTAGGTGTCGAGTTAGGATGTTGTTTGGAACCAACATTTTTATATGTCTTTCTTGATGGCCATTTTGGAGGGGGTGGACATGTATTATATGTGGGAGTCCTCTTGTGTTGTGGCTCCATATTTTTATTGACTTTTGGATTTGGCATATTTTATTTGCCTAATTCATTATTTTTTGGACATGACCCATTTTGTTTTTGGGATCCATTTTAGCTTCATTTGTCCACTTGATTCCATGGCCTTTGACATGTGATTTTGGATTTAGATTTGTAAGACTTTTGTTGGTTCCAAATGGAAGGTTTATTCATGTTGGAATGACGGTTTGGGGTGTGGAGGGAAGGGGTGTTAGCAACAATCTTATGACAAGGACTACTCATGATAACCATTTTGATGTTTGTACCTGATAAAGTTTCCCCCAATATCGAGGAGGTTCCACTAACATCATTAGATTTTTTGACTGATGAATAGCCAAGACCTTGATGTCTGTAATGTGCTTGAACTTGAATGGGTTCCAAAATTCCTTTCTTGTGTAGGCCTAATCCTTTTCCCTGATAATGCATGTTCTGAAAAATTCTGTTTGCGATGGGGTACTTGTTATTGTGGAAGCAAGATGCTAACCCATCCTTATTGTGGAAATTAATGCTCAAAATCTTCTCATTTGTAAGAAAGCTTGCTCTGAAAAAGATAGATGATCCTAATTGATAGCATGTTATAGCTTCACTGATATGTTGGACATATTTTTGATTAATATCTTCGGTTTGATATGGTAATTCTGTTGGTGCTTCAAAGTTGATGTCGAAACCATCTTCCTCGTCAAAATCATAGAGCCCACCAAATTCAGCTATAGCTTAATCATTTATAAATATTTCCATGCTAGAATACTCTTGTTCTAGTGGTAGATCCTCTATGTGTGCCATGGAGGCAAGTGTCTCACTTTTGAAAGTGTCAATATCTAAATTTTGGATAGGTTCATCTTCAATTTTTTGATCATGAATGGCATAGAGGTCAAGGAGTGGATCATTTTGGACTTCTTGATCAAATATAGTGTCTTGATCAAAGATGGGTTCATTTTGAATGACATGATCAAAAATAGGATCTTGTCAAAGGATAGGTTTGTTTTGAATGACATGGTTGTGGATGTTCTCTTGAGTCCCCTAACACTAGCCTTATGAGTTGGAAATAGCTCACAAAAGGACAATGACTATAGATTGATTTATTTGATTTGGTCCAATGACAATTTACTTTTTGAGACAAATGGTTTAACAAAGTAAGGAAATTTTGTCTATCCTAAATTGTGCAAATTTGAGGACTTAAGACTTTGCCTATGCTAAAGATGATGGTGGATTCCAAGCTAAATGCAAACTAAAATGAAAAAAAGGATGAATTGGACAAGCATTTTGGTTTCAAATAGAGACTGCTACAAAAAAGATGTCGAGAAAATGTGTTTGCAAATGTTTGGTCTCGGGTTTCTGATAGTAATAATTTTTTTCCAGTTGATAGGAAAATGCATCACAGTTTTCAAATGCGTTGTTCCAAGAAGAAATTGCATCACAGGAAGGAAAATGCATTGCAAAGTAGTCAAATGCATCTCAGATTTTGGCAAATGCATTGCAATATGGTAGATGTGTTGCAATATGGCAAATGTGTTGCGAAATTTAGCAAGTGTTGTGCAAAATGACAAATATGGTGTTTCAGATGGCCAATGCGTTGCGATAGAGCAATTGCGGGATTTAGTAAATTAAATATGGTGAATGACAAGAAATTGTGACATTTCAAATGGTGATTGCGGCTCAATAGAGCAGACATGGCTCAGGAATAAGTAATTGCGGTTGAATATGACAGATGCGTCGCAATGTCAAGATTTTGGCAAAAAAAAAAAAAAAAATGATTTTGGTAAATTGCAAAGTGTGTTTCAGTTTTGAAGTGTTGTTTCATATTTTGAGGTAGATGTTGACTTGTTCATGTTGTTTGAATGCACTTTGGCAAACACATTGTCTTGAAAATTTTGAAAACAACCACATAAAGAACATGTAGAATTCCTATGGCTGAAAAGACTGTATTCTATTGGATCCCACGTGGATTTTACTCCAATCGCATATTCTTAGCGGATGAATTCAGAAGCTTGGCCCCACAAGATCCCCCTTATAGTGCACTCGCTTCTCAGGGCAACCAAGCTTCCAACCTCCATGAAACTCCCATGGCAGATTGATCATCTCTACTAAAAATTGTACAAGTGTGGGTGCCTTGACAACGACCATTGTTGCACCAAAGAATAGAAGGTTTTTGGCCACTAAAAAAAGAGGTTTTAATTTAGGAACCTGTTCAGAAGGCCACACAAGAGGAAATATTATCCTAGTCTCCAGAGGTTATGCTCTACATGTTTTGACACACCACAAGGGTACTGGGGAATCAATTCCTGGTCCGCAGGAAGTTCTATAATGTTGAGCTTTCCTCAACATTAAAATTTATATATCGGTTGGGAGTCGCTTGGATTTAGTGTGTTACCTGTTTGAGTTGCTTTGGGGTGAGTACTTTTTCCCACCAAAGCAGGCCCAATTTCTAAGGCTAACAAAAGCGAGCAAACATATTCATAGTTCAATCAATCTTTGTTTAAAAACAAAGAGAGAGCACATGAATATATTTGACTCACACTTGCATGTTGTTCTTTTTAAGCCCAAATCGAAATGTGAGTGTGATATCTAATTAAATCACAAGACATAACAAACACTGGCTCATTTTAACTCTTTGTATTGTTATCAAGCAAAGGGGTTTATTTTAACCGTTTGTAGTTTGAGCTATCTAACAGTTCATTTTAAACCCATGAAAGTGTGATTGTTGTTTTTAACCTCATTCAAGTGAGTGATTGTTCATTTTAACTAATGAGTGAAATGCATGATTGAAAAATAAATAATAACCAAGGGTTAGATTCCATCTTGACACACGCTACAATAGAGAAATTAGTATCAAAAAATAAAAAGAATAAAAAAATCTTTAATTTAAAAAAAAATAACAAAAAATAGAAATCCGAAAGGCAAAAAAAATAAAAAAATCAAAATCTGCTTTACCAGTCGCTTACGTCACAGCAGAGCAAATGTGTCATTTGGTATTGCAGATGCAACACGTTATGTCAAATACAGTTCTCTATCTATTAGATGTGGCTCGGGTTGTCAGTTGCGTCATGGAAAATATCAAATGTGTCATGACAAAGCGTATGCATCCTTTTAGGTGGAAAATGCGGTGCAACAGAGCTGTTGCATCGCAGGAGATGTCGAATGCGTCGTTTTGTACCTATACCTGCAAAACAAAAAAAAAAACCGTATGATAACTTACAAAAAATGAGTTAAAAAGTCGGGTTCACCAGTGTAACATAGGGTAAATGTTGAATTAGCATGATTAAATGCATAAACAAAATCAAACCTAAGTAAGAAAAGAAGAACAAAGGAGGAAACAACAAAACAAAAGGAAAGATCTCACCAAATGTTTTCAACCTCCATGAATCACCTTCCTTGCACCTTCTCTATTTGCTGCAATATGATGGATGCCCTCAGATTTTGTGTGAGCAAACTAAGTTTATGACAAGACCATGCAAATATTGAAGGATTTGAATGGAGTGCAAGTAAAAAGCTAAGTTCTACATGTACTACAAAAATCTGCAAAATAAAAAAATTAGACTAAAAGAATGATGTGAAGAAGTGAAGAAGAAGATGTTGAGAGATATATAATTCAAAGATTCAAGAGATGTGTAAATGAAGACAAAGTTGGCATTTTATAGAAAATGCAATTTTGTATGAACGAATGAGATTAGAGATTGAGAAATGCCCTAGAATCAATGGTCAAGATTCAAAATAACAACCCCTTAATTAGGGTTAGGGCAACTCTAGGATGAAATTCAAATTGAGTGGACAAGATTTAATTTAAGAAATTAAATCAAGGAATGAGATTAGTTGTGATAGTGAGATGAGAATTAGCAAGTAGAAAAAGGATGAGATAGAAAATCAAGTCATTTTAGAAATAACTTACTTTGTGGAGAGAAATGCTATTTTGAAATTAATATTTTAAATTAATTCCAAAATGGTGAATTCATGTGACAGTAAATTATAATAATTTAAAATTATTTACTTGGAAAGAGGGAAATTGCCAATTTAAATAAAACACTTTTATTTAAATTTAGAAAGAAAATCAATAAGACAATTTAATAATTAAGATTATTCAATTATGGAGAAAAATTAGAAAGTGGGTGATTTTATTTAAAATTAGAAAGAAAGTTTGGAGAGGATAATAATTAAATAAATAATAGGAATTTATTTAATTATGAGTAGATATAAATAATTAATGACGTATTAAATAAATAAAGTTTATTTATTTTAATAATCATGAGGAAGTAATGGACTAATAATAATTAAATAAATTTAGGAATTTATTTAATTATAGAGTGAAATAAGCAATTAGCGACGTATTTAAATAATAAATGTAATTTATTTAAATAATCAAGAGGAATAAAAGATGTGAATTAATTAAATAATTAAGAATTATTTAATTAATAGTTGACATTGGACTATAGGACATAATTAAATATTTTAATTATGTTGATATGAAAGGTTGACTATTCCTCAAATGAGGGATTTTTCTGTTAAAGAAGATATACGAAAAGGAGTTTCAAATGATGGGATTCTTCTTGATCCTTAGTATGAGATGGATCAAGTGGTTAGAAAGGATTTGGATCCAATCAATTGGATCAAGAAAGGACAAATAAACATTGATAAAATTTCATAGGTAGTTGTTGAGAAAGATTCTAGCAGTGAGCCCACTTATTCAACTGAAACAAGGATATACAAGAGGATGAATAAGGATACTGCACATGCATAAGAAGTTTCCCCAACAATAGAAGAAATCATAATGAAGAAGGTTACTGAGGCCTTGAAATAGGATAAAGTCACTTATCAAGTTGTCGTTGTAGGAGTTATTGTAGGTCTTGGTGTTAAACCCCTAGCTATAGTGTAACCTAGAGAGGAAAATACCCAGGAAGGTCCTACTATTCCTATGCAAACTGAGGATACCCCTCCCACTGTACCTTCAACTACAGAAGTTTCCCCACTGACTGATGTAATAGAATCACCTAGACCATATGATTCTGAGGAGACTCCCCTTTAGGAAGAATTTACTACGCAAAAGGGAGAAGAGGAAGAATATTCTAAGGAAGATCTTGAGGTAGGGGATGTTGAGTTTGAGGAGGGGAGCCTATGGAATGAAGAAAAAATGAGCTAGGTCTTAAATATGGAAGAATAGAAAGTAATATTGGAGAGTTCTCAAAAGCAAGCCTTTGAGGAACTTTCTCGTGTGGAAGAGGAGGTTGCAAAAGCACAAAAGAAAGTTGAACTGGACAAAGTAGTAGAGGAGGAAGCTCGTGCAAAGGATCTTGAGAAAAAACAAAGGGATGAAGAAGAAGCTACATAGAAAGGATTGGAAATGAAGAAGTTACAAGAAATAAAAGCTTTGAAAAATGAGAAGATAGAGCAATAGAGATGGCTCAAAGAGAAAGATGAGAAGAAAAAGGATTCTTCAAAATAAATAGCAAAAATAGTTCCTCCTACACCTCCCTCTTCAACACCTCCGAGAACCCAATAGGTAACACCTCAATCTCTCACTCCTACATGGTTAAAGTTGAACCTAGAAAAGAGGCAACAAGTTCTAGCCTAGCCAGTGACTTGGGATGATATAGTGAAGGAGGTTGATAAAGTGAATCCCAAGAAGAAGCCCCAAGCCATTCATTCCATAAGGCTCACTTATGATGGGGACTTGGTGGTTGATATTGCAACTCTAGTGGCTAATAAAGATGATAGGGAGTTGCAAGCTTCATATTACCAAATTAGTAGTGTCAATATGGGTAAGAATACAAGGAACCAATAGATGAATCTCATCAACATTGTGACAAACCTATAGGAATTTGGGTATCCTATTGGAAAAACAAGGATAGATAACTTAGAGGGGGGTGAATCAATTGTTACAAAAATTAAGCTTATTCAACCTTAAACAACTTTTAATCTCAGATATGATAATTAACAATGCAAGCATAAATCAACAACACATCAGAGACACATGAACACCAAGATTTTTATACATGGAAACCCTATTAGGGGAAAAACCACGGTGGATGTTAGTCCACAAGATTATAACCTATTAGAAGTATAATGAGAGAAATGAATAGGGAATGTGCATGCTTTGAGGCACATTGCCTAAAGCTCACTTCTCAAAGGGAAGGGTCACTACTTTACATAAGACAATCAAATTAAATCCATCAGATGAGGTTGAAATGAGAGATTAGCTTCTACAAAAGCTTGATTACAACTCTAGTAAGGCACAAAAAGACTTCTTCACACTTCGATCAATCTTCTTCACAATTTGCTCTACATTCAAATGATTTGATATTTATTTGCACATATACTTCACACACATTCATTGAACATAATCCAAGCATACTTCAAAATGAATAAATAATCACTCTTATATATCTGCTACATGGATTTACATCATCTTTGTCGGCCACAAATAAAGAATAAATCACAACTATCGACCTCAATACATGAAAAAATCTTAATGCGCACCAACCTAAATTGGTCACAACATAGTGAGGACCTACAATAACATCCTCAAACACACCAAACAATAAAATATTAATCCATAAGGATTTGTAACACGCTACCACCATCATGTCGGCCAAGAACATGAAATCCTTAAACACACAAGGAAAAATATTTAATCACGAACATGTCGATCAACGTAGATGTACCACACTGATAGAGCATGATCTAGAAACATCACTAAAAACCTCAAGAACATACAAAACAACTCAATTCACCATAATTGCAATCTCATCTTCTAGAAATACTTGCTATAGTAACTGAATAACTGTAGGAACACAGAACTTCATAACTTCCTCAAATCTTGATGCATACCACTGAAACTTTCAGAAAGCATAATAGATATGCTCAACAAAAAACCCTTTAGTGCATGCCTCCTTATCATCAATGTACAAAAAATTTCATCACTCGGACCCTCTCAACTTCATTAGTTGTCTGCAATATATTAATTACAATTTTCTTAATATCTTCGACATATACAACCTTCAGAATCACCAATGCTAATAGTATTGACATCAATGACAACCACATATCAGAAACACAACCACGACATCCAAAAATCTCCCCCTTTGGCATTGATGGAAACACATGATGTGAAAAATAGTACCATCAATGCAACTGGTTGTTCACATACTTCTTTCCCTTCTCTTCTCTCCCTTTCTTGACTCTTCTCCCCCTTACTTCAATATTTTTTCACATTTTTCTTCTCCCCCTTTTACATAAATGGAAAAGGTACACATGCTCTAATTGACATATCATTTGAAACATCTAACTACTCCCCTTGAGTAGCAACCACCACAACATCAATCTGAAACAAGATCTAATTGTAAGTCCACGAATTGATGCAAAGAATTACATCTTAGTTTAGATTAGGAGGGGAAATTACCCCTAAATTTCCTCTAAGATACTCAAAATTATCCTAAGGCAATGGTTTAGTAAAGATATTTGCAATTTATTCCTTTGTAGGCACATATTATAATCTAACCTCTTTATCACTCACTTTGTCACTCAAAAAGTGATACTTGATAGATATATGTTTTGTCTTTGAGTGTAGCACCAGATTCTTGTAAGTGTTTATGGCACTTGATTTGTCATGAAATATAGCAATACTCTCATCATATTCAACTCTGATATCTCTCAGCATCTGCTTCATCCACAACACTTGAGTACAATTTTTAGAAGCAATAATATATTCTGCCTCAACAGTAGATAAGGAAGTAGAATTTTTCTTTTTACTTAGCCAAGACACCGGCTTCTTTCCCAAGAAGAACGCACCACCACTTGTTGTTTTCTTGTCATTTGCATCTCCTTCCCAATCTGCATCTGTAAAGGAAATCAGAGTAAGATCATCATCCTTTGGATACAATAACCCAAATTCAACTATTCCTTTCAAGTATTTGAGTATTCTCTTTATTGCAGCCACATGTGAATCCTTTGGATCAGCTTGATATCTAGCAGCTATGCACACAATATTCATAATGTTTGGTCTTGTCTAAGTTAAATATAGCAGTCCACCAATAATTGACCTATATCTTGTTTGATTAGCCTTAGGAGAATCAAAATTTTGAGATAGTTTGCATCCTATTACCATGGGTGTACCAACTCGCTTTGCATCTTCTATGCCAAACTTTTTCAATAACTCTCTCACATACTTGGAATAAGAAATAAAGATTCCATCATCTAACTGAGTAATTTGCAATCCTAAAAAGAATTTTAGTTCTCCTATCATTGAAATTTTAAATTCACTTTTCATTTCATCAAAAAATTTCATGCACAAGTGATCATCACCTTAAAAAATAATGTCATCAACAAAGACTTCAATAATCAACACTTTATCCTAATCCAGTTTGAAATACAGATTGTTGTCAGCAGTACCTTTATTGAATCCAAGCTTCAACAACCTTCAAGCTTCAACAAGAATTTATCTAGTCTTGCATAGCAAGCTCTAGGGGCTTGTTTGAGTCCATATAGTTCTTTCTTCAACTGACACACCATGTCCTTTTCATCAATCAATTGAAATCCATCTGGTTACTCAACATAAACTTCTTCTTCTAATTCACCATTCAGAAATGTTGAATTCACATCCATTTGATATACTTTATAATTCTTGAAAGTGGCATAAGCAAGAAATAACCTTACAACTTCAATTCTAGCAATAGGGGCAAAATTTTCTTCAAAATCAATACCTTACATCTGTGAGTATCCTTTGCATACCATTATTGCTTTATTCCTGATCATTTCACCTTATTCATTCAGCTTATTCTGAAAGACCCATTTGGTTCCAATCACAATTTTTTCTTGAGGTCTAGGAACAAGAATCCATGTATTATTCTTCTCTATGTGTATCATTTCTTCCTTCATTGCTTCCATCCAATGTTCATATTTACATGCTTCATTGACATTTTTAGGCTCAGTCTTGGATATTAGACAATATTCTTCAACTATTCTTCTTCTAGTTTTCACACCTTTGTTCTTGTCTCCTATGATTTGAATTTTAGAATGACTTCATTTTACATACCTTGGATTTTTTAGTTCTATTCTTTCTTCTGCATTTCCACTATATTCTTCTTCATGATCTTCTTGATTCACCAAAACATTCTGAATTTGATTATGTGTCTGTGCATTCTTTCCATTATCAGTACTATCATTTTGGTGATCTGAATCATATCCGCAATACCTAGATGATATTTCAATATCCTCATCAACTCTCACATTTGCACTCTTAACCATTTTCTTCAATATTTTATTTTAACAACGGTGGGCTCTGCTCTTAGTAGAGTATCCCAGAAAAATTCTTTCATCACTTCTAGCTTCAAACTTTCCCAGATCTTCATCTCTTTTAATATAAAATCTACTTCCAAATATTTTGAAATACTTAACAGTAGGTTTATGACCAAACCATAGCTCAAAAGGACTCTTACCATAATTACTATTGATATTCACCTAGTTATAGTATACATAGAAGTGCTTATAGCTTCTCTCCAATAGAAATGAGGAACATTACCTTCCAACATCATAGTTCTGGCAGCATCTAAGATTGTTCGGTTCTTTCTCTCAACAACTCCGTTCTATTGTGGGGTTTGGGGAGCAAATAACCGTCTTCTTATTCCATGCTCTTCACAGAATGAATTGAACTCCTTGGAAGTGAATTCACCATCTCCGTCTGATCTTAAACATTTGATTTTTAAACCTATCTCAGTTTCTAACAAAGCTTTGAAGCTTTTTAATTTCTCTAATGCCTCATGTTTTTCTCTTAAGAAAGCAACCCAAACCATTCTAGAATAATCATCAATAAACAACATAAATTACCTTTCTTCTTGTAGACTTCTGATTTTGGATGGACCACATAGATCAATATGTACCAAATCTAGTACTCCATTGGAATGATGTTGTTTGCTCCAAAATGAAATTCTTGTCTATTTTTCCATCTAACATTCCGTGCATATAGTGTTAGTAGGCTTCAATAAGTTAGGTAGATCTTTGACTGCTTGTGTGGTGCTTATTTTTACAATGTTATCAAATTTCACATGACACAACCTTCTATGCTATAACCATCTTACATCAACTTGAGCAATCAAAAAACTTTCACTAGCAGAATTCAAGTGAAAAATATTACCTCTTGTCTTTGTACTCGAAGCAATCACATTTCCTGAGCTTCCCAATATCCTACACTTACCATCTTTGAACTAAATATTGTAACCTTTGTCAACCATCTACCCAACACTCAACAACTTATGCTTCAATCCTTCAACATAAAGAACATCATCAATATTGCATTTTCCACCAAGAGAAATAGTTCCTCTACCACAAGTCACACCAACATTGTTATCTCCAAATATTACAACACCACTATCATAATTTTCCAAGCTTAGAAATTTTCCTTTATCACCATTCATATCATGTGATCATCCTTTGTTGATCATCCACTCATCCTTCTCATCAATTATGGCTGTAAGAGATTTCACAATATTCTGATTACCAGCTGATTCAATGGACACCAAACCATTTTCCTTGATAGAAATGAATACCCATTCATCTTCATTTCTAGATTCTTTATCAGATTCATCATCAGTAACTCCTTCTTCAACATAATACTATTTCTTTTGAAATCTAGTCTTATCAGTTTTATACTTAGAGACTCTTTCAGGACATCATGATGCAAAATGACCTATCTTACTGCAACAAAAAAATTTAATAGGAAAATTTCCTTTGTACTTACCTTATCCTCTAGATTCTCTTTCACAATCAATGCTTCTAGTTCTTCTAGCTCTCTTTCTTCATCTTCAATCAGTTTCATCTCTTCTTCATACTTGATTTTTTTCTTGGAACTCTCTCCTAGATCATTTCTCTATTGGCTTTTTCTGGATAGAGTAGCTTTGAATGCAGACTCTATCTTAGGAAAGGATTCACCAAATTCACTCAACTCAAAGGCAGCAAGTTTTCCAATTAGCATGTCTCTTGTCACATTTGTTACTGTCCTGAGCTTTTGTTTTGTAAGAAGTAGGCAAAGATCTAAGTATTTTAGCCACAATCTCATCTTCTTCCAAGGTTCCACTGACACATCAAATGTCCATAACTAATTCATTTACCTTTTGTGAGAAAGAAAATATATTTTCATCTTCATGTTCTGCCACTTGCCTTTCAGACTTTGTAGCTTAGCAACTTTCACTAGTGTGTATCCTTCATACAATGTTTCCAACTTTATCTAGATCTCATGTGCAATCTTTAGAACTATTACATTTTTCATCTCTCAATCTATCAAAGCACTTAGCAATGCTTATATATCTCTGGTATTAGTTTATGCTTCTTTGATCTCATTAGCAGTAGAGGGACCATTATGAGGAATTGTATATGCATTCTTTGTAATTTTCCTGAAAGTCTCACCAATGCACTTCAAATGACACTCCATTCTAAATTTCCATAGAGAGTAGTTTGTACCATTGAATCTAGGACTATCCTTCTTGTATGATGTCATCTCAGATCACCTCAAGTTGTTAGACTTCTTCAGAGGAACTAGCTTTGATACCAATTGTTGGTGAAACAAGGATAGTCAGCTGAGAGGGGGGAGTGAATCAGTTGTTACAAAAATTAAGCTTATTCAACCTTAAACAACTTTTAATCTCAGTTATGATAATTAATAGTGCAAGCACAAATCAACAACACATCAAAGAAACATGAACACCAAGATTTTTATATGTGGAAACCCTGTTAGGGAAATAACCATGGTGGATGTTAGTCCACAAGATTATACCATGTTAGAAGTATAATGAGAGAAATGAATAGGGAATGCACATGCATTCAATAATACTGCCTATAGCTCACTACCCAAAGGGAAGGCTCACTACCTTACATAATACAATCAGATTAAATCCATTTGATGAGGTTGAACTAAGAGATTATCTTCTACAAAAGCTTGATTACAGTTCTGGTTAGGCACATAAACACTTCTTCACACTCTGCTTTGCACTCAAATGATCTAATCCTTATTTGCACATATACTTCACACACATTCATCAAACATACTCTGAGCATAATTCAAAATAAATAAACAATTGCTCTTATATATCCGCTACACGGATTTACATCAACAACTCTATCAACCACAAAAAGAATAAATCACAATTGTCGGCCTCAATACATGAACAAATCTTAATGCACACCAACCTAAGTCAATCAAAACATAGTGAGGACCTAAAACAACATCCTCAAACATGAAAAACAATAAAATATTAATCCATAAGGATCCACAACATGGTACCACCATCATGTCGGCCAAGAACATGGAAACCTTAAACACACAAGGAAAAATATTCAATCACGAACACGCTGATCAACACGGATGTACCACACTGATAGAGCATGATCTAGAAACATCACTAAACACCTTAGGAACATACAAAAAAACTCAATTCACCAAAATTTCAATCTCATCTTCTAGAAACACTTGCTACAGTAACTGAATAACTGTAGGAACACAAAACTTCATAACTTCCTCAAATCTTGATGCGTACCATTGAAACTTTTAGACAACATACTAGATAGGCTCATCAACAAAACCTTTAGTGCATACCCCCTGATCATAAATTTACATAACTTTGCATCACTCAGACCTTCTCAGCTTCACTGGCTATCTACAATATATTTATTACAATTTTCTCAATATCTTCAACATATACAACCTTCAGAATCACTAATGCTAATAGTATTGACATCAATGACAACCACATATCAGAAACACAACCACAACATCCAATAGGTCCCAGATAAGATCCTAAACCATAGGCCCAAAGCAAGGGTTGGGCAATAGGATGTGGTAGGCCTTAGGCCACTTGGAGTCTATAGTTCCTCTCCCTTGATAGCACAAGTGTCTTTTGAGGTGTTTCCATGAGGGGAGTATGCAGGGACTAAGCCACTAGGCAAGAAGGATTGTGATGGAAAACCTTTTGAGCTTTCTTTGAATGCTTTAGGGTGGATCCACCCATGGCACTCCTCTTATGTTTGTCTAACTACATTTATAATTGAGTCTAATTTGGATATCTAGATAATAATGCTAACATATATGTTGTTACTATGGTGAATACAGGATTCAAATCTAGGGTTATTGAATTAAGAGAATGTTCATTCATAAAGAAGAAACCCTAAAACTAATCAACAAGAAAATTCTAGGGTAAGACAGGTAAGGGACATTATAGTGGTATTAGAGCATAATCTTGTCATCTTGTGAAAACTATAGTTAATATACCAGAGAAGAAAGTCTAGGAAAAACACCACCACAAACAAAACCATGGACAACTTTACACGTGGAAGCATATCATCTAACCCATCTTTCTGAAAAGAGTTATAATATGTCACATGAACTCTCTTTCCTAAGGTCTCTTAGTCAAGTAGATGAAAAATCTTCATATATATATCTAGGATATTAAAAGGGGATTTTCTTGAGGGCAAGCAAATTTAGAGGGGAGGATTGTCATGTCCCCGAAATTGGACACTTAGGTAACAAAGACACATTTAAAAATATTAATGATTTGATACCATTATAATTACAATTGTCAAAGACAATATTGTAATTATAATTATTATATTATAAATATCATGATCCCCAAAACCGTAATTCCAAAATACGAAGTATGGGAACACGAAATCGATATCAAAATATAAATATAAAAGAATGCAATTTAAAAATCATTATAATAATAATAATTATCACCGATAATATTATAATTATAGTAGTCAAATAAAAGGTATAAATTATATTAAATATAATATCATAATTACCAAGATACAAAACTCGGTATTATAATCATTATAATAAATAAATAATATATAGCCACCATAATCACAATATTGACAATTAAATACCATTATAAATATAAATAACTCTCATCTTATTATTATATTATAATTATAACTATATATAGAACAACTAATATTGTAATAAAGAAATGCCACCAGAAGATAAACTATAAACATAAATTATATAATGTTACTATAAGTATCAAAGAAAAATTATTAATAATTAATTTCATTCTAAACAAAGGCACCTGATGTTTGATATGGGACATTACACTACCCGGCTAATACCATCGAATAAAATCCTTCATATGCACTTTTGAGCACCAATAGAAAAACCATATGCAAACCATGCCCAAGAAAGAGGATAGAAAAAGATGCGAACATGCCCATTTCTTACACACCTTCATAGAGGCATGAACTCAGAGTACTCCAACGGCTCCCCTACTTGCATCACATTGCAAAGAAAAAATAAGGATAGCTTATTCAAATGCCTGTATCTCACACAACCAATACCACTTCACATAGTACATACTTAGACTCCATAGATGCATGAAGTCGATCAATGTATTCTTGATTTATTTATTCCTTTCATAGTATGTACCATTCCTGCATAAATCAATCACTACAGGCATCCTTGAACGTGAGAGTAGAAACCAGGAAAATGGAAAAAGAGCAACCGTTAAAAGAAGAGGGATGATTTCATAGTGCGTTGATTTGGCTGTGTAGAATGTAATGGCGAACTTCAACTATGTGTTCCAATCCCTAGGATTACTTTCTAACAAATTTTTTATTACTTCCAAAAAATTCTTATTGGTAGACTCAGCTACCCGATTTCCTTATGGATAATAGTTGGACGAGTATTTCAAAACTATGTTATATTCAAATTCCCATTGAATGAATTACGCAGAAGAAAAGTTTGGGTTATTATCACATACCAGAGAAAATGGTACACCAAACCTGGTAATAATATGTTCATTGAGGAATTTGATAATGAAATTGATGGTGTAGTTCTTGTAAGGTTGAGCTTCGATCCACCGTGTGCAATAATCCATCACAATCAAGATAAACTTCTGACCTACAAAATAATTTAGATTAATTACATTAACAAAATCCAACACCCATTGGGCAAACAATCTTATCTCATATACAAGTTGCAAGGGCATCACTGGGTTGAGCTCTCTAGATGCTAATGTTTGACATGTATGACATGTCCTAATGTGTTGATGAGAATCACAAAAACATGAGGCAAATAGTAAGTTGACCTCAAGATATGATGTGCCATTGTATCAATTGAACCATGTCCAGTGCCATGTTTTTCATGAAATTCAACAATGGCTTGCTTCACCTGCTATTGATCTAGACAACACAAATAGACACCCTCAAAGTTATTTCTATAAAAGGCTCCTCCCTTGATCATATAGTGAGAACTCTTTAGTCTCAGTGCTTTTCCCTATGTTGTATTCATCCCATCGAGACACTTTTTATTCAGTAACAGAAAAAATAGATCAACACACCACAAATCTCCTGTGAATGACTACATCGTATACTGCTGACAGGTGATGTTGGAGTCAACATCAGCCATTACTTTGGATAGTCCTTGCCATAAAACCAACTTCATAGGGTAAATTTCAAGGTCTTACTCTTGTAGAATCACCATCAACTTTCCTCTTCGCTCCTCCATTTCTCTCTTCATAAGAAGGGACTTCACTACAGGGTTAGGAATGATGGCAGTGATTTGGCTGCGTAGAATGTAATGGAGGAATTTCTTAACAACCCCTACCAGTGTGAAGGCCTGCTTCTCCAATGGTGGGTATCTAATCTCAACATTATTGAATGGGGAACTCATGAAAGCTATCAATCATTCATCCCCTTCAGCTTTTTCCACTATGTCAAAACAACACATGAATGGTCAAAGGCAAAAGAATAAATAAAGAAAGGCTATAGATAATCAGGGCTAGTTAACACTAGTGCTTCTAAGATGGACTATTTGATTTGTGAAAAGGAAGCATTGGCCTCATTAATCCATTCAATCTTCATGTCTTTCTTCATTATATCATTAAGGGGCTTGCCAATTTCAGCAAACCCAATTATGAGCTTCCTTACGAAGTTTATCTTTCTAAAGAAAGATCTCATCTCTTTCTTGCTACCCATCATAGGCAGTTTCAAGATGTATTCCACTCTATCAGGGTTGATTGAAATGCCTCTTTCAGAAATTATATGACCCAACAGTTTTCCTTCTAAGACCTTGAACACATATTTCTTTGAGTTCAGGAAGACACCATACTTTATACATTTTTCCAAAACGTTTGAAAAATTAGCAATGTGGTCCTCCCTATTGTTGGAAAATATATTCAGATCATCCATATCATTAATGGCCACATCCATTGTACACTGAAAGTTTTCTCCAGCGTTAAAGAGATCAAATGGAATCCTTCAATAGGAAAATGTTCACCACTTGGTCATGAAAGCAGTCTTCATTCTATCCTTGTAATTGACCAAGAATATCTAGAAAATACATCATCTATGAGCCATTGACTATTTGTAGGACTTCATCAAGGGAAGGAAGAGGGTAATTGTCCTTTTCCGAAGCCTTGTTCAAATTTCTAAAATTGACACATAGTCTAATTTCCCCGTTCTTCTTAAGCACAAGCACCAAATTTGTAACCCAATTTGAATGCCTTACGGGGAAAATGATTCTGGATGACAACAAATTTTTCATATCTTTAAGAATCAACAATTAAATCAAGGTATTAACTAGATATTTCTTTTGATGGAATGAATTTTCTTGAGGCTTGAGAGGGATAGTGTGAGTTATCACCGAAGTGTCAAAATATTTTTAAGTCTTCATATCCACAAGAAATTGCTGCAATATCTTCCTTCAACACCTTCAAGAATTAGTCTCGAATGTCCTTCGGACAAGTCTTCCCAATGAATATATTTTTCTCTGGGCTTGAATCTGCCAAGTTGTATGTTTCATACTTTCCTCCATCAACATCCATAGGTAATTTCTCATGGGCCCGAGGATCAAAATAAAATATCCTTTCTAGTGCTACCATTCCCTTGGGGATACTGTTAGTTTTCAAATTATTTATTCCCTCTGCATCACAATCTTTTGGATCCTAGTCTCCCTAATCTCTATCAGACTCATCAATGATTTTTCCTTTGGAGACATCTGAACTTGCCAAAAAGGAAAGGATGTGCTAATCATTGTCAAACACTTTGAAGTTTTGAACATTATTAGGAATGGATGGAATTGACACTAATTCGATAGAAAATATATTTAGCTTGGAATCTTGCATTAGTTCTAGGGTACTAGCTACTACAACCAATGCATCTGCAATCTAATTGTCTTCTATGAGAATCAACTTAATACCAAAAACATTAAAATCCTTGATCAGGTTCCATACCCTATTTCTATAAGCAACCAATCTTTTGTTGTGGAACGTGTACTAGCTATGAACTTGTTTCAAAATCACCTAAAAATCTCCCATAACTCTGAGGGCTAACACTTTCTTTTGATGTGCAAATATTAGTCCCCAGACCAATGCCTCATATTCAACAGTGTTGTTAGTGCATCCAAATTATAACATGTAGGAATCAAAGTAAGTTTTCCCTTTCAGGCTGGTTAGTTCTACTCCAGCTCCACTCCCAATTTTAGATTTAGAACCGTCGAATTTGAGGATCCATAGTTCATCTTGGGCTACAATTTCTTTCTTCAGGTCAATCCCAAGTGGTTGCTTAAAGGAAGTAGGTGATGACTTTGACTGGTTTGGGATGCTAAGGTCAGGTGATTGTTGTTCTTGACGATTTTTAGGTATTTCCTACAACTCCTTATGATTATCAGCTTTGCAAATCACTTTCCCTTTAATAAATTCCTTAGGAATTCAAAGATTAGCAGGTTCAAGGGTATTTGGTAATTTTTGGGGACCTTTGATCTCAATTTTGTAAATTAAAAGATGGAGTTTGAGTTTGATAAAAAAGTAAAGAAAATCCTTCTTGTATGTTGTATGTTTTTGTCAAAACAGTCATAATAGTAGTTTTAGATGAAAACTGACTCGAGGATGTTGTAAGATTGTTGTTGCAGGCATCTCCTAACTGGAAAACGTGGTTAAGGATATCTAAATAGGGTTGGCATGTTAACTCAAAATGATTCTGATAGTGGACCTTGCACCAATTTGGGAGTAACAAACTCCACAAGTGTACCTCTTCTCCCAAGACCAACTTGTCTTATTGTAGTTTCTGAATTAACACTTGCTGGTTAATATTAGTTATAGGATCACTATTTTATAAGGGTTGTGAGTAATTAGGCATTTAAAAGTTCATGACCTCATCCCTCCTATAAAAACATATTTCGGTATTAAAATAAGCTACTTCATTAGGATTGTCATACTCTATGATCATGTACTTCAAGCAAGCTTACTTTCTATCCTAATATGAGTTGGCATACCCTTTCATGGCAGCCACATATGTGAGAAGTCCAACAAAAGGTAACCTCCTATATCCTTCATCAAATCCCTACTTAAAAACATGCCATACATTTATGGAATTTCAACAATATGAATATCTATATAACTTTGAATCCTTGGGTCTGATCCAATCTGAATGTGCACATTTTTTAATTTCCCTACAATGTTCACTTTAGTTTTATCCAACTATATAATTTTTTTATGAGTTTGAGCTGGGTTTAGGCCTAATTTATTATAAATGTAAAATGGCATAACATTACCCAAGGCTCCAAAATCTAATAAGAAGTTATGTATGTTCTTCCCAAATATCCTCAAACTTAGCAAGAACGGTGGTGTTTCTGCCTTTCCCCTATATAGAGTTACGTTCACCTCAACAGATGGAGTCATTTTTGCTTTTCCCTTTGACTGGTCTTCTTTATCCAAAGCCTTCAACATGAGTTTATGTTGGGTGGGACCATCTTTACAACATCAAAGAATGTCAAAGAGGTCCTTTGCTTCTATGTTTTTGAAATCAAATCATAGTCCATGTTATTATTATGTTGTTGTTTAGGAAAAAATGTAGAATTACCTTTGTTTGGAATCTTAGATGGCCCTTTGGGTGGAGGTGGATTTTTATCCAATTTTATTATTAGGGGGGACCATATTGTTGTAAGGGGCAAACATGGTGAATGGCCCCTTATTCTAATTTCTCAAAAAATGGCCTCCCTTAGCCTGAAAAGCTTGGGTGTCATAGATATCCATTTTTGGCTCATTTTCTCCTTGCATGGAAACCTAATATTCCTAGTCATAAGTCTTGAAGGCCATAGTAGTATCCATGGACCCACCGCCTTTGTTAGAATTACCCTATGGTGATTGAGAATCAACCTGAGCCATCTTAACCATTTTTTCTACCTCTAGGTAGTTAACCTTAGAATGTGTTGCAGTATTATGCAATTTGCACCAATTATTCATAAAGTCTAAATCTACAATGTCTGTAGTATGTTTTTTGTCTTCATTGACCTAATAATTATGAGGAACTCCCCCATTGTTTTCTCTGGTATCCCATTTTCTATTGTTGGGTCTTTGGTTGTATCCTCTTTTTTTATTTTGATAATTCTAGTTCTGGAAGTTTTAAACTAGTAGTTTCTCTGATTCTAGTTGTTGTTTTCGTTAGAGTAGTTATTTTGATTGGAATACCCTCCCTGATTTTGATATTGGATTTGGTTTTGAAGGGGGTTCAATTTGAATTGGGTCATTTCATTAGTCACCTGAGACAAGGTTTTCTTCAAAAGTTCCAACTCTATTGTCAAATGAGCAGTACACTCATTTTCAATAGTTATTGTAGGTGATGGGTTGATTGTGGTGTTGGATGCTCAACACGATTTTGAGAATTTTTTTACTCTTGGAAGGAATCTAAGGTTCCACCATTGACCATGGAGGGTGTAATTCAACCAAAGGTCCATAGGTAGAATGGGACATTCCTGGGACTGTGTTGAATAGAGGGGTTCCATTGGGAATTCTAGGATACCCTAGGGGAGGCAGATCCCCTCCCATACCACCTGATTGGTAACTTATCTTCTATTACAGTTTGATGGCTAGGTGGTATACTTTGGTTAGTAAATCAATGTCTACAGGTAAGTAATTTCTTTGCAGAAATAAACCAATCAATGGATCAATGACCTTAAAGTATGCTTGGATGGTGATATTCTTAGCCACCATGTATGGTTCCTGCTTTCGCCTGTACATCCTCTGTAATTATGTGTTTAATAAAGGAAAGGGTTCATGGGGTTCCTTTCTTATCATGGAAAATTGGTGATATAGGATGGATGGGTCTACATAGACCCATAATAGATTAATTTAAGCATCCTTAAAATTGGTCCAACTGAGAATGGATCCAATAGGTAGGTTTACGTACCAACTGTAGGTCATATCTCCCAGTGAGTAAGGAAATAGTCTACAGGCCACATCATGATTTTCTATTTGGGCCTGAGTGCATGCATCTTTAAATGCCTGGATGTGCTCTTCTACACTTCTAGATTCCCCATGGGTATACTTTGGGAAAAACTTCTCTGGATTTTTGGGCATCTTATGTATACCACAGGGAATGGTTTTGAGTGGGAGTTTCTTTACTTGTTGATCAAACTTAGACTCCATCTTATGATTTACAAACTAAGATCAGAGGGCCCCATAAATTACTAGATACCCCTACCCTTGCTAATCTTCCAATTCCTAAGGAACTGTTCAAAGGGAAAGTGAGTTGCAAAGCTGATAATCATAAGGAGCTATAGGAAATAGTTTTTGCACATGTGTTTAATCTGAATGAAATACCTAATAGTCATCAAGAACAACAATCCCTTAACATTGTCATCACAAACCTGTCAGATCTGCCACCTACTTCCTTTAAGCAACCACTTAGGACTGACCTGAAGAAAGAAATTCCAGCCCAAGATTAACTATGGACCTTCAAATTTGATGGTTCTAAATTTAAAACTAGGAGTGGAGTTGAAGTATGACTAACCAACCCAAAAGGGAAAACTTACTTTGTTTCCTACAAGTTACAATTTGGATGCACTAACAAGATTGTTGAATACGAGGTATTGGCCTAGGGACTAATGTTTGGACATCAGAGGAAAGTGTTAGCCCTCAGAGTTATGGGAGATTATGAGCTGATCGTGAAACAAGTTTGTAGTCAATACATGTGCCACAAAAAAATATTGGATGCTTACAAAAATAGGGTATGAAACCTAATCGATTATTTTAATGATTTTGGTATTAAGTTGATTCTCAAAGAAGAAAATCATATTACAGATGCACTAGTTGTAGCAGCTAGTACCTTGAAACCAATGCAACATTCCAAGATAAAGAGATTTTCAGTCGAATTAGTGTCAATTCTAGCCATTCTTGATAATGTTTGAAACTTCTAAGTTTCTTATGATGATCAAAAAATCCCTGCCTTTTTGGAAAGTTTAGATGTTTTCAAAGGAAAAATCATTGATGTGTGCGACAGAGATTAGGGAGACTGGGATCCAGAAGATTATGATGTAGAGGGCATAATTAATTTGAAAACTAATAGTATCCCCAAGGGAATGGTAGAACGTCTTTGATTCTGATCCTCGAGCCCATGAGAGACTGCCTATTGATGTTGATAGAGGAAATTATGAAACAAACAACTTGGTGGATTCAGACCTAGAGAAAAATATATTGATTGGGAAGACTTGACCGAAGAACATTTGGGAAAAAATATTGAAGCTACTGAAGGAAGATATCACAACAATTTCTTGGGGATATGAAGACTTAAAAATATTTGATACTTTGGTGATAACTCACACTATCCCTCTCAAGCCTTAAGAAAAGCCATTCCATCAAAAGCAATGCCCAATTAATGCCCCGATTGAACCACTGATTCTTAAAGAGGTGAAAAAGTTACTGTTAGCTAGAATCATTTTCCTCGTAAGGCATTCAACTTGGGTTGAAAATCTGGTGCCTATGCATAAGAAGAATGGGGAAATCAGACTATGTGTCGATTCTAGAAATCTGAACAAGGCTTTAGAAAAGGACAATTACCCTCTTCCTTCCCTTGACGAAGTCTCGCAAATAATCAATAGATCATAGATGATGTCTTCTCTAGATGGTTATTTTGGATATAACCAAGTGTTGGTCAATTATGAGGATAGAATGAAAACTGATTTCATGACCAAGTGGGGAACATTTTCCTACTGAAGGATGTCATTCGGTCTCATTAAAGCTAGAGAAACCTTTCAGCATGCAATGGGTGTGGTCTTTAAGGATTTGGTAGGTAAATGCATTATTATTTATATGGATGATCTGATTGTATTTTCCATGAATAGGGAGGACCATGCTGCTGATTTGTTAAAGGCTCTAGAAAAAAGTATAAAGTATGGTGTCCCCCTAAACCCAAAGAAATGTGTGTTTGGGGTCTTAGAAGGAAAATTGTTGGGTTATATAATTTCAAAAAGAGGCATTTCAATTGATCCTGATAGAGTGGAATCTATCTTGAAATTGCCTATGTTAGGCAACAAGAAAGAGATGAGATCTTTCTTCAGAAAGATAAAATTCATAAGGAAGTTCATAACTAGGTTTGCTAAAATTTTCAAGCCCCTCAATGAGATGATGAAGAAAGAAACGAAGATTGAATGAAGTAATGAGGCCAAGGCTACCTTTTCACAAATCAAATAGTCCATCTCAAAATCACCAGTGTTAACTAGTTGCAACTATCTATACATTTCTTTATTTATTCCTTTGCATTTTCATTTGACCATTCATGTGTTATTGTTTTGACACAGGGTAAAAGTACAAAGCTGTGTCATAGTTTTATAAAGGAAATAACCAACACTGATCTAGCTTTTAAACTTGAATAACTAGAAAGTGGCATATATGTTTTAAATTTTGAACTGATGTAAACTAATAAAATGTGTATTTTTTAGTATATTTTATGTTTGTATTTTTTTGACAAGATTAAAACATTATTTGAATATAATTTTTAATAAATTATCACTATAATTTAGTTGTTTGTAAAATGTTGAGAAATGACGTTACATGAGACGTCAAGCTTTATTTAGTAATTTTATTTTTTTTCCTTCAAATTTTTGTGTATATTTCTAACTTGAAACTTTAAGGCATGGATATATATTTTTGCAATTTTAATAAATATATATTTTTAAATAAATATTTAAATGTGCATGTATTAAACCATGACTCTTTCCACTCGATGCCAACTTTTATTTTAAATATTTATCTAAAATAGAAAACAAATTATACTATCTTAATCTAGATTCTTTTATCTAGGGCATCATATTTTTTAATTTTTTCTAAATAGGTTTTAGTATTTTTCTTGACATGGTAATCAACCTAATATTTTTATGACGATAACCTACTTTTAGTAAAAAGTAAAAATAAAATATAAATAATAGTTGAACTATTAAAATAAATATATATTTGAGAACTACACTTATAGATCTACAAAAGGGTATTTTTGCATTTTTTTTAAATGTTATTTATATGAGTAGGAGTTGTTGAAACATTAAATTTTCAAATTATCTCATTTTTTTTAGTAAATTGGCCTCAAAGTGGTGCTACATATGCATTTAGCCAACAATTTTATTTGGAAAATTTGTGGACATATTTAACTTATCTAGAATGAATCTTACTAGATCATATGTTTGACCGAAATTGATTTTTAGTTATAAATACTAAAATTCACTTGTGTTGGATAAGTTGGTCGAAAGTGTGACACAACTTTGTACATTACCCCACAGTGGAAAGCCGAAAGGGGATGAACGGTTGATAGCTTTCATGATTTTTCCCTTCAAGAATACTGAGATCATATACCCACCATTGGAGAAGCATGCCTTTGCATTAGTAAGGGTTGTTAAGAAATTCCACCATTACATTCTACGCAGCCAAATCACCGCCATCATTCTCAACCCTACAGTGAAGTCCCTTCCTATACAAAGAGAACTGGGGGAGCGAAAAGGAAAGTGGATGGCGATTCTATAGGATTTCAACCTTGAAATTAACCCTATAAATTTGGTTCAAAGGCAAGGCCTTTCCAAAGAAATGGGTGACATTGAATCCAACATCACCTATCAATGATATATGGTGTAGTCATTCACAGGAGATCCATGGTATGTTGATTTGATTTTTCTGTTACTGAATAACAAGTGTCTCGATGGGATGAATACAATATAGAGAAGAGCACTAAGATTGAAGAGTTGTCACTATATGATCAAGGGAGGAGCCTTGTACAAAAAGAACTTCAAGGGTGTCTATTTTTGTTGTCTAGATTAGTAGTAGGTGAAGCGAGCCATTGTTGAGTTTCATGGTAGACAGGGCACCAGACACGGTTCAACTGATGCAATAGCACATTATATCTTGAGGTTAGGGTACTATTAGCCTCATGTTTTTTGTGATGCTCATCAACATGTCAGAACATGTCATATATGTCAAATATCAGCATCCAAAGAGCACAACCTAACGATGCCCCTACAACCTGTATATGAGGTAAGACTATTTGCCAAACAAGCATTGGATTTTGTCGAGGTAATTAATCCAAATTCTTCTACAAGTCACATGTTTATTTTGACTGAAATATTATTGCGCATGGTGGATCGAAGCTCAATCTTACAAGTACTTCACCACTAATGTCGTTATCAAATTCCTCAATGAACATATCATTACCAGGTTTGGGGTATCATTTTCTCTGAATGTGATAACGGTCCAACCTTTTCTTCTACACAATTCATTAAATGAGAATTTGAATATAAGATAGTTTTGAAATACTCATCCAACAATTATCCATAGGGAAATGGGGTAGTTGATTCTACTAATAATAATTTGTTGGAAGTAATCAAAAAGTTGTTAGAAATTAATCCTAGGGATTGGCACACACAACTAAAGCTCACCTTATGGGTGGATAGGACTAGAATTAAAGTTACCCTAGGAAACTCACCGCTTAAATTAGTTTATGGCCAAGACCCAATCTTTCCTATCAATCTATAGATACCTATTTTATGGTTTATTCAAGAGTTCTACTCTAATGATGATAGGATCAAGGTTAGATTAACTAATTTTCTCAATCTAGAAGAACAGAGGGATGTTGCCTTGCAAAAATTTTCCAAACATTAGGCTATAGTCAAATGCTAGTTTAACAAGAGAGCCAAAATCAAGGCATTCAGGATATCTGACATTGTGATGTTATGGGATAAGGCTAGAGAGAGGAAGGATGATCACCAGAAGTTTGATAAACTATTGTTGGGACCATACTGGATCAATGATATCCTTGGTGAGAATGCTTTCTAACTTAGCACCTTAATGGGAGAACATGTTCCATTGCTAGTCAATGCGTAGTTTCTCAAGCATTACTTTAGCCCATGAAGGCTTGATCGTTCAACACTTGTATATATTTATTTTAGTGGTTTCCTTGTTTTGGTTTGTTTTTTTATTTGGTTTCTTTTGTTTTTTTGTTGTCTTTCATTGTTCTCTTTCTATTTTGGGGGACTTTCATTTTCATCATGTTGGATTAATGGGTGGTTTTTCAAAGGATACTGAGGGAACTATCATAGATAAATTGATTTAGGTATTTTCAAGAATATTTTTCATCCTTTTTCATTAAAAAATTATGTTTTATGTCCATCTTAATGATAGTTTGAAAGATTAGAACAACTGGCTATATTTTAAGTGATCTTATGAACCATGATTGAATTTGTCACATATTAGATAGAGTAATTTATTTCCTTGAAGGCTTAGCTATCTTAAGATGACTGTATTCTTGTTTCAGCTGAAAAATCCAAGTCCCAACACTATCATGAGGTCCATCGTAGTTCTCAACCTAATTTTTAGATTACTACATCTGAGTATTCAGGAAAAAGATAATAAAATAACTGCTTCAAGTAAAGCCAGTAGAAAAAAAAAAAAGATTTTTTTTTGAAAGTATGCTCAATATTATAAGGGTGACTCAAGCACCTCTCCTAGGGTTGTGGATGCCTAGCTAGAAGTAGAGAAATGATTTGAGAGAACTAGAGGTATCTCCATTGGGGCTATAGATGTCTGGTTGGTAGCAGAGCAATACCCAAGATATCATTACACAACAGCTAAAGAGACCCACATCATGTAGCTTGAATCTGAATATAGTTGTTTCAAGGATAGGTAAATTATTTAAGGAAAGGATGAACCACTATGGCACACACTTAGATTCAAATTGGTTATATTGATTCACGATTTTAGGTTTCGACTCAACCTTCTTTGTTGTAGTTGATCATGCTCAAGTAAAAATATTCATAAACTAGAGGATTTGGGTGACTAAATTCTTTAGTATCTTGAAAATAGGTAAAACATTTTCCGAGTTGAGTCACCAATTGTTATGCCCTACATAACCACCCCATTTTTTTAATCTAAAATGTGTCCCCCTTTGTTTTCTTTATCCTTGGTGTTCTTGTTTGAGCTTTGGGAGTTGTCTTTTTCCTTCCAATTCTTTGCTTTTCTTTGTTTTTCGAGTTCAGGTTTCAGGTTATCACTGGCACTTGACACCTTTAAACATGTGAAGTCTAGGTTTCTTCCCAATATCACTCCTCACATTTTTTATTTCTTCTGTTGGAAGTGGATTTTATAATTGAACCAGAACCAAGAACCTTCACAAGGTCTTGTTCTAGTAATCGTCTTGACTCTGATTTCCAAATTTGTGTTTGTCTTTGTGTGTTTCAGAATTGGGTATCAGATCAGAACCTGAACCAAGAACCTTTTTGGGGTTCTTGTTCTTGGTTCCATCCCAATCTCAATTCCTGTACCCTCTTGCTTATTTTGCTTGTTGGGTTGGGGTTTCAGAACCTTCCCAAAACTTTGCACTTATTGAGGGTTTCGGTTCTCGGTTCCATCCTAATCTATGCTAAGTCTTTGATTTGATCCCTATCCCAATTCCGATTTCTGACCTCTTGTCGAGATTAGAAATCAAGATGAAACTTGAAGTACTCCCATTTGCTAACTCCTGGTGTTGGGTCTAAACCTAATCCCAACTTTCGATATGTTTTCCTCCAGGGTTTTGATGCAGAATAGGAAACCAATCTCGATTCCCGATAGGCCTATTGTAGACTTCAAATGCTTAATCCAAACCTAATCCCGATGTCCAAAAAGTATTATATGAAGGGTTAGTAGTGGTCACATCTATGGTGCAAACCCAATCCTGACTCTCAAAATTATTGAAATATCATCTAGAAAAACACTTCGTTTAGATTATAGGTTTTCAATGTGAGATGTATATGATAACTAACCTTGTCTATTGCTCTTATTGCCTAATGAATTTCATCCTTTGTAGGTTCAATTAAATTTCTTCATAAGAGGATATTGGCACTAAAGAGGTGCAAGAGGTGCAAGAGGTGCAATGAGTGCAACAAGAGCAAGGAGGACAAAGAGGACAAAACCCTAAGAGGCTTAAACCAAAACAATTGCTCTAAAATATGAAGTATAAATACCAAGGAAATCTAGTTCCATCCAAGTTTGGGTCAGTAGTAATGGAGATAATAGACACATTAATTGGTCATATTGACCTGGAATAGTTTTTTAAGGAAACTTCTGTAGAGGATGCTAATCATAAAGAAAAGAAAATTGCTAAATCAGGGTTGGCACACATAGCCTCATTTCCCATTGTTGTACAGTGTCTTGAATTTATAGTAGCAGTTGTAAATACCTATAATACAACTCAAAGAAAATGCATTGATTCTTGGGGAAATGATATCATTGGTTTGTCACAAGGAAGATCCTATTATTCCTATGCAAACTAAGGATACCCCTCCCACTATAACTTCAACTACAAAAGTTTCCCCAGTGATTGATGTAATAGAATCACCTATACCATATGATTCTAAGGAGACTCCCCTTTAGGAAGAATTTTCTAAGCAAAAGGGAGAAGAGGAAGAATATTCTAAGGAATATCTTGAGGTAGGGGATGTTGAGTTTGAGGAGAGGAACCTATGGAATGAAGCATAAATGAGCCAGGTCTTAACTGCAGAAGAATAGAAAGAAATATTGGAGAGTGCTCAAAAGCAAGCCTTTGAGGAACTTGCTTGTGAGGAAGTGGAGGTTGTAGAAGAACAAAAGAAAGCTGAACTGGACAAAGTAGTAGAGCAGGAAGCTTGTGCAAAGGATCTTGAGCAAAAACAAAGGGATGAAGAAGAAGCTGCATAGAAAGGATTGGAAATGAAGAAGTTAGAAGAAATAAAAGCTCTGAAAAATGAGAAGATAGAGCAAGAGAGATGACTGAAAGAGAAAGATGAGCAAAAAAATTATTCTTCAAAACAAATAGTAGAAATAGTTCCTACTACACCTCCCTCTTCAACACCTCTGAGCACCTAGTAGGTAACACCTCAATCTCCCACTCCTACATGGTTAAAGTTGAACCTAGAAAAGAGGTAGCAAGTTCTAGCCTAGTTAGTGACTTGGGATGATATAGTGAAGGAGGTTGATAAAGTGAAGCCCAAGAAGAAGCCTTGAGCCATTCATTCCATAAGGCTCACTATGATGGGGACTTGGTGGCTGGTATTGCAACTCTAGTGGCTAATAAAGATGATAGGGAATTGCAAGCTTCATATTACCAAATTAGTACTGTCAATCTAGGTAAGTAGGCAAGGAATCAATAGATGAATCTCATCAACATTGTGGCTATAATTACCAAATCAAGAATTATTAAATACAAGCATGCCAAGGATGATATTAAGGCTCAGGTAGGGTAGATGCAAATTTTTTTGAAGGAAATCACCACTTCTACTTCCGAACAGCCAACACCATCAAAAGTTCCTATACTAATGAGCTGGAAAGAAGTTGATGAGCTGAGCAAGATGAAAAGAAAGGCTCATATGATGGAAAAATGGGTTGTCCTTCTTAAGAAGGAGATAGAAGAACTTTTCACTACTGGTTCTAAGGGTTATACAGAGGTAAGTGAGTTGATCAAGTCTCTAGAAAAGTATACTCGACAACTAGGAACAAAAGAAGATAAATATGCAGATTATATGTAGAAGTTAAGGATTTTGAAGAAGGTGCCCAGGGTAGATATAACTGAATATTCTATTTTGGAGGATCGATACTTTAGCTATATTGATAAATGTATGAACATTTTAATCTTTAAAATAAAGGTTCTTATGGAGCATAGAAGGATACTACAACATGCTCAACTTGAGATTTATCTGATGAAACAAAGGTGATTAAGGGGATTATTGTTGAAGTAATTGGCAAGGAGGTTTCGTCGGGTCATGATTTGATTTCCTTATAGGAGATGAAAGATCAATGGAATAGTAGGTTAGAAGGGTTGATATATAAAGGAGATGATGATGAAGGCCCTCTTCTAGATAAGTTGATGGAAATCAGATTTTTTGTGAGATGTTGCCAGGAATGTTAGCCAACTGCAAGATATGTATGTTGCCACCACCAAGGAGTTTTAAAGGGAAATGTTCAGGGTGGAATGGTAAATGCACTTGAAGATGAGACCTTGCAAAAAAAATTTAACAACACAGAAGAATACTTTAAGCAAGTCAAAACAACCAAATAGATAAGGCCGCCAAGTAAAAGAAATAATATTCCATTTTTGAAAAAGAATTTGGTTGACAAAGCTTAACTCTAGATCAGTTTCAACCATTTTCAGGTGTTTTGTGAACAACAATTAACTCCAGATCAGATTTTTGACAAGCAGTTGACTCCAAGTTATTTTTCATAGGAAAGGAAGGGGACATATTTCTTCAGCAGAATAGCAGTGAACTCCTAGTAAAATTTGATTGACCAAGAATGAGTTGTACTTCTTCAATCTTAGTAATTTCAGTAAAAAGAAGACTTGGGCTCAACTGGAAGCGCCTCCTATAATTTTTGATCTAGGCACCGATTGATGAATCGTTATTTTTTAAAGGATAATTTAGTGTTTAATTATTTCTATAAGTTATAAATTTCTCCTCATTATAGAGGTTAGAAAAGTGAAGTCAGATTTGTGGCCTAAGACTAGACATTTTATTTTTATAGCTTTTATGCAACACTTAAACATTTTTTTACAGATTTAATGCAAATAGTTAAATTCCAAAAGTTTGTTAATTTAATGGTAATGTTGATAGACAATGGTTTTTCGTGTGCTAGTGAATTTTTTTGTGCATAAATGTCTCTTAATTGATGAGAATCAATAGAAGATATCTAATTTAAAACTATCTATTGAGTTATCTGTGAATGATATTTTCTTGTTCTTTATTGATCTATGAATTTTGGTGATGAGCTTGTGATGTTTGTTGTTGGAAAAATAATTCTTAAAAAAAGTGATGATGAATGGTGTTACGTATACTAAATATGCACTATGGATGAATGTGATTGCATGAATTTTTCGTGAATGATTTCATTTTATAGTTTTGACTAAATTAGGAAATGATCGTTACAAAAAATGCATGCCTAAATTTAAGGAAATATTTATTCATGTTTTGTTGTTCCAAATCGTTGATCTATATTTTTTTGTTTATTTAAAAACCCCATGTTGGAATACTCTGTAATATCTAGTTTGTATCATTTTACCAACAAAGGGCCCCTTGAATATTACAGTTTCATGAATCATTGAATGATGACAGCACAGTTGAGAACTAACTACTGAGACCTTAGAAGATAGTTGGTTTAAGATTCGCTATCTTTTTCAGGAGAAATAGAATAGAGACATTATGTTTAACATTGTTGTGTTATTATGACCATAAACAATACCCTCCTATCCTACCTTATGGAAATAGGCCACCTATGAAGAGTATCCATTATTTGATTGCAAGATCCTTCTACCTCAAGAAAATAGAGGATTATTTTTAATTTCTTATTTGTGTTTACCAACTGTATGTAATCTTCAATCTTGGCTCTCACTACCTCTTGAAATTGGGAGACTAATATCATTCTATATGAGATTTGAGTCATCAATCTAGTTTTCCTAGAAAAAATAATCTTGTCTCCCACCTCAAATCTTCATCTAGTATTCTTAAAAACTAATGGATTACAAGAATGAATTTCATGCTAGAGTAATCATGCATAAGCTAATAATTAATTAATCTTTATTTGCTTATTAGTCTAATTCATTTGATGTACTTAAGCTAAACTTAGGAATTCTTTTTACTGTTAATTCAAGAGACCTATTATTAGATCATTTTGTCTGATCACATAGGATGTTGACACTTTTCATGAGTTAGTACCTTTATCTTCTAGGTTTGTTCCTATAAAGCACTCACCCTCATTGTATTATTCACATGATCTCTTTAAATATTCTTGAGGTTCATTTTGTAAGTATTATTTTTGTTGAAGAATAAAAAAACATTATTTTGTAGATCTCTCACATGGAAGGTGTTTTTTGTTTGTTGTTTGATCTTTCATCTTGTGTTTGTTCACAATTCTCACATGGTACTAGAATGCAGATTCAATAAACCTCTTCTCTATTTTTGAGTTTTTTTCTCAACTAGTGTTATAGGAGCAAATATGAAATCTTCATTATTATCCCTTTTTATTTGAAAAAATCAGCTACCCCAAGGTCATATGGATGACCAAGACTTGGCCCTTGGGGGGCTTTAAAAAAAATGAATTTTTTTTAACAAAATAAGAAGAATTGGGAAAATCATGACAACTTTTCACTCGAGTATCAAAATTAGGAAAATTAAATATCATTGGAAACGTGGTACTAAGAACTATCCAATGGTGTTGGTTTTTTCTTAGATTTTTTTGTTGGTACATTTTATCACCTACCAAAGTTAGATGTACTATTTTCACTCTCAAGCTCACAACTTTTGACTAGTTTCTCTATTTTTTGCAATTCTAGTAGTTTTGGAAAAGTATTTCAAAACTATTCACAAGCATTCATGCAAAATTTCTAAATTTTTCTCTAGGCATTTTATTCATTTTTTTTGTGTTTTCATATTTGGGCGAACTACTTGGATTTTTTAGATCCTAAAAACTTCCTGTTTACGTGGGATGACTTGTTTTTGGTTGTTTTATATATATTTTCATCTTTTTCTCCTATTTGGGCATTGTAGACATATTTTACATGCAAATTATTTTTTGTAGATGCACTAAAATAAAGTGCCACTCTAGTGTATGTTTTTAGGGATTTCACACATCCCGTTATGCCTTTTTTACCCATTATATGATATAAAGTGTCATGGGTGGGTTGTGAATTCCTTTGTTTTAACGTCACACATTTTTCAAGTGATTTTTCCTTCCACGACAACATCAAATCCCAATTATTCTTGCTTCATACTCGTGTGTTTGGTTTACACACCCTTTTATTGATAGGTACTTTCATGCACATGTTTAGATGTTGTTTGTTATTGTATATGCACTTCTTGGTGGCATATGGTTGTAATGGACCTATCTTGGCTCTTCCTTTGTACATTATGGGGGGGTTTCTACTATTGGTGTTAATGCTTCCTTAGTTTCATCTTGGAGTGGTTTTTGCATCTAGTTCTTGTTCTTATGCACTAGGTAGATGTAGTGGCTCATTGCCCATGCATTTTAGCAATATGGATCATTTTTTTGGAATATGATGTTGTTGATTATTGTCATTAATTGTTGTCATTGATGTCAACATATCTAGGTTGATTGATTAAGGTTTGGTTTTGATGCTTTGATGATCTAGATTGGTGTACTCCGAATGTTGTGTTGTGTTGATCTATCTTTGGTCGTGCTTGTCCTGGTCCCATTCATTTTACAACATAATGAGATACATTCTTATGGGTCTAGACCGATCTAGAAAGTGGTTAGTGTGCCTTAAAACATTGTTTTCATTGTAACATGTACATCCTATTCTTTGGTTTTGGATATCATAGTTAATAGGTAGTGTGTTGATTTGAGTGAGGAAGTTCTATATGGTCCACATTTCTTTCCTCTCCACCATGGGAATATTTTGTGGTGACCTAATTCAAATTTTGTTTGTTTGACTTAGAAGTTTTAGGAAGCATGGAATGGAATTGTGTTTGGCTAACTTAGGAGATTATGAAGGCATGATTTGGTATAAGTAAAAGTTGATTCTATTCTTTGAAAGCAAGTGTAGTGAATGTGAATCTAAAATATAGATATTGTGTAAATGTATACAACTAGAGGAAGTAGATAGTGAGATTATATTTAGTGTCATTGTTGGTGATAGTTACTTCTGTAGTGGATTCCCTTTCATCATTATTTTGGAAGTGATCAATTCTTTGTTGGAAGTGAGCCTTTCTCTTTTGGTAGTGTTCCTTTTTTTATCTTTGGCTGTAATAGCTAGGCAGTGAGCCCATCGACAGTGAGCCTTACCTATAGTGACCAATCTGGTAGTGAGCCTTTGTAAAAATCACCTTAATTGGTGTCACCTTAACTATTGTTTTAGAGTTGAGAATTAGCATTCTCTATGGTTTTTCCCTTCTTGGGTTTCCACGTAATTTTTTGTGTTTATTGTGCATGATATTGTTATGTGTTTTTCATGTTCATATTTGTTAGATCATTATCTGATTGACTTAATTTTTCTCCGGATTGATTAAGGTCAAGAAAATTGTTTTATAATAATTGATTCACACCCTTCTCAGTTATTTAAACTGTTCAACAATTGGTATCAGAGCCTTGTTTCCTTGAAGAAGATCTTAGCCACTTGGGGAAGATTTGATGGCACACAAACTAAAAATTCATGTGTTTGTTGGATCTAAATATAGTTTTTGGAAAGTGCAGATGAGAGGTTACCTGATTTCTCTAGGGTACAAAACTTGGAAATTTGTTGAGACAAAATATGTTGAACCGAAAAATGGTCCTTCTTCTGCAGATGAGATTTCAGCCTAGGAAGAGAATGAAAAGGAAAGATATGCAATCTTTAGTTCTTTGTCTAAGACTGAGTTAACAAAAGTTATTTCATTGGACACTACTTATGATGTTTGGGAAAATTTGAAATAAATATATGAAGGAAATGATAGAGTCAAATTATCAAAGAAGTTGATAGCTAAGCGCAGATATGAAAACTTGAGGATGGAAGAAGGTGAGGATATAGAAAGCTATTTTTAGAGAGTTGACAGTGAATTAAATGAAGTTAGAAATCAAGGATACACTCTGACAGATGAAGATGTTATGGAGAATATTCCGATGACCCTACCAGAGAGCTACAATGACAAGATCTTAGCTATTGAGGAAGTTTATGATCCAAATAAATTCACCAAAGATCAACTATTTAGCACCTTGGCCGTGTTTGAGATGAGGAAGTTTGGAAAAGAAAAGGAGAAATATTAAATAGCCTTGAAAGCCACAAAAACAAAAGAAGATCCAAATAGTGAAAGTTCAGATGAGTTGGAAGAAACTTCACAAGGAAACTAAAGAAAGGTATCGAAAAGTACAAAGGTATGTTACCCCTTAAATTTTTTAGATGTAGAAAGATTGGTCATTTAGAAACTAAGTGTCCAAGGAAAAGAATAAGGAATTTTTTTAAAAGATCAATAAGAAGGCCTATTATGTTAATGAGAATTCTAGTATTTTAGATGATGAATTAGATCATGAGGATTTCTTGTTTTTGGCTGAAAAAGATGGACCTAGATTTGATATCTCTAATATTTGTGTGGAATCTAATGATAACACTAAAATTGCATTATTTTTCAAAGGAAATAGAGATGAATGGTTGATTCATAATGGATGTTTGAATCATATGATCAATGATAAAAGTAAGCTTGTGAAGCTTGAGAAATATGATGGAGGTTCTGTTAGATTTGGAGATGATAAAACAACACAGATTATTGGAATTGGTTCTATTACCTTTGATGGAAAAAATAACATTCACAATGTTTACTGTTTGAAGAGTTTATATCATAATATTTTGAGTGTTGGACATATGTAGGAGAATGACTATAATGTTGTATTTTAGGATGATGGTTATGAAATACGAAAGAGTTTTAGAACTGTTATTGCAATAGGAAAAAGAACAAGGAATATGTATCAACTGGAAGGAGATACAAAGAGATACTTATTTTCTCAAAGCAATGATAGTTGGATTTGGCATTGGAGGATGTGTCAAATCAACTTCAAAAATTTGGTAAGGATAAGTTCAACAAGAGCGGTCAGATACTTTCCAAGACTGACCAAACTAGATAGCACTATCTGTAAAGGATGTTAAGAAGGAAATTAGACTAGAGAAACATTATGAAGAAAAGAAGAATCCTCTACTAGTTTATTGGACCTTGTACACACTGACCTATGTGGTCCAAATAGAACAAGAATCTTACAAGGTGAGAAATATTTCAGGCTTTTAATAGATGATTATTCCAGATTAACCTGGGTTGCATTCTTAAAATAAAAATAAGAGGCTTTAGAAAATTTCAAGATTTTAAAGGCAAGAGTTGAGAATGAATTTGACAAAATAATCAAGTGTTTACGATCTGATAGAGGAGGAGAGTTTACTTTTGATGAATTCAACAAGTTCTATTAGAAGCATGACATTAAAATGACAACTATCTACCCCAAGAACACCACAACATAATGGTGTAGTGGAAAGAATAAACCAGACGTTTCAAGAAGCAACTAGAACAATGATTAGTGAAGCAGGTTTACCATAGGTCTACTGGAGAGAAGCAACACACACAACAATATACACTCTTAACAGAGTATTGTTCTAGAGGAAATATGCAAAGACATTATATGAGCTATGGCATGGAAGAGCTCCCAGAATAAAATACTTCAAAAAAATTGGAAGCATGTGCTACATCCAGAGAGATGAGGACAATCTTGGAAAGTTTGGCAGTAGAGCTGATGAAGGTATATTTTTGGGTTACTCTACAAGAAACAAGGCATACTGGTGTTAAACAAGAGACTAGACAAGATAGTTGAATGTGTGAATGTGAAAGTGGATGAAGATTTTCAAAGAAATCCTTATAGGCATATTGAATATGAATCAGATAACTCAGATGAAAAAAGAGAAAAGGATAAGAAAGAAGAAGAGACAAAGGAGGTTCTGACAACTTGTAGACATGGAAGATGTACAATTCAATCTGACATGCTTGATCCTGATTACTAATGGCATTTCCTCCTAAATAATACTCTTAGCTTATCATCACCTTTTCATCTCTTAATTAGATAAATCATTATTTATTTAATTAAGTCTTTCTCCTTTGTTGATTAAATTAATCAATTTAATTTAATTAACCTTATATCTCTGTTTATTTAAATAATTCATTTTATTTAAATCAAGTCCTTAAAATTTTCTCATTAAATTGAATAAATTAAACCTTATTTAATTTAATCTAACACTATCCTCTTTAGTTAAATAAATCAAATCATTTATTTAATTAATCCTTTTCTTCTCAATTCTTGATTTAAATCAATGCACAAATTTGAGTCAAAATTGTCAAATCATCTAATCTCTCATTAAATTGATCAAATCTTGATTAATTTAATCTCAATCACTAAAATCCTCTAGAGAATGCAACTTGCACAATAAATCAATTACTTTGATTTATTAAATTGCCTATTTTCTCTCAACATGGAATAAAAGGGGAATATTCCCTCAAATTTGAATTCAAATTCAAATGGGCTTGGTCCTTCCAACAAGGCACTTAAGACCTCTTAAATGTCCTTTGCATTGAGCCAAGTAACATTAACTCCATTTCCATTCCCTCTAAACATGTCACATTCAAATTTTGAATTTGAATCTCATAGCATTTATCATGCACATTGATCAAAATGTGCTCAACCTTCAACCATTCACATCTTGATAAATGGCACTTGGCCATTGGATGTTGAATGATCCCACATTGATCAATTTCAATCTCTATTCCAATTTGGAAATCTATAAATGAGACTCTTCCTCTCATTCTATCATCCACAACTTGAGTAAACTTACTATACTCAACTTCATCCTCAATGCAAGATCTTAGCTAGGTTATTGCAGGTTTTCTCAAGAACTCATCTTGTTCTTCATCAACAAAGTGGATCAATCTCAACAATCATCAAAAGATTACAAAAGGAGTTGGGAAAGGGCTGATTTAGACACACCAATCGACACCAATTCCCCCATGGGATCAAGATTTTGCATTTGTTTAAATTAGGATTTCATTGGTTTTTCATGTTTGTTCTTCATTTTTTCCTATTTTGAACTTGTGTAAACGGATTTCATGTGGAATCCTTCATTCTTGCTTGCATATAATCTAATCTTGCGATTGTTTGTTGTGTTTGTGCAGGTGTAGGATAGGGTTTCACACAACTACAACCAAAACTCAAAGGTATGTATAGAGAAACCATTTAGAAAATTGAATTATTGGATATAAGAATAAAGGAATCATCACAAGTATTAATATGTTTACTCTTGGAAACTGAGCCAAAGACTATGGAAGAAGCATGCAATGATTAAAATTGGGTGAAGGAAATGAAAGAAGAGCTTGATCAGATAGAGAAAAATTAGACTTAGGATTTGTGCCCATACTGACAAACAAAAATGTAATTGGAACAAAGTGGGTATTCTGGAACAAGCTGGATGAAAATGAAAAGGTAATGAGAAATAAGGCAATATTGGTTTGCAAAGGTTACACTCAGATCGAAGGAATTGATTTTGAAGAGACATATTCCCCTATTTCTCAGATGGAAGCGATCCAGATATTCTTGGCTTTTGCAGCTTTTAAGGATTTCAAAGCCTATCAAATGGATGTAAAATCTATTTTTTTAAATGGAGAACTGAAGGAAGAAGTCTACATTGAGCAACTAGAGGGATTCCCGTTCGAAAATGACCCGGATGCTATTTGCAGGATGAAGAAAGCTTTATACGGATTGAAGCAAGATCCTAGAGCCTGGTATGGTAGATTGGACAATTACTTGATTAGACAAATATTTCAAAAGGGATCCACTGACAGTAATTTATACTACAAAATTCAATCAGATCAAATGTTGATTGTTGTGGTTTATGTTGATGACATAATCTTTGGAGGAAATGATGATTTGTGCAAAAATATTGTAGATGAAATGCAGAAGGAGTTCAAAATTTCTATGATAGGTGAGTTCAATTTCTTCCTTGGATTACAAGTAAATCAAAACAACAAAGTAATTTTCATTTCTCAGTCCAAGTACACCAAAGAATTATTGAAGAAGTTTGGATTGGAGAACTCCAAACTAGTTTATACATGTATTGTTATTGAATGTAAGTTGACAAAAGAAGATGATTCACCTAAAGATGATGCAAGTATGTCCATATCAATGATTGGAGGATTATTTTATTTGTCTGCTACTAGACCAGGCATTATGTATGTTATTTGTTTAGTAGCTAGATTTCAGCAAGAAGCAAAGGAGTCACATGTTGTTGTAGTAGAAAGGATTTTTAGATATTTGAAGGGTACAAAAGATACTGGGTTATGGTATCCAAAGGACTCATATTTCACCTTGAGATCCTATACTAATGTTGATTGGGTCGAATGTGTTGATAATAGGCAAAGCACAAGTGGTGGAGATTATTTCCTTGGCTCCTAGTTGGTTGCTTGGTCAAGCAAGAAACAAGATTATGCATCTTTATCTACTATTGAAGCTGAATACATTGTAGAATCCTCATGTTGCACTTAGGTATTGTGGAAGAAACAAACACTGAAAGACATTGGCATATCATTTGATGAACCAATCTCAATTATGTGTGATAATACCAATGCAATAAAAATTTCCAAGAATCCGATACAACACTCTAGAATGAAACACATATCCATCAGATATCACTTCTTGAGAGAGAAGGTATTGGAGAATGAGGTAAGACTTGAATATGTACCTACAAAAGAGTAGATTGCAGACATTTTCATAAAACTGTTGAGCAAAGATGCTTTGAAGTATCTTCGACAGAAGTTAAGGGTTTTGTCCCCTCCGAGTTTCCAATAATTTGCACCAAGGTGTGCATTGGTCTAGGGTATTATATGCTCAATCTTATCTAGATCAATGCTTGGTGGCTTCCTCATAGGGGGAGTTTTTTCCCTTTTTCCTTGATGTCAAAGGGGGAGAAGAAAATAATGGTGATGCTGATATTGTTGTTGAGTTGTTTGGTTTTTCATTGATGAATGTTGCCATCAATGAAAAAGGGGGAGATTGTTGGAATGTGATGTTGTTGATTTTTTTCATTAATGGTTTTCATTGATGTTAACATATCTTGGTTGATTGAATAAGGTTTCGGTTTTGATGCTTTGGTGATCCGAATTGGCATGCTTCGGCTATTGTGTTGTGATGATCTATCTTTGATCATGCTTGTCCTAGTCCCATTCATTTTTCAACATATTGAGTTACACTCTTATGGGTATGGACCAATCTAGAAAGTGGTTAGCATGTCTGGGAACATTGTTTGCATTGTAACATGTATATCCTATTATTTGGTTCCAGATATCATGGTTAATATGTAGTGTGTTCATTTGAACAAGGAAGTTCTTTATGGTCTAAATTTCATTCCTTTCCACTGAGGGAATATTTTATGGTGACCTAATTCAAATTGTGTTTGGATGACTTAGGAGTCTATGGAAGCATGGGATGGAATTGTATTTGGTCGATTTAGGAGATTATGAAGGAATGGATTAGTATAAGTAAAATTTGATTATGTTCAAAGAAAGAAAGTGTGGTGAATGCAAATATAAAATATAGACATTGTGCGAATGTATACAACTTGAGGCAAAAAATAATGAGTTTCTATCTAGTAGTTACTTCTACAGTGGATTCCCTTTCATCATTCTTTTGGCAGTGAGTTGTTTTCTATTGGCAGTGAGCCTTTCTCTTTTGGAAGTGAGCCTTTTTTAATCTTTGGCTATAATAGCCAGGGAATGAGGTCATTGATAGTGAGCCTTACCTGCAATGAGCAATCTAACAATGAGCCTTTGTAAAAATCACCTTCACCAGTGTTTTATAATTGAAAATTACCATTCTCTGTGTTTTTTGCCTTCTTGGGTTTCCACTTAAATTCTGGTGTTCATTGTGCATGATGTTGTTATGTGATTTTCATGTTCATATATGCTAGATAATTATCTGAATGACTTAATTTTGTTTTGGATTAATTAAGGTCAAGAATTTTTTTTTATAATAATTGATTCAGTCCCCCTCTCAATTATCTAGACTGTTCAACATATTTTCCATATGGAAATTCTAACATTCATGTTTCTGGAGGTGAACTTCCATTTTCACTTGATCAATATTCTTTAGACTATTGGTACATGTTCCATTTATATTTTGATTTCCATATTTTCTCCTTTGTTTTCCATCTAATTTGAGTAGTTTTGTTGGGATACTCATGCAAATTCTTGTCTTCTTGATCCTAATCATCATCTATTTTAGAGGGGGTTCTTCATTTCAATACTATAGTAGTCATTATTTGATAGGTGTCTATAGCTTATTCATGCTTAAACGATGCTCTTCATGCTCCTATTATTTTGAATACATTGGTTTTGAGGATTTTCCAATCTTTCATTCATATTTCTCTCTTTTGGAGAGGATTTTTTTCCCATGAGCTTTTCTCCTTTTCCCCGGTTGTGAGATTAGATTTTTTGTACATGGGTACCTCATTAGGCCTTGTTTTCCAAGACCCATCATGCATTCTTTTCTTTTTATGCATTGGATTTTTAGGGTTTTTAGCTACTCCTTAAGTTCATCTTAAGGGGGGGTGTTAGAATAATCATGCATTAGCTAATAATTAATTAATATTTAATTTATTAAATTAGTCTAATTCATTTCATGCACTTAAGCTAAACTTAGGAGTTATTTTTTTTGTTAATTGAAGTGAGCTATTATTAGATCATTATATCTCATCACATATGATGTTGACACTTGTCAAGACCTAATCCCTTTATCATTTAGGGTTCTTCCTATAAATCACTCACCATCATTTTATTATTCACACGATCTCTTTGAACATTCTTTAGGTTCATTTCGTACATATTTTCTTGCTGACGAATAATAAATCATTATTTTGCAAAGATCTTGCATGGAAGGTTCTTTTGTTCAATTTTTTATCTTGCATATCGTTTCTATTCACTTTTCTAATAGTTCCCAAATTATTTACATCTACTAAAAAACTAACTTCATTCCCGCATTATGTTGTAGACTACTTCATGTGATTCCAAAAATTTCCCCTTTCCAAATAAATATTCCATAAAATCTTAATGCTAATCATCCTATACATCAATTTCAATTTCTTCAATCTAAGCCTTCAAATTTATTCTATTTGTAAATATTATCCCACCTGACCAAAAAAAAAAATTATTTTTTTCTTTTGTTCCACTCGAGAGAAAGAAGCTCTAAATATTTTTATATATTTTTCTATCCTTCATAAAATTAAAATGATTACATGATATGCACTTAAATAGTTGATAAAAAGTATTTTAATTAACTTAATACTTTGTAACAAGGAAATAAATTTCCATTTCTAGGAGCATATCTTGTTCTAGATCCTATCTACTAGCATCTTCCACTCTACATCTAAAATCTTCTCTAGGAGTGCCATGCCTAGGTATATTATTAGTAATTTGTTGGCAACATGTTAAGGATATTTTCAAAATGTTCCTTTAAATAAAGTATCATTGACTTTTGTGGGTTGACATTCAACTTTTTTTCCTCTCATACCAATCTAGAATTTATAAAAAAACTCTAGCCTCTCTTATACATTCTTCTTTGAACAATATGGTATTATCAATATATTTTAGGTGGGTCATATTTTCTATTTTGGTTGAAACCTTTAAATATCTCAAATAATTACCCTCCTAAAAAGTATAGTAATAAAAAGGAATAAGAAAGGATAAATGTGATCTCCTTATCTAATCTCTTTTTTTCTTAAAAAATTACATGGACAATCCATTGATAAGTATTGAAAATTCAACATATGAGATACAAGTGAGCACCCCATTTACACCAATCTTCATAGAACCTAAACTTCTTGAAAAAATAACAAGAAATACCAAGACACATTATCATAATATTTTTCATACCTAACTTCAAGATCACTCCTTTGGATTTTATTGACTTAATAATGATTCCATCAAATATATTCCTCCCTTTCAAGAATCCACTTTTTTACTCTAAGATAATCCCTATACATATTTTTAACCTCATATCCATACTAGTGATGAGTATTTTATAAATTGAGATTCATAAGGAAATGGGTGTGAATTCATTTAAGTATATACAATTCTTGGTTTTAGAGATAAGGTTGAGGAAGGTGGTATTCCATTCCTTCAAGATTTATTTTCTAGGTTGGCTCTCCTCCGCTATCTTTAGTAAATTTGGTCCCATAGTATCCTAGAATCTTTGAATTAAACCAATCTAGAACCTATACGAGATAGAGGTATTCTTTTAACCTAGTGAAATGGAAGACATTCTAATCTACTCCATTGAAAATGGATTCATAAATGCATTATGTTTTAATGTTAAAAAGTTTGAGGATATGGAGGATCATATCCTCATATTTAACTTAATCCTTCTTTATTTCTACTAGAAATATATATTTAAAAAACCTCTATGCTTCCATCCTTATAGCCTCAATTTCTATTAACTCATTTCTTAAATTAAGGAAAAAAATTCAATATTATTTATTTATCTTTGAATGTTAGTAGAGAGATGGAAGAATTTATAATTTTGATCTCCCTCTTTGAGTCATTTGACTTAATATTTATATTTCCAAAAAATATCATCATCCTTGGAATGGTGTTAAGTTTCTCTTTTAGCTACACTCTCTAATCATATTTTTTGCTCATTTCCATCCAATTGTTTGACAACTCAGTCACCCCTGACTCCATTAATTGTAAACTCATTTTTTTCCCATCCTCCAATAGAATGTTTTTACCTCATTATCATATAATAATTATAATTAATACTGATTACTTTTGAAGGAATTTTTTTTTAGTGTGAACATGTTATTATCTATTGTACTATATAACACTTTTAATATAATTTTATAGGAAAAAAATGAGAAAAATATCATGTCAGACAAAATTGGATGAGTGGATATAGAGGCACAAATTTCTTGTTTCAATTCCTTCACCATAACATACATAAGAAAATATATTATCCCTTAATGAAAATAATAATATATTATACAAGAAGTCTGTAGAAATTATAAACATATTCTAGAAACACTATCTCAATGTTTTCCCTATTGAATTTGAATTTGATCCTCTCCCACCTATATGAGATGATGTAATCAGTCACTCTATACCTATAAAATTTGATAGTAATAATATATATTTACATAGACTATATCTTCATAATAATATCATTTGAAAATGCTCGTTAGATGATGTTAATGAGAAAACCCAAATATTTGATGTACCCCTAGATTAATTGCTTAATACCATGTGACATCATATAAGTGAAGAAGAATGTTACATATTTACTTGAAGGCTTTTGATAAAGGCTCTTGGGGCTCATTTGTCAACCAAAATCTTATAAACTTAATAATTAAAGGTGGGACTTAATATTGTATGAGGATAGTGACCAATTATGCTTCTCAATACCTCTTATTTTTTCAAGGCCATTTCATTTGGAATAAAAAATGTTACTTTTAATATGTTTAATTTTTAATAGATTATATTTCATGGTAGTAAATATATTTTAGGGAAAAAATTCCTTATATGGGAGATCGTTGAATGGGCTCAAATAACTACCCAAGATACTCTTATTATTAAGTTAGAATTTGACAAGGCATACAATAGTATTAATTGACCATTATTTTATAGTTTTTTAAATATATCACTTTTAGCTCTAATTTAATCTCTTGCATCCAACTTATATTTTTTGATGTGAGGACATGATTATTTTTTATAGATCCCATCAATTCTAATTAAATAGATGTATAAAATAGGGTTAACCTTTAGCAAACTTTCTTTATGTCATCTTACTAGATCCACCTAGGTATCTCCTTTAACATTTACACCCCCACCAATTTATTTTAGACACTCTCAACCCTACAACTCGTATTTTTAAATCTCATTTCAATGGTGATAGCATATTTTATTTAAAATATAGCTCAATAATTTTGTCACACTCTTAATATCCTTGATAATAATCAAATTTATTACTATTATGAAAAGAATGGCGCAGGTGATAAATCAAGCGCAGGTACAAGATGCAAGGCTGGGAAAAGGTCATGTAAGGTGGGGTGATGAAGTTACTGGTGACAAACAAATTTCGGAGATGATTGCTCAGACCCACATTCCTCAATGGGTTTTCCACAATGGGCGTTGGGTTAATATGGCTCTGAAACCTATCTCAGAGGGTAAATATTTAAGGGCCAAATGGAGTGCTCAGAGCCTCACCAAAATCCTACCAAGGATAATCCCTCATCAAATCTGGTTCTTTGGTCAGAATACTTCAAAGGGTTCAAAGAGCCGCTCGGGGAGCGATCATTGTAAGTGTGAATAAGTAGAAAGAATAAAACACTTCTTAATGAAACATTGTATCAAAGATCAAGAAAATAACCTACTGAAAACGTCTCATTGTTTCCTAACTTCAAAGATTTATTAAGCTATTGTGCTCTCGGATTTAAATACCACTTTAACTATTAAAATGATAGTCTAAAGAACAGAATGATGCTGATGCAATGATGTGAAGCTAATATGATAATGCTAGATGATAAAAGAAACTAATATAGCATGGATTGACATGAAAATTGATAAATGAAGCTACAAGAGGCAGCCATGATATGAAAACTAGAATGTTGGATGCTTGATGCTTGAATTCTTGCAAAGTAAGACTGCATAAGTTAGATAATCTGGATCTGGATCTGGACCCTTTTCTTGGTTGAATGAAGCTTTATTTATAGATTTCCTAGTTGTAGAAATGCACAGGGATGGCAAAGAGAGGCTTGGATTCAATCTAGAGGATTGAATGGTGAGAGATGGAGGAGATTGAGAATATTTTTCAATTTGTCTCCAAATCTTCCTGTGAATTTTGAAAGCATTAATTTTGACATATTTTGACATAAATTAGACATAGGATATCTAATTTGATTTTGAGGAAATATAGAGGAATATTCCTTATGCCTTTATTTAAATATTTTTGATTTATTTAAATTAGCCAAAGAAGGATAAATAATTTAATAGAACAAACTATAGAATTTGTTTATTAAATTAAAATGGAAGAATATGGTAATTAATCAATAAAGTGTTTGATCTTTATTTAATTAATTTAAGATTTGATGTGATAGAATATAATAAGGAAATGATAATTAAATCAAACAAAGTATTTAATTTTGTTTATTTAATTAAGATGAGATAATAGAAGAATTGGAAGAATTTAAATGTAAATGTGAACGTGAACTATATAAATAAATATTTCTATTTATTCAAAAAATAGAGGAAATTAGGATAATTAATCAAATAATTCATATTTAATTAATCAGATTATCCAGACCAATTTTATGTGTATACATTTTTCCCCTCTTTGAAGTGATGTGTTTACGCATTGCTTCGAAGAAAATTTTGCTGCTATTGCCAGTATCGATGAAAAAAAAAATCAGTGTGCCCCAGATATTGATTTTCAGATGATGATGATAATATGCTCCCTCAGGAGATAAATTTATGATTTTATGATTTTTTAGAATTTTTAGAATTTTCATGATGATTTGATGATGATTTGATTTATCTCTCGACATTGATGAAGAAAATTTACCCTGTGGATGAATCTCAATTAATTTCATGAATAAAATTAATTAAAATAAAATAAATCTCTCAAAAATCCCTTTTCAAAACCTATATAAGGTCAAAAAGGTCATTTTCATCCTCATTTGTTCTTTGTGACTTTCAAATATCTAGTGAGAGAGACATTTGAGCTAGCTGGAGCAAGATGTCTATCCCCTACCACACTCATCATTTCGAGCACATGCGATGTCACCAACGGACAACCGCCTATGGACCTCCAGTATGTACCCGTAATCAACCTCATATTTTGTGCATTCTCAATTTTCGTGCCTTTTTTTAATTTATTGTTTTAGTGTGTTTTTCGTAGTTTAGCGCATCAATGTCGTGTTGTAGCGCTTTGCACTCCAATGTAGCGCTTCGGTTAACTATTGTAGAACTTTGAGGAATTAGCATTTTCATTAATTTCTCTAGCGCTTTCATAGGAAAGTTTAGTGCTTTCATGATTTAGCGCTTAGATAGTCTAGTTTAGTGCTTTGATGGAATAAATTGGCGCATCTATGATCTATTATAGCACTTTGATTAAAGCGGCACTTTGATGGATTTTTTTAGCGCATCGAAGTGCTAAAATAACGCTTTGAGTAAAGTAGCACTTCGGATGCCTATTTTAGTGCATTGAAGTGTCGAAATAACGCTTCTGGTTTTGTAGCACTTTGGATGCCTGTTTTAGCACATCTGAATGATGAAGTAGCACTTTTGATTTTTAGCGATTTGAATGCCTATTTTAGCGCATCCAAGTCAGATTTGCAAATTTTGACATAGTTAACCTTGATTTTGTTAATTTTGATCATGTCCATTCTTCAGTTTGGTATGATTTGATTATCAAAATTTTCTAATGATTGATTATGATGATTAATAAGACTTACTCTCATGATAGGTGAGAAATAATCCTATTTGTGATGATCCTCATGATAGGTGAGGAATGATTTCATATTTGATAAACCTCATGATAGGTGAGATCAGATAATGTTTGTGATGAACCTCATGATAGGTGAGGTTTGTTGATGTTTGTTCATGAATTTTGATCAAAAATTCAATACCAAAGTTTGATTAGATCTAATAGTAGAATGACTTGATTTTTGACATAATACACTGATTTTAAACTTTTTATGGTGATAGGAGGATCTGGCTAATCTCTAGATGCGAGAGCGATTTCCATGGACTACTAATTTGATTCCTCATCTGACTCCCAATGAGATTCAGATCATGGCTTGATGTGGTCTGTCTAGTCTTCTTGATATGCCCTAGATTAGGATTAATCGGTGTCTCCTTACTACTTTGGCCGAGTGGTGGCATAGTGACCATAACACCTGCCATCTACCCACTAGCGAGATGATAGTCACACCCAAGGATGTGTGGCAGATATTGCGGATACCATTTATGGGAGAGATCATTGTCTATGATTCACATGAGGCTGGTGGGAGAGATGCACTCCGTAGAGTTTTCCAGGATCAGTATATTGTTGGACTGATTGTTTGATGGCGGATGATGGCTGAGGCCTGCGCTAGTCTACCAATAGTGCTAGTTGGATTCATTAGAGGTTTCCTTTGTCCTGATCGTAGGTCAAAGGGATTATCTATGGGTTGGGGCCATATTCTGGAGAGCATGGTCATGCATAGGACTAGATATGTGTGGGGGATGTGTATGCTAGCCCACCTCTATCACGATTTACATTCAGTAGTGTACTTGAGAGGGCACAGCCTATCAGCAGGGGTGACTCTTTTACAGGTGTGGGTATGGGAGCATTTTTCCATAGCACAACCATTTCCGATTCTTGACAGACCTGTAGGCAGACCCTATGTTTTCCATTACAGAGGTAGACTTACCCAGGCTTAGATGGGTAAGTTAGAGCATTGGAGACGGGTTCTGGATGACATGGAGAGCGTTGTTTGGCAGCCTTATCTCAACTGTGAATAGTGGGATGAGGATGATGCAGTGCTTGGGTACTTATGTGACTCCATGTATTTGATTGGTAGGACCCCTTTTGTCCTTGAGAGATTTTTATTGCGGCGGGTTTATAGGCAGTATGGTATTGTACAGTGTATGCCTCAAGGGGTTGCTCATTATGCTTGATGGTGGAGTGATGTAGCAGATTGGGGGCCATTCTTGTCTTATGAGACACTAGTAGAGGGATATAGGACTTTGCAACCATTAGCTTGGGATATGCACAAAGATATTGTAGAGGCAGCGGTGATAGGGGACTATGCAGCATTTTTGGCTTTTCATCCAAATCCTCGGATTACCATTCTTGACGAGCCAACACCTTTACCTATGGAGGAGGATAGTGGGGATGATACTCATTCAAGTAGCAGTAATGAGATCAGTAGTGAGGATAGCAGTAGTGATGACAAGGATGGTGGTGGTGGAGGTGGCAGAGGGGTTGGGCCAGGCAGCATCAGTCTATCATCGAGCAGGCCTCGCAAGAGGCGAGTAGTGGTGGTGCCTTTAGTTGATCATCAGAGACAGATTGCTAGCTTGCAGACACAAGTATAGAATCTGAAGGGGCAGTTGGTGCAGGCACAGGGTTTACTCATATAGATGCAGACTCAAGCACAGGCTCATGCACAGACATTGGCATAGGTACAAGGATAGTTGGCAGTTGTTCAGACTTAGGTTGATACTTTGATAGCCAAGAGGAACAATGCTAGATAGATTGTCGAGAGGGCACAAGAGACTACTAAGACACTATAAAGAGTAGCTGATGGTACCTCTATTTCTGACTATATGAGGGAGGTTCTACGGGCTGGCCGAGAGGCAAAGTTTTATAGGGGCTGATATCATGATGTAGTTCCTACTAATTGTAGAGTTAGCTATGAGCCCTTGAGATCTGGTAGGACATGTACTCGTATAGTTAGCAAGGGTGTGATGTAGCCTGCACGGAGAGATCCCAGAGATCCTAGTCCATCTGGTGGTGGTGGTATTGGTCCTGTTATGCCTGCTCATTTTGGTAGTAGCAGTTCATAGATGCCATTTTGTGATTTTGAGATATTCTTTTTGAAACATGATGTACACTTCGAGTCAGCTCATTTTTGATGATGTACCTTTTCTTATTTCAGACTTCATTGTATACTTGACATTGATGATATATATGATATGCAGTTGATTTCTATTGATTTATGATGGTTTATGATTCTATGATGGATGCATTTATTTTAATGTGATGATTATTTTAAATGCTCATGTATGGATATATGATGTATGGATGTTATGATGTTCTAAATGATGATCTATGATGTATGGATGTATGATGTTCTAAATGATGACCTATGATGTATGTTATGTGGATAATAATGACCTATGATGTATGGATGTATGATGTATTTATTTATGATATGATGAAATGTATGGATGGATGGTGAATGCTTTTATTTTAATGTGATGATGATAAAAATGATGATTTTGTGATGGACGATAATGGATGGATGGTGTAAATTTGATTAAATGTATATGATAATAATGTAATGAATGATATGATGTATGAACATGATGTATTTATTTAAATGATGGTTTATGATGGACGATAATGTAATGAATGATATGGTGCAGTGACCATGATGTATTTATTTATGATATAATGTGGAAAATATGGTATGATAAATGTACAACTATTTGATGTTAAATGCATGAATGATGAGATGATAAAAGCTTGCAATGATGAAATGATTCTCCTATATGTTTTTGATGATTTTTTGTTTAATGTCAAGTATAATCAATCATATTTGTAGAAAAGATAATCATTAATTGGATTCCTTTATGCAACAATCACTCTATAGATGTAGAATTTATTATGAATGTAGTCTAATTTTATCATGCAACTATATGTAAATCATTGTCATTTTAACAGTACCTTGTGTTTGGTATCATCATAGAGATTTTTAGGATGTTGAAATTGAGTACAAGCGTTAATGGTATATGTTAGACCAACGACGACCTGAGTACTACTTTCATTATTTTTGATATTGCAAGCGAACAAAAGCATCTAGGTATAATTGAACCGAGATGACCTGAGCATTCATTGCATAAATAGGAAGAGATTAATCATTTTAATGTGTCAATTCTGAATGTCATCGGTGATACATTTGCATAGCACATCCCTCGATAATTCACACATTTATACGATTAACGTACATATAGTAGAAAAAAAACATCATTCTTCTTCCTTGTTTCTTTAGTTCATTTACATCATTGAGCTACTCCAAAGAAATGATAATATCAATAAAAAATACAATTTATCCGCCTTTTACTTAGAGCGTTTCAATCATTATTCAGATTAGATCATCCATCCTGATTTTGTGATGTTTTTGTGATTTTTCAAGATTTTGACCAAAGAACTATCCTAGGGGTCTTGGGGGCTGATCAAAGATTAGCCTTGCCTATGTTACACATGCAGAGACCACATAGTTTGACTAACACAGACTTATGTTTTTGGTTTTTCTTTTCTAGACTGACTTTTTGACTTGTTTTTGGATTATTTGATATGATACGAATGTTTGATGCCTTTCCGATGGTGATTGATGTTGCGTTTTGATCATTATTTTTATTTTCTTGTCGTACTATTGTTTGCCCATTTGGTGAAGCTGATGTTTTTGTTGCCTTAGTGATATCTAGATGTTGCCCCCAAGCTAGAGTGAGACATGACCATGTGAAATGATTTGATAATGGATGCAATGATGGCAAGACTAATGATATGAAATGGTAATGACTCTCAGACTAATGATCCTGATATGTATCAAAAAATTAGTTGGGAAAGCTGATTTAGAATCACATACGATGCTTGTTTCTAGGTTTTCACCATATGTTTTGATTACACTCTTTGTTTTGTATACTTTTCTTTTTCTCATTTTTCTTTTTCTTTTTGTATTTTTTGTTGCCAAGATGCCTTTTTGCCAGGTTTTTGCCAAGGAAACCCTTTTCCAAAAGTTTGAACCGTGCACTAGTAAATTTAGGTATAGAACTTTCTGAGATGGATATTGTTTATAGGTTCATCAAAAAAATCCCCCTCTAATGTTGATAGTTGATAGGCCCCTAATCCACACACTAATATGATGACAAAAGGACCTAGCCAGTTAGGCTCAAATTTCCCTTTCTTTTTCCTCTCCTATTGATTTATGGGGTTCTCTTTAAGAACCAAATCGCCAACTTGAAAGACTCTAGGTATTACCCTATGATTATAGCTCCTTGATATTCTTTGTTGATATGTCATGAGATGGTTGATAGCTTGCTGAGGATGCTCATCCAACAATTCTAGTTCTTGAAGTCTGGATACCCTATAGTCTTCATCTGAAATGATTCCCCTTAGTGATACATGGAGTGATGGAATCTCTACTTCAATGGGTAGTATGGCCTCTGATCCATATACCAGGGCATATGGTGTAGCTCATGTTGGTGTTCTAATGCTGGTTCTATAGGCCCATAGTGTAGGATTAAGCTGAACATGCCAATCACGTGCAACATTGTTAATTATTTTGTTAGAGGCCTCTTCTTGGCCATTTCCCTGAGGATAGTACGGTGTTGAGAAATGATGTTGGATATGAAACTTCTCACATAATTCTTGGACATCTTGGTTCTTGAATGGCCATCCATTATCAGTGATAATAGATTGAGGGATGCCATACCGATAAATTATGTAATTTAAGATGAATGACAAGATATGCTTCCCTATGATTGTTGTAAGAGGCACCGCTTCTATTCATTTTGTAAAATATTTTGTAGCTATTATTATGAACTTGTGTCCATTGGATGAAGAGGGATTTATCTTTCCTACCAGATCTAGTCCCCATTGAAAAAAGGGCCATGTTGATGTGAATGAATGCAAATCTTGAGCTGGTGCGTGAATCAGATTACTGTGAATCTGACACTTTTCACATTTCTTTACAAACTGATAAGATTCTTTCTCCATGCATGGCTAATAATATCCCAAACAGAGGAGTTTCTTCACTAGAGTTATACCACTCGAATGAGTGCCACAAATACCCTCATGAACCTCACATAAGGTTGTCTTAGATTTGTCATGTTCTAAACATCGGAGTAAGGTACCATCAAGACCTCGATGATAAAGGATGTTGGCGATTAAAATATGTTGGGTGGATTGGTGGATGAAACTGCATTTTTGGTTCCTGGAAAGATCGAGAGGGAGGATATTTTCCTTTAGATAAGCATAGGTTTTCTCATAGATAGAGGTTTCAATGGTATCTAGATGGCATATGGTATTGGATTCCAAACTATTGTAAGAAGGACATGATACTTGTTCTACCATAAACTCATAACAACCACGTTTCTCTGGAAATTGTAAGAGTGAAGCAATTGTGGCCATAGCATCCACAACTTTGTTCTCCGCCCTTGGAATTTGATCAAATTTGACATTGACAAAAAAATATTTTAGATCATCTATTTTCTATTTATAGGCCATCAAATTTTCATCTTTCGTCTGATACTCATCATTTACTTGATAAATGACTAGCTGAGAGTCCCCATATACCTGTAATTTTGTGATCTTCATTCAATTTCTATTTTAACCGCAATGATTAATGCTTCATATTCTACCACATTATTTGTACATTGAAACATCAGTCTATATGATTTTGGGATAGTGTGTCCTTAGGGAGTGATGAACAAAATCCCTGCTCCAAATCCTCATTGTGTGTATGATCCATCAAAATATAATATCCATTGTTGTGGCGTCATTGTTAGAATGTTCGCATCTAGAAACTCCATTGTCATAGGTCGATCATCTGGTAAAGGAGCCTCAACCAATTGTTCAGTGATTCCTTGACCCTTGATGGCTTTTCTCTCCACATATTGAATATCAAACTCACTTAATAGCATGACCCACTTGGCCAGTCTACCTATTAAGGCAACCTTACTAAGTAGATACTTTAAGGGGTCGATCTTCTCTATGAGCCTGATTGTATGAGTCAGCATATAATGTCTCAATTGTTGAGTAGCAAACACCACTGCCAAGAAAGATTTCTCTATGAAAGTTCAGTTTATTTCATAGCCATTTAATGTTCTACTGATATAGTAGATGGCATGTTCCTTTCCTTCATAATCCTCTTGTGCTAATAATACTCCTAAAGTGATATATGTTGTTGCAATGTACAATATCAGAGGCCTTCCTTCTATAGGCGGCATGAGAATAGGCGGTGACATTAGATATTGTTTTACTTGATCGAACGTTGTTTCATACCCATTATCCCATTTGAAAACAACATTTTTATGCAATAGATGATTGAATGGATGAATTTTTTCTGTCAGCTGGGAGATAAATCTCTTGATTGATTCGAGCCTTCCCTATAGTGATCTGAGTTGACTGATATTTTTGGGAGGCGGCATTTCCATTGTTTCCTTGACTTTCACTGGATCTACTTCAATGCCCTTTCCAAGACAATGTATCCCAAAAGTTTTGCTGATGTGACCCCAAAGACACACTTCTTGAGGTTTAGCCTGACATTGAATTTCTCTAACCATGTGAAGATTTTGCTCAGGATATGCAGATGTCCTTCCCTAGTACAATATTTAGCCAAGATATCATCCATGTAATCCTCCATGAAGGTGTGCATCATATCATGAAAGATTGTTGTCATTGCTCTTTGATAGGTGTCTCCTATGTTTTTCAGACCAAATGGCATGGCAGTCCAACAGAAGGTTCCCCATGCATATGTAAATGCAGTCTTCTCCTGATCTTCTAGAGCTATTTTAATTTGATTGTATCTGAAGAAACCGTCCATGATTGACAACATGGCATGCCCTGCCATTAAGTCCACAATGATGTCTATATTTGGTAATGGGAAATCATTCTTTGGGCATGCTTTGTTTAGGTCCCTGAAATCCGTACATATCCTGATGCTATTGTCCAGCTTTGAGATAGGTACAATGTTTGATATCCACTCGGTGTAGTCAATAGAGCTTATGAATCCAACATCTAACAATTTCTTTAACTCAGTCTTTACCATTAATGCGATATGGGGATGCATTTTTCTCAATTTTTGCTTCACAGGCTTGATTCCTGCAGGCAAAGACAAATGATGCATGAGAAGATTTGGATCCAAGCCTGGCATATTGGAATATGACCAAACAAAGTTGATGCTTCTTTCCTTAAAGAATTTGATGAATTCTGGTCTCTCTTGATCTGTCATGGATTCTGCCAAAAGTAGGATTTTTGCTTTTTCTTCAGTGTCGATGTTTACAGACTGTGTTGGTTCCACCAGAACCAATGACCGCTCATGATAATGTTCCAGAAGAGTGTCAAATCTCCCATCTTTCGGTGCCTCAGAGAGGTTTTAACCATTATATGCGTTCTTTATTTTTTATTTTTCAAGATCTAATGCTGCCATAGAATGGTTTTCACCATTAGATCTATTATCCCTATTTTTACTTTTGCAACTGGAAGATTTGACACCCTCCTGCCAAGTCGCGTTGTTATGAGTATTACAGATAGAACTCATACCGGGTTCATCATGACATAGGAAATTTACAATGGCATCATCATTTGGAAATATGGGTACATTCATAGGTTCGACAGGTTCCCAGTCAATAAGCTCAGGATGGATTAAATGCATGAAGTCATCAGATTGACTTAGGTTGATGGGGGTAAGGGTTAGGACAGCAATGTCGTCATAGTTGTTATTAGGGATATCAAGATTAATGATGGTACCCTCTTCAAGATCGTCTAGTTCACTTGATGTCTGTTCATCCCCACTTGAGTCATCAATATTTAGTGATCCTGATATGAATGGTCTAGACCCAGAGCTTTGTCCCTCCTCACGCGTAGGTGCATATTGTTGTATTACATGAATTTTAATATCGGTGTAAGATATATCGGAACATAGATCCCACTCATATTCATTTGAATCCATTTCAAAGCTATCTCTAACCTGAAGGATCCTTTCTATAACCTTGTTTGTCATCTCCTATTTTTGTTCTTCAGAGTATACAAGCCCTGAATTCTCTTTTGAATGGAGAGTGAGGGGTTGAATAGGTTCAACTATTCCTTCCTTTTTTTGACAGGTCCTTGTCCCTCATAACCCATTTTTTCTAGGATAGCCTTCCCTTTGCCATATTTTTCTATATTGATATTGATAGTTGATGTCGATGGTTCCTCATCTTTGTATAACCAATCAAGGATTGCTTTGTTGTCTGATCCGTCCTCTATAGTACCGGATTTTACAAACCTTTCTTCTAGAACTATGACAGGTAGTGATGTTTGATGTTTGATCATGGATGGTTGGCCATATGCCTTTGGAGATGGCATTAACTGTGAAAGATTAAGTGATTGCTCCATAGAATATTGCCCCATTCCCTTGTCTATTAGATGGACTTGCTCTTGAAATATCTGTGATAAAGAAGTTTGGGGATCTGGATTATCTGATAATTGAGTATCAACAAGACTTGTATCTTTTCTTTATCCTTCTTTTCTAGCCACTTGGTGGTGATATTTGGACGTTTTTCTTCATTTTATGACTTTGAACTAGATGATTCCCTATTGTGAGGCACAAAGGTATCTTGAGAGATACTAAGTTTGTCACAATGCTGAGGATGATTATAATCGGCAGATATAGTCACCTCTTGTCCATTTGTTGGGAACTTTAAGCATTGGTGATATATGGAAGACACTGCCTGCATTTTATGGATCCATGCACATCCTAAGAGTATGTTGTAAGTTAACTCTTTTTCCAGTACTTGGCATGCTATGTGTTTCATCATTGGTCCCACTTGAATGGGTAACACAATCAATCCCTTTGAAGATCTCTATTCCTCATTATATGCTTTTATGGTCATTTTCCTTCTGGCATCAATATCATCATCGGAATACCCTAGTGCATGGATTAACTTTAGGGTGCAAATGTTCAAACCAACTCCCCCATCTATTAAGACTCTTTTGACACGATGATAGTGGACCAATACTTTGATATGGAGTGCAGTGTTATGGGGATGGTTGAGTGAGACATCATCCTATTCAGAGAATGATAGACAATGCAGTGTAGTCATATGCCCCACCATAGCTTGGAATTGGAAAATATCTAGATTTTTTGGTACCGTAGTGGCAACTAGTGCTTGTTCTAGAACCTCCTTATGTGATGGAGATAGTTTGAGGAGTTCTAGTATTGATGTCTGCCCTGGAATTTTTTGAAGCTAATCAAAAATTTTGTAATGAGATGGAGGTGGATATGCATTTTTAGACCCAACTCCCTTTAACACTACCTTTGATTGCCCCCTTTTCATTACATTTGTTGGTTGATAGTCCTATCGTTCTCTGATTTTTAAAATGTTTATTTGATTTTCAGAGATTCGTATGCTTGGGAGAAAATCCAAAGGGGTAGTGTCATTGGTTTCGTGTTCGTCCATGTTATGACCATTGGTATGATCACTCTCTACTTTGGTAAGACAAAGGATCATTTTATCATAGAAATGATTGATATTTTTACCTTTGTTGTCCGTAGAAGATGATGCTCCTTTGTCATAGTTTGGTATAGGGTCCTTGAAGGATGAATGATCATTATTGTTTTGGGGTCCCTCTATATATACCTTGTTATTGTCGATCAGATCTTGAACTGCATGTTTTAGCTCCATGCAATCATTAGTTTTGTGGCCTTTATTATTGTGGAAGTTGCTGTAATCCGTGTCATTCCACCATGGTGGTTTGACCTTTGGATCCCAGAATCTTGCTTCCCGTGTAGTGATAAGACCACTTGTGACTAGTTCTTTCATCGTTGATTCTAATGTTTGGCCTATAGGTGTGAACCTACGTCAGTTTGATGATTTGTGGTATGATTGCGGTTTTGTGATTTCATTGTTTTCAATGACATTCAACTTGACAATTTGATCATTGTTTTGATTTGTTTTTGAAGTAGATGCCGTCAAGTTGAAAACTGGTTTGACATTTTGTGAATCACTTGTTTCATTTGCAGTTGTATTTCGATTATTTTTCCAAAATTTTGGTTTATCACTGTTGGGGTATTGATTTGAGGAATTTGTGTTATTTGATTTGTCGTTGAAATGTTTAATAACCCCTCTTTTTACTAGCACTTCTTCAATCTTAAGGCCATTTTCTATCACCTTTTCAAACGTAGGAGGACATTGCAATTCAAGTCTGTAACTCATCTCCTCTATCAATTTGTCAATGAACAACTCCATTTTCTCTTCCTTGAGAATGGATTGAGGATATCTAGTGAATAGTCATCACCATCTTTGTAGAAAGGACAAGAATGTCTCCCCTTTATTTTGTTTCAGGTTATACAGATCCTTTATCATGACATTGTGTTGGATGTTAAAAGAATACTGAGAGATGAACCTATTGACAAGTTCCTCAAAAGTCCTTATTCTTGGTTGTAATTTTGAAAACCGTTCCATACATGAACCTCCCAAGCTTCTTGGGAATAATCTCATCAGGTAAGTTTCCTCTTGAGAAAACTCTAGGCTCATGGTTTTGAATTCATGGATATGATCGATTGGATCCGTTCTTCCATTGTATTTGTCATACTTGGCGAATTCACAATGTCGAGGAAAAGGTATCATGTCGACTATTGAGTCGAAAGGATAAGGATAAATTTCCTATACTGCATACCTTTTGGTGTTCCCTTTTGTCATGTCTTGTATTTTTTGTTGTAATATTTGCATTTGGGATGTTAAGGCAACCACCAAATCTATACCATGTGTGGGTTGTGGTATTTTGGTGTCACTTGTTCTAGGTGCTTCTCTTAGGTGATTTACGTCAAAGTCTTTGGGAAGCTTAGCATTTGATTCAGCCAACATCAAGAGGTATTTTTCCATGTCCTATTCTAAGATCTTTTCCATGTATTTATTGAATTTTGGATCCTATTGGGCTATTTGTATGTCTTCTGGATTTATTTCATTTTTGTCATTTTGATGTTAGACTATTCTAGGGATTTTCTTCTGCCATTGTATTTGATGTTTCAAGTTCCTTTTCTAAGAGCCTCTATTTTTGTAACCTGGTGAAGATTGGCATACAATTGTTTTGTTCTTTCTTCCAAAATTTGATCTTCTATGTTGGAAAATGTCAAGTGAATTTTTAACAAAGTCGAATAAGATGATATATCTTATTGATAAGACTAGATTAAAAATTTGATTACTATGTTTTGTTTCATGATAATAGGATGATAATATCCTGATGATGAAACTTTAGCGTAATAATCGAGATTGTGTTTTGATTTGACACTTTATGATTTGCAAGATCTGCATTTCAGTTGAAAATACTGGACACTTGTATGAACTTATCTGATTTTGGTTTCTAGACAGTGGTTCTCATAAAAAGATACTTCTATTTTGATAAAAATCCGGGTGTAAATGACAGACAAATTGATTGATATGATTTGGAACTTTTTGTTTTGAAAGCGCTAAAATAGAGTTCAGGAGTACTAAAACAGGTCCTGGAAGCACTATTTCTCAAAAGCACTAGAACAGAGTTCAATAGCGCTAAAACAGATGATGGAAGCACTATCTTTACAGATGCACTAAAATAGAGTTTTGAAGCGCTGAAACAGTGCTTGGAAGCACTATTTGATGAAAATGCTACAACAATGATTGGATGCACTAAAAAAGTGCTTGGAAGCGCTATTTTATGAGAGCACTAAAACAGAGTCCCGAAGCACTAAAACAGATTTCCAAAGCACTAAAAATAGAGGGTTGATGTTTAAGACTCTTTATTGCAAAATTTGACTTGGCCCCGTGGCATATTCTATCATGGGTTGTGGGATATAGGACTAACGTATGCATTGAATATGGTTGTGATATTGTGTGAGGGATCTCCTTTGGAAGAAATCTCATGAATAAAGTGGTTCTATAGTGTAATCAAGAGTATTACCTCTAGAAAAATCGTGATATCTCTGAATGAAGGTTCTATATTGTAATAAGAACTTTTGACTTTGATATAAGAAACACCTTTTCCTCAAAATATTTTGATAACCAAGTGGCCTCTTGGGTTTGTTGATTTTGATGGTTTTCTTGACAAACTTGGTTGATTTCCACTTTTGAATCATGAATTTTTCTAACCTGATTTGACTTGGAGTTTTTGGATGATCTTTTATCTAATTTTTAATGATTTTGAAAACACAACAAGCAAATTGTAGAATAATTATTTTAATCTGAACTGATAGTGTATATTCAAGAACCACGAATGGTCCTTATTGATTTTCATGGGTTTGTTTTGAAAAAAGTACACATTCAAATAGACTCACTCTTAAGGTCAAATAGGTCATTGTTATACTCAACAACCCACATCTTGAAATTGTGTTGACTCACACAGCCATGTCACCCCTAGAGGGTGCCTGTGTTTTTTTCATTTCCAGGCACATACTCAGAGTTGGATTTCTCGTCCTCTGAGAAAACGGTCCTTGGAAATTATATGGTGAGTGTCTTGGGGGCAGATTCTTCCCTCCCCTTGCATCATGAATATTACAATTTCTGGTTACTGACTTGGTTGGATACTACACTATGGTTAGTAGATAGGGCTTTCGTGTGGTGCAACAATTGATAAATTCCCTCAGGAGACCTCCCAATCTTTAGAACAAATATTTTGGGAATGGTTATCTTGCTCACTACCATCAAGTTGGAATTTCATCAACAACTTTCATTTTGATTAGAGTGGGTTGGAATCCTTGGCTTTATGCATTCCCACTTAGGTCATTCCCGTAAGGTGAGTACTTTTTCCCACTACGACAGGCCTTCTAAAGGTTTTAACAAAAGCTTAAATTTGCATGGAAATAAAGGATGAGTCAAGCACTTTGATCACCCAGTTAAGGGAAGAGCATAAGCCTATTCACCACACAAGCACAACAGATAAGTGATTTGTTTTAAGCCCAAAAGACAAATTTGCTAATCTATGTGAAGATTTTGCTTCACAACAATCATGGTGTCCTTTTTAACTGATATTGCAAAAGTGTAATGGATACCCTAGGATTGATAAATTTTAAACCAGAAATGGCTACCCTAGGATTGATAAATTTTAAACCAAATGATTATCATAGGATTGGTTCATTTTAGTCTAACTGTATCAAAATGAAATTCTTGCCGCGGTCACATCGGATCCAGATCAAAATTATAGAAATGCTAAAATAGTCTGTGAAAGTGCTATAGTTTTTACCTGATGCGCTAAAATCGAAAGCGTTGAAACAGAGTACCGAAGCGCCAAATTTCTTCATGGAAGTGCTAAATCAGCTTTTCTGGAGATGGGTAACTGATGCACCGAAATAGTTCATGTAAGCGCTATAGTAGAAAGCGCTAAAAAATTTAACGGATGCGCTATAGTATCACGGAAGCGTCGAAACAGAGCATGGAAGCGCCATAGTTTTCCACGGATGCACTATAGTTTTTGACGAAAGTGCTATAGTTTTTTACAGAAGCACTAAAATGAAACACGTCGAGAACCTGTGCAACACTTTTCAAAGAAAAATGATAAAAATATGGGGTTAAGGCCCCACAGTGGGCACCAAATTGTAAGTGTGAATAAGTAGAAAGAATAAAACACTTCTTAATGAAACATTGTATCAAAGATCAAGCAAATAACCTACTGAAAACACCTCATTGTTTCCTATCTTCAAAGATTTATTATGCTATTGTGCTTTCATATTTAAATAACACTATAACTGTTAAAATGACAATCTAAAGAATGGCATGATGTTGATGCAATGATGCGAAGCTAATATGATAATGCTAGATGATAAAAGAAACTAATATAGCATGGATTGACATGAAAACTGATAAATGAAGCTACAATAGGTAGCCATGATATGAAAACTAGAATGTTGGATGCCTGGATGTTGGATGCTTGATGCTTGAATTCCTACAGAGTAAGAGTGCATAAGTTAGATAATCTAGATATGGATCCTTTTCTTGGTTGAATGAAGCTTTATTTATAGATTTCCTGGCTGTAGAAATGCACAGGGATGGCAAAGAGAGACTTGGATTCAATCTAGAGGATTGAATGGTGAGAGATGGAGGAGATTGAGAATATTTTGCAATTTTTAATTTGTCTCCAAATCTTCCCATGAAGTTTGAAAGCATTAATTTTGACATATTTTGACATAAGTTAAACATAAGATATCTAATTTGATTTTGAGGAAATATAGAGGAACATTCCTTATGCCTTTATTTAAATATTTTTGATTTATTTAAATTAGCCAAAGAAGGATAAATAATTTAATAGAACAAACTATAGAATTTGTTTATTAAATTAAAATGGAAGAATATGGTAGTTAATCAATAAAGTGTTTGATCTTTATTTAATTAATTTAAGATTTTATGTGATAGAATATAATAAGGAAATGATAATTAAATCAAACAAAGTATTTAATTTTATTTATTTAATTAAGATGAGATAATAGAAGAATTGGAAGAATTTAAATGTAAATGTGAACATGAACTATATAAATAAATATTTTTATTTATTCAAATAGTAGAGGAAATTAGGATAATTAATCAAATATTTTCTATTTAATTAATTGTATTCTCTAAACCAATTTTAGGTGTATACAATCATCTTCAAAAGCTAGACCGTGGGGCAAGATGAAAAATGCTAGGGTTTCTTCAAATCGCCAGTAAGTGTCGGGGGAATGCACAAAATAAAATGTCTCCACCTCGGTTACCAAAGCATCATATGAAGCCAAGATCAAGTGTCCCATTTGTCCCAAAATCAGCTCCCGGGATTAATGAGAGATATGAGGGGCTCAGGGAAGAACATCCAACTGGTGACGAGGGTTTCGGTGGTGTTAAGGGGGCTATTGAGCCAAGAATGGATGCAAATGCTCCAACAAAAGGAAAAATGTGGGCTCTTGTCCCTTACATTTTCGTTGACAAACAACCCCTAAATTAAAAAACCTGAGATCTTCATGGGTTCGCCATTTTTCTTTAGGTATGGGGTGAGAGCTTAGCTCTCCCAAACTTCACAAGCATATTCATGCTCACTGGTATGAAACTCTCTATTTTCAAGTTCTTTCATCTAATACTTTTGTTTTAGTTTTGGATTCACTGGAAGCTAAAAATAGAGTTCTTGAAAGTAAGTTTTTTTGGGTTGGGAAAACCTTGATCTTTAGTTTTCCATGGAAACCCATCACTGGAAGCTAAAAATAGAGTTCTTGAAAGTAATTTTTATTTGGGTTTGGAAAACCTTGATCTTTAGTTTTTCATGGAAACCCTTCTATCGGCCTTCAAAATCCCTAGCTTTGAATCCCCTGTTTGGTTTTCATTGCCTGACATTCCTTCGGAGTTTATAGATCTATATATTCTGGTTGAAATAGGTAATTATTTTGGCAATTTTTTGCCATCTGAGTGCTCTATGGAAGAGGGCTTTTTGTGTGTTAAGATCTGTGTTCTAATAAACCCTAGTTTGATTATCCCAAGGGTTTGCAACTTAAAATACTTGAATAGAATTTGGAGACAAGATATAGTTAAGGAGAAATCACCTTATAATCATGCCTCCATTGTATTAGATGCCTCATTGTTCAAAAAACTTACTTATCTTCTCCAAAGGGTTCTATTGATCCTAGCCATGGAGAAAAATTAGGGCATTCGCCTCCACCTCCAAATTTTGTAAATGGAAAATCCCCAAAACCTTTGGTTGTTGATAACTCTAAGGAAATGTGTCCATGTTCAATACCTCTAAGCTCAAACATCAATTTGGTCCCTCCTTTGGAAAAACAAAATTCTCAGGGCTCACCCTCAACCTCTTTTTCTTTTAACACTGCTTTGGTTCACCTACCGACTACTCCTATTAGTGTTCAAGAGATTTCCTTTGCCTCTCCTAAGTTGCTTGTCACCCTTGGAAATAAAGTTGCGCCAAGCTCACCCAAGAATAAGAAAGGAAAAAACCCTCCAAATTCAAGGAAAATAATATCCAACATTATATCAGTTGACCAACTTTTAATTGATAAAGTTCATAAAATCATCAAAAATGCAAATGTCGATTTTATTTTGGAAACCCAAGACCATGTTTTGATAGAGATAAACTTAGATTTACTGCAAATTGAGAAGGGTTTGGATATACCGCTCTCAGAAATCCCTTTGATTCTTTATCTTTGAATAAATTCTAGGACCTTGATCTCTTAGAAGAGACAAGCCCTTATCCAAAAGGTAAGCTACCTGTCTCACAATCCCCATTACCTAAAAAATTAAGTTCTCCCCTCTCCACACCAAGAAAGAGAGGTCGTAAACTGAAATCTCAGAAAATACAACAAGAGATCGATGTTGGAATTCAGTCTACTTTGTTTTCCTCAACAAAAAAGAAAAGAACTTTTAGCCCCCCTTTGACAAGAGCTAGGGCATCTAAATGAAGTTTGCAGTTAGAGAGTCCTACAAGGAAGAGGGGAGATGTTTCCTCCCCTCAAGGAGAATGAGGATCCTATCCTAGAATGTTAGGGGCTTGAATGCCCCTAACAAGTGATGCTTATTCAAGTGTCAATTGGAAGTTGCAGACATTTATATCACTATGCTGCAAGAAACTAAACTAAATTCTGCCACTATTGATTTCCTCTTCTCTAAGTGGTCAATTTTGGAATTTTTCTTGCTGCCCATCAGTTGGGGCATCAGGTGGTCTCTCTTTTTTATGGAAAGAAAATTAATTTTTCTTAAAATTAATTGTTGCCTCCTCCCATTGGTCTCTGGCTCTTGTAAGGAGCAAAAATTTGAGGTTAGTTTTTGGTTGTTCAATATTTATGGGCCAACAGGCATTTCTGTAAAACACAAATTGTGGGACCTCCTATCTTTGATCTCATAGGCCTTAGTTGATAACTTAATCATTTTGGGGGGTGTCTTCAATTCTATTATTAATGAATATGAGAAAATGGGGGGTTATTATTCCTAATAAATGAGTGATGAAAGAATTTAAAGGTTTCGTTGAGTCAAATCAATTTCTTGACTGCAAACCTCAAAATGGCTTATTTACTTGGACAAATAAAAGGAAGGAGTTTTATCAAATTGCTGAAAGGCTCGATCATTTTCTATTATCTCCAAACTGGTTGGACTCATAAATTGATTCCTATTCCTCAATCTTGGGATATCCAGGTTCTGACCACTTCCCAATTTTGTTAACTTTACTGGAAGACAGAGCTCCAAATAAGCTTCCATTCAAGTTTGAACCGATGTGGATAAGGGACCCCACCTTTTTTCCCATGATACATTTCTAGTGGGAAAACTCCCCCTTTTTTGCAGGTTCCCATATGTTCCAACTTGTTAAAAAATAAAAAAAATTAAAGAATAAAATCAAAGATTGGAACAAGTTTCACTTTAAAAATATTTTCAAAGAAAAAAAGAAGCTTCAATTTGAGCTAGAAATCCTAAATGAGAACATCATACAATTTGGCATGAACCCATCCTCTTTTGATCTCCAAAAATATATTACTTCTGAATTAGAAGAGGTGATTCTTCAGGAAGAATTTTATTGGAGACAAAAATCAAGAGATACTTGGTTGTCTGAGGGGGATAGAAATACAAAAAAAATCCTTGCTTCAGCCAAAGTCAAAAGACAAAAGAATAGAATTTCCTCAATCAAAAATAATTCTGGAATAATCTTAGAGGATGAAAATTCCATTGGTAATGAAGTTGCCTCCTTCTTTAAGAATCTCCTTACAGCTGAGCAAATAAACTTGAGTGCATCAATCCTGGATTCAATTCCGAAATTGGTATCTGGGAGGATAATGATTTCCTCTTGTCTCCTTTCACCCTAGAGAAATTAAGATCGGTTTTTTTTTACATGTCCCTTGAAAAATCCCCAGGTCCTGATGGTTTCATTGTGTTATTTTTTCAAAAGATTTGGCATATAATTGGAAAAGACATCTTACTAGATTTGGAAGAATCGAGACATAATAAGACCATACTAAAGGAGTTAAATTCTACTTTTATCACATTAATTCCAAAAGTGGATACCCCTTCAACATTTACAAATTTTAGACCAATCTCCCTTTGCAATTCTCTTTATAAAATCTTCACAAAAGCAATTGATTCCCATCTTGCCAAGATGATTCCTCATATCATTTTCAAGGAACAAGGGGGTTTTGTCCCTGGGAGGGAAACACCGGATGGAGAAATTGTTGCTCATGAAATCTTGCATTCTATTACACAACACAAGCTTCCCTCCATGATTTTAAAATTGGATATGATGAAGGCTTATGATAGGGTTAATTGGGATTTCTTAACTGCGGTCTTGCGGAGATTTGGATTTTCTGCAAAATGGGTAATGTTGATCCATTCATGTATCTCTTCGACAAGATTCTCAGTCTTGATAAATGGATCCCCTTGTGGTTTTTTATCTTATTCGAGAGGGATAAGACAAGGAGATCCCCTTTCTCCTTTTATTTTTATGCTCATGTCAGAAGGCTTGAGCAGAGAAATTAAGCTAGTCAATCAATCAAGGCTCTGGAAAGGTATTCACATTCCAAACATATATGAACCTCAAAACCATGCCATTTTTTCTGATGACACATTAATTTTTGGGTAGGCGCCAATCTTAGAGGCCAAAATAATAAAAAATATTTTATTGGGATACTCGGCCTCGTCGGGTCAGGTGATAAATCCTTCCAAATCAAAGTTGTTCTTATTAAACGTACCTCCTCTCATTGAACAAAAATTACAAAAAATTTGGGGCTTTTCAATGGGGAAACTCCCTTGCTCTTATCTTGGGATTCCCTTCTTTATTGGTAAAGGGCTGCCCTCCTTTTGGGAAAAAGCGATTTCCTCTATTTTTGGGAGAATCCTTGCTTGGAAGCATAAGTGGCTTTCTTTCCTTGGTAAAATCCAAATGATAAAATCGGTCCTGAATGCAATCCCTATTTACCTTATGTTAGTACTAAAAGCTCTTGTTGCCACCTTTAGCCATCTAAAAAATGTGCTCCACTCTTTTCTTTAGGGTGACAATGTGGGTGGGAAAGAGAGACTCTCTCTTATTGCTTGGGATAATGTCTTCCTTCCAAAAGAACTTGGTGGAGCTGGGATTAGAGGGACCAAGCTCCAAAATCACGCATTAGGAGCTAAGCTTGTTTGGAGACTGTATCAGAATCCAAATTCTCGATTGGGGAAAATCATGTTTTCTAAATACCTTAATGCTCTTCCACGGGAAAGTATCTTTATGGCTTCCTCTCTCCCAAGGGGCTCTGCTATTTGGAACTTCATATCTTCTTCCAGGTCAGTTATTCTTCCTCACCTATCTTGGTTAGTGCATAATGGATAGAAAGCCATGTTTTGGGAGGACGTTTGGAATGATTACCCTGATCTCTCCCATACTAGAGAGTGGGGTCCTCTGGTTCCTTTCCTTAAAAACCCGTGGGGGACTAAAGTGGTTGATTAATTTACTATTGATCTTTCACAAGAGATACCAAAAGTCAACTAGAAATCAATTGATGCTTTTCCTTTTCCCTCTCATCTCAAAATAGCCTTTAAAGAGGAATTGGATAAAAGAGTTGTAATCTTTATAAACAAAGAGGATGTTCTAATTTGGACAAAATCAAAATTTGGTAACTACAATGTTAAGGAAGGGTATAATTCTCTTTTGCTTCCATCCATCCATTCTCACCTTCCCTCTACTCTATTCTGGAATTTTTCCTGCCTTTCAAAGGTCGGGGATTTTGCTTGGGTAGCACTTCATGACAAAGTTATTACGGGTGCTAGATTGGATAGGCTAGGCATTACTGTGGCCTTTCCTTGTGCTCTGTGTGGGTATTTCTTAGAATCCTTGGACCACCTTTTTTTGCACTGTCCCTTCACTTGACATTGTTGGTACTAGTTATTTGGGAAGTTGGGATGGAAATTATCAATTGGCCCTTCCTTGTCAGACTAGTTTAAATCATGGCCTCAACATTTTTTCATTCATCCTTCTTCTCGAGTATTTGGTTGGTCTCTCCCTCCTTGCTTCTTTGGAATATATGGCTTGAAATAAATAATAGAATTTTTAGAGGTATTTCAACCCCTTTGGAAACAATAGTGTTTAAAATTGAGAAGGCTATATCAGAAGCTATGAAATCCCACATCATAAAACAAATGAATAATTTGAAAACCTTTTCAAAGTGGGATAGCTTCGTCATTAGCTCCTGGCCAGCTCTAAAATATTTTCCTTTCATGGCTCCATCTCAAATAAGGTAGATAAAGTAAAGGCAATAAATGAAGACAAATGGTTTCCCCCTCCTCCAACTAAATTTAAGCTAAACTTTGATGGTGCATCCCATGGTAACCCAGGCCAATCTAGAATTGGAATCACAATATTTAATTATGAATCTCTTCTTCAGAAGGTGGCTTGTAGAATAATTCTTCCTAGGTCAAATAATAAAGTAGAGTTGGAGGCTCTAAGATTTGGTTTGGAATTGGCACATGCTATGGATATAAAGGATATTGAAATTGAAGGTGACTCGATGGTGATCTTTAATGCAATCATTCACCAAAAATTTTAGGTCTGGCATTTGCAATACCTCCTGGAAAAATTTCTAATGCAATTATCTCTTTTTTCTAACTACTTAGTTTCACATTGCTATAGAGAGGTAAATCATGTGGCTGATTTTCTAGCTAATAAGGTAATCGATAACTAGTGGCATTATAAGGAACTTTCAGAAAGTGAAATCCCACATGTAAAGGTGAACCCACCCAAAAATTCCTTTTAGTAAGTAACAAGGCAATATTCTTTGGTTCCTCTTACCCCCAGGTTGATATGTTCAGTCCCAAACTTACACCTTCTCCATGGTTCTCATCTCTCGACTAGATAAAGTGGATCTTTCTTTTGTCTTTTGGTGGCTCTAAATAATAATCATAAGCTATCCTTGTCATTCTTATCTCGTCCTTTGTAACTTGTTTAAATCATTATATCTACTGGCCTCTTCCTTGTCATTTCTAGCATCATTATTAGGTAAGTCTGCTACATGGGTATTTATTCCCAGGTGATGTGTATCGTGATATTTGTATTCACACATACGCGGTAATCATGATCTATTAATTTACTCTGTTCTCAAGGCAATGTAAATTGTTCCAATAAAGCTTGATAAGTTGTCAGGCTACCTCAATATAATTAGACTAGCTTTAGATTTTCCTTGAAGTGACTCTCCCATATGATTTTCCTTGGCTCTCATTGGGTGTAGCCGACTGTCAAAAATTGACAGAGTTATTTTTTCGGGATTGCTTGAATATGATGGTTTTCATCACGGGTGAATATATGGAAATATTTTAGCCTTGGGAGCCAACTGTCAGTAGCTATCTAACATTGTTATTAATAGTCATAATGGTTTCACTCTTTGGGAGACATTGAGAGTATTTTGTGGCAATTCTTTTTTGTTTATTATGTCTCTTCATTACAGTGTGGAATGGTACAAAATTGTACTTCATCCAAAAGCAAAAGAATACATTGATCCTCATCCTTTCGATCATGAAAAATTGGGTAGAATCTTTTGTATTGATGATGCACATATTTTTCTGGCTTGCAAAAAGGTGGTGGGTGCTCATTGGTTGTGGGACAACAGTAATGCCACCTTTCATGAAGTGCTATCTCATTTCTTTACTATTTGCATGGATATTTTACTAGACCCTGAGTTGTTCATGGTCACTGCTACAAGATTTTCTCAAACTAGTTTTTTTTCTGACTCAGAACTTCGTCTTGATTTGGATAATTATGATTTTAATTATGGTCTTTTCCCTATTGGGGGCTTTATTTCCCATGATGATTTGATCTCTAATAGTTTTTGTGGAGAATTGTTGTCCATTCTCAGGTTTGGAATTACATGCGATGACTTTGCAAGGACGGTCTTGGATTGCAATGATCTTCATGAAAAATTCTCACCATAAATCCTTGTTGCTAGTGTAGATATCTTCCTTGCTCTTCATCTCTTGTTCGATATTATAGCTAGAGAAAAAGAAAAAGATAAGGCTCCTTCCTATATTAAAAAGAAAGAGAAAATGTCTGAGATATATAATCCAATGCCTTCATCTCATTATAAGGCCAGTTCATCTTCCATGGAGGAAGATTACTAGTGTAATGCCCAAAATTTCATATAAAGGAAAACAACTCAAGATTAAGTTTTTTTTAAGTTCAGCATAAACCCACTAATGAATACCAGCCATGCTTAAACATGGTATATAACATATATATGCATCAAATGATTTTCTTATATAATGTGTTTGAAGATATGATGCTCAAGAGTCGAGGGAGAGGCTATTGAACAAGTGGGTGTGTGAAGACCATCACACACACCCTCATACTATGATGAGAAAGGCCTAGGTTTTTAAAAATTATCATATGAGTACTCAACATTTTTTTTTGACTAGGGATTATTGTTAATGGTGTTAACACCAATGACACCCGATAACCTCAAGCTATATTTTTCTAATTCAATCCAAAGTTAAGATGATAATACCAAGTATAAATATGGTTCCTATAATCCTTCATGCCAGATTAAGAACGATCCTTGATAACTATGCTACTTATGGCACCATTACTAACATTACTATATAATACCAAGGTCATGTAAATGCTAATACCATTCTTGATATTAATATTGTTAGATGTATATATATATATATATATATATATATGACTATCAAGAGAACTATAATTTAATAGTCAAACCAAATCTCATGAAGAGACACTCATTAGCCAAATTGTCGTTTGACATTTATATTAGTACAATTCTTAATATTACCACTATCTTCATTACTAAATTTATTATCAATGCTCTTAATATTACTAATAAGATAGTTATAGTTACTAATATTTCCTCTCTTTTTTTTTCTAAGAATATAATAAATAATTAATATTTTATTTAATTACTTCACTATTATTTATTTATTTATTTATTTGAATACTCCTATATTTATATGTATATAAGAAAGATAAATAACCACTTATTTACCTTTCATGAAGTGCTATCTCGTCTCTTTACTATTCACATGGATATTTTACTAGACCCTGAGTTGGTCATGGTCATTGTTGCAAGATTTGCTCAACCTAGTTTGCTTTCTGACTCAAACCTTCATCTTGATTTGGATAATTATGGTCTTTTCCCTATTTGGGGCTTTATTTCCCATGATGATTTGATCTCTAATAGTTTTTGTGGAGAATTTTTGTCCATTCTCAGGTTTGGAATTACATGTGCTGACTTTGCAAGGACAGTCCTAGATTGCAATGATCTTCATGAAAAATTCTCACTAGAAATCCTTGCTACTAGTTTAGATATCTTCCTTGCTCTTCATCTCTTGTTTGATATTACAGCTAGAGCAAAAGAAAAAGATAAGGCTCCTTCCTATATTAAAAAGAAAGAGAAAATATCTGAGATATATAATCCAATGCCTTCATCTCATTATGAGGCTAGTTCATCTTCCATGGAGGAAGATTACTAGTTTGGTTGTTTTTCTCATTTTGTTCTCATGAGTTATGCATACTCGCCTAGCATTTGCTAGATTGGGGATTGGTGGGTGGCTTCTTCTTCTACTTTGGGTTTTTCCTTTTTTGGTTGGGTTTCAAAGTATGCATGTATAGTTTTGTAATCTGACTGGGCTCTCTTGTTTAAAGGACTGAGTTTCAAATCTGACATTGTAATCTGTTTTTTGTTTTATATAAATAATTTTCAGTGGCTTTTCCACTTTTATGGGAAAAAAAAACACTCTTAATATCCTTAATTTATCATATTCTCTTTGAATCTTAATTCACTATGCATAAACTAGATATTTCATGAAATGTGTAGTTAATCATATTAGATCTCAAATAATGTAAATTAATAAATTATGATGTTATCTCACAATACCTATAGTCACTTTGGTTTGTGCATCACTATGTAGTATGTCAAAATAGTTCCTTAGTAGACTTAATTCCAAATAATGGCTAGCTATATCCATGTTGCTAGTAAGATTATTCTACCAACCATGTTTACATCTCTACAAAATGGATAAAATTAAATAAAATTATTATAATTATATAATTCTAAATGGTAATGTAAAATAGTTGTACAAGTTTCAACATTGACACATTGGATCCTATAATACCCAAATTTTTCTAAGGACAAAACTTGAGAAAAAAATACATGTAATTTTCGTAACACATAGATACACAAAAAAATTATAACAATCACAAGTGAATTCACTAATATAAATACCAACATAAGTGGAAGAGACTTGTAAAAAAATACACAAGTAAAATTATCACATCATATCAAACTATAAAATATATCATGCATCATAATACATAATTAAATTACACACCAACAAAAGATCAAGTTGAAACAAAATAATAAGATATCATTAATTTATTTTTATAATAAATATATATTAATTATCATAAATAATAAGATATATTAATTATCTTTTATTATTAGTTTCATTCATCAATTTATTATCCTATTAAATAAGGATAAGATAAGGATCTTAACATGAATCACACAATGCTAGTTCTCTTACCTTTTCAGATTATATGGTAAAAGAGAGAAACTTACATCATTTACTGAATGAGAATTACTTTTACCTTTTTCTCAATCAATTATAATGACTAGGAGATAGAGATGGAACTAGTATACATCCCAACTAATATGCTTTCCTTTAATATACTTTCCTTTATTTATAAGTAGGATAATATTTGGTAAAGAAGAGAAATAAAATCCCAATTAATTATCTTTCATTAAAATTTATTAATAAGAATATTTTCTACACATAGGAAAAAAATAAAGGAGATATATATAAATACACATATAATAATTTCTTATGTATATTGTAGATAACTAAAATTGTTCTGACTTATGAATAATATTTTTTGACTAACTCTCACTCATCTTCTCTTAAAATGATTAAATAATGCTTTATTATTTAATTATCATCATTTTTTGTATTCTACTATTAATTAAGTAATTTAACATTATTTAATTAATTCATCCCCAATCATCATTTTTGACTAATTAAATAAATATTATTTATTTAATAAAGTTTTGATTATCCTTATTCTCTTGACCAATTAAATAAATCTTATTTATTTAATAATGTCCTAATTAAACATTATTCTTCCTAATTAATTAAATAAATCTTATTTATTTAATTGTATCACTAGCTTCACCTATTCTTCTATTTTAATTAAATAATTATAATTAATTATTTAATTAACATCAAACACCCTTCTCATATTAAATAATTGTTACAAATTATTTAATTAAACCACTTTTCCACTTTTAGATTAAATAATTAAATTAATTATTTAATTCTTCAATATTCACTCAACATGATCAATTAATAAATATTTTTTAATTTATTAATTCAATTGGATCTTTCATGTTCCTCTCAAAATTAATTAATTATCCTCACACATTTTGATTGATTGATCTCATCCATCAATTATTCAATCTAATTTGTTGATGTTTGTCATTGATGTCAAAAGAAACAAAGGAAATGAATTTTTTCATTAGTGTCAAAGGTAGTGTTGATGCAACGTGCAAGGGTACTTGTTCATGTTCCTTCATTTCATGGTGTTGATGTAAGCCTTCATTTCATGTAGTGGTGATGCAAAAGAGTGTCAAAGGTTAGTGGTGATGCAAAAGGTGTATAAATGTCATTTGTTGTCATCTTTATGACAAAGTTACTTCATTTTAAATTGGTTTCATTTTTTATCATTAAGAGGTATATAAGATGGTGAGTTGATAGGGTTACTGCTCATTCAACATGGAGTCTTGTTTTCACAAGAAACCTCCATCATAACACAAGTTGTCATCTTTCATAAATCAGATCAAAAATTCAATGGATAGTTTTGCATTAAAGCATGAGTGATATGGGAAGAGATATGGGTAGAGACTGAAGAATCATTTTCTTTGAGCATTGCCATTTGAACCTCAGAAAGTTGCAAAATTATTGTTCTTTATGAGGATTAGGGTTATCTTTTGTTGATTACCTTTCAACAAGATTGACATTGTTTCCACTTCTTAATATATGTTTCGTAGACTTCTAGAGGGTGAAGTAATATGGTGGTAATCCCATTTCATGGTTTTTGGTTATTGAACTTTCCATACTTCATAACCTAAAATATTAAGTATATCTAAAACCCTAAGAGTCTTGAAGACCTAGGGTTTAAGTATTTTGAAGGTCATAAATGCAAAGTTACCTTTATGTTATATTTGATTGTTGACTTGTTATAAATGGTGGAAAGTTACTAAAGTGACAACTTAAGGGTTTAAGCCCATTGGACAACCAACCCCCATTCTTGGTGTAACTGGCTTGACAAGTTAAAGACTTGTGTTTTACCACTCAAAGTAAGATCAATGGCCATTCTTTAATTGATGAATCAGTGAATGTTGAATATCAAAGGTCTTCATTTAAAGCCATAAAATGGTTACTCCACAAGCCTTCACATTAACGGGCATATGCGTGTCATTGCCCTTGTTTCAGTTACATACAGTTTAGTAACTATATGGAGACAATGATTGAATGTGTATGACTGCTAGTGCTTTGAGTTCATTTAAACCAAGGTTTGGAATCTATGAGAGTGATTTGAAGACTATGATATCATGGTTTTGTCAAGACAATGCATAGTGAGGGAGATTTGAATAATATTTTGTAAAAGAGTGATATGGTGTCACTATATGATTACATTCATGGAGTGTATTTTTCTTTGCATAGATGAATGTAATCTAAATGAGATCATATGTATATAGAGTTTGATTTGAATTCAAGGTGTGTGCAGAGAATGTGCAAATTTCTTTATGATTGAAGTCTAAAATTTTTTAATGTTGATCATCATGACAAGGGGCATCGTTGTTGAACACTTGGAATATTGAGAGGGGGGTGAATTAGTATTCCTCTAAACCAATTAAACACAACTCATCCAATTAACTGAATGGAAACAATTGAAATGATGAATGAAAGCGTGAATACAACCATACAATCACATGACACATGAAAACCAATATTTTTGCATGGAAAACTCAAAAAGGGAAAAACCATGATGAGGGTTAGCTCACAATATATATATCCAAATATAAGTTATTACAAAGGCTCACTGCCAAGACACACTATCTAGAAACGATCTCACAAATCACTGAGTAAGTACAAAGAAGGTTTGGCAACACTTCCTATTTGAACTGATACAATAACATCTATTATATGCTAGATTATAGTTCCATTGAGGTACAAAAATTTCTCCACATAATCTTCTCATCACCACATCATACACATGTAAGTGATTCACCATACATGTTATAAATATTCTCTGCTCTACCACATTAGCATATCATACATTCATTTTGCATTCTTTTGCACCATTATTCTCATTCACCTCACTCTCTACACACACACTCTCACTACACACACTTAGTAGAGATCTCAAATATATGCCCACATCAGGTCAAACTTCAATTAGGTCATCCTAATTAGAAGTAACACATAAAAACTAAACATGTCATCCTCAAAGTATTTCATCCACCCTTAGCACCTAAATTCAACACTCAATTTATATCAGGATAGGTTGGTATGGACCTAAATATAAATCCCACACAAGATAGAGTTGCTCAATTATTCTCCATAAAATATCAGTCATGTTAGGTCAACCCAAAAAAGACCTAAACACAAATTATTTAAGAGCTTATGCAATTTCATCAACTATGCTACCTCAAAACTCGATTTCCCATTGAATTCTCATTCAACTGACATTCATTCGCTTAACTTCATCATCGCAAGACAAAATAATTATTCGTGAAGAAGTGCATAATCTCCTACACTGGTACACTATTCAAAAGATAACTGTGATATATAGAGACACACTGTTATTCATATCTTTCTAGAAATTATACAAAATGTCACAAAAACTTGAATGTTACTCCATCTAATGGATTCAACATGGTAGGTTTAATTTTAGAAGATTATGCCAATGTGCAGTGAAGTGTAGACCCAAATACAAACACATTGGACCACAATACTAACAAAGGAAACACTATGCCAAATTCCTAATAAATCATGCTTTCTGGTCAATTGGTACTATAAGAGGGTCACCAAAAATACTTCCCGATTATGCTAGGATTATCATTACAATGTTGACATCAATGACAATACTAGATCAACTAGTGTATGTACACTTCATGCTCATGTTTCCAAACTACATCATCAATGACAGACATCCAACTTCTAACAATCTCCTCCTTTCTCATTGATGGAAACATGCATATCAAAAATAAATTCAATGACATGATCCAAAACTTGTCTCCCCCTTTCACATATGACATTTCCTTTCAGAAAAAAAAGCATTCATCTTCTCAAAAATGTAACTAACACTTCCCAAGTGCATTGAAAAATATGTTTTTCCACTATCTCTCCCCCTTTGACATCAATGGTAAAGGTCGTATAGAGGATCAGTATGCTTCCCTTAGATATATATATATGTTTACTTCTCCTCAAAAAGAATATTTTATGTAAAAACTTAATAATGTACATAAGGTAAGAATTATCAACTTGAAGATGTAGATCCTTTGAGCTTCTTCAAAATATCCTTCCAAGTGGATTTTTCTTCTTCCTAAAGTATTTTTGCTTCTACAAGAGTTCCACATTGTATTTCAAGTTCCATTAGAGACTCTTCTCATTCTTCCACTATACTAGGGTTAAGGTTATTTTTGGTAGTTTATCAACACTAACAAGGGCATTGGATATAGGAGTATGCTTTATCTTCACTAAGTCCCTCAACATCATATATTATTTGATTATTTCTTCCCTCTAATTTTGTAAAGAAAATAAATTTCCATGCAACCACGTAATGGTAGTCCACTTCTTATTGTTCATGTCTTGCTAAATCATAGATATATGCTTCACAACCTATTTGAGTTTCAATTGTGTTTATCGCATCCTTTGTACTTTGTGTGTTGTTTGGCCATTTCAAGCAATATGATAATAGTTTTTATGCTTCCTCTTCACAAGTTTGAGTATCCTTCAATTCCTTCATATATTTGTGATGTGCATCTACATATTTCCTTTTGATATCCTCTAGACTCTTATCCACAGTCCTTGCTTCTATTCCACTTCTAGCTTGTTCTTTTAAATTGAAGACATATGCCTTCAATGAATCAACCAAGTTTCTAAAATTTTCTATAGTAGACAATGATAAATTGATGCTTGTTCTGGGGGTTACCTCTTGTAAATATCTCATGGCCTCATCCATGTCTTATGCACTTATAGTTCTGATTTTGATTTCATACTCATGTTGAGCATCATCTACATGCATCCTTCCTTCTTTTATGTTAGTTTCTTCTTGCTTTGCAACTTCTTTTTTAATTTAAACTGAGGAAATGACAAAGCTATTTCTTTTCTTGCTTGATTTCCTAGAACCATCGAAGGATTCAGTTCTAGACCTCACTTCTAATTCTGGTCTTCTAATGTCTTTAGGGATTCTTAAAAGTAATTTTGCATAATGAACAACTTCTTCCCCAATTGCTTTATAATCCAACTCAGAAATCCAAAAAAAATTGGGCTCAATTGATTCCATAAAGTAAAAGTTAGTAGAGAAAAATAAATTAATGTCTCCTAAGAACCTTCCCAACACACTCTTAGGTATTCTTATCCTTTTATTTATTCTCATCTAAAACATTCCAAAGAATTTCGCAAGAGAATTGTCTTAAGCATCCACACCACCAAGGTTTCTCATGAGATTTCTTATATAAAGTACAATCAGTTTTATACTTGTCCACTCCACTTTCCCAATTACTAATAGTTCCTTCATGGAATAGAAAAGAAAAAATATTATCAAAGTACCATACCTAAATGCATTCTTTTTTTCCTTTTTTATTTCCTTCAAGCTCTTCATCAAATGATATCAGAGTGACTTACATAGATCATAATCAACACCATATTCAATCATGTTATGTGCAATGTGAACGACAGTGATAGAAACTATATACTCATCATTTGGTCAATATAATTTGTATCCAATAAGCCTTGTAGCATACTAGATAGCTTGATTCATTATTGTCTTAGGTGAACTCATTTTCTTCAAATGTAGCTGTAATACCCCTCTGTTTTGCCTTCTGGTTGGACAGTATATCTTTGTGTGGGTATGTTTCTTTGATGTGTTTTTGGGTTTTCAGGTGCCTTGTTTGTGTGCTTTCTATTAGTACCTTGACTATGGTACTCGGTTACTGTTTTATCTCTATCTTTATCATGTTTTGGTGATGTATTTTGATGTGATGATACTGTATTCAGATGTTATCTTTATTCCACGTTTTGGATTAGCATTATGGATATTCGATTTAATGATGTTATGCTTTGGATTGTAATAGTATGTTAGATTTGTCAGTTAGTTGCAGTGTATTGGTGAAGGGGACGGTATCGCATCACTCACTTGCGAGCGCCCTGCGATCTCGTGATTTTCTCTTCATGGTGTGTATTTTATGTTGTTTATACTATATGTTGTTGTTTACTTGATTTGCAGGTTGACAAGTATAGGACATCGACTCCACCTAATTTCACAGGTTGGAGAGTGTTCAATCCCCAACGGTATTCGATTGGGAGATAGTAACTAGGTTTTCCATGCCAAGCCGTCACCCTAGTCCTAGTATGTCGTTAGTTGTTTGTCAGTTGTGTTGCTTTGAATATTGTTCCCTCTCTTTGTTATTTAATTTCAAGTTAGAAAAAGGGTAATTAAATGGCTTTGTGTATTTAAGAGGTTGATCTAATTAATCTGATATTTATGTGGAAAATGTTATTTAAAGGTATTAATTAATTTAATTTAATTCATAAAATAATTTAATCTTGGATTAGATTTATTTTATTGAATTAATTTAATTAATTAATTTGAATTAAGCAATTCATTTTGAAAATTATTGGATAATTGTTGAAATTAAAAAAAATAAGAAAAATGATTTAAAAGTCAAATTTGAAAGTTTGAATTCAAAAATTGAAGAAAATGAGATATTTTGCATTTTCTGTTTTCAAAAATTTATGAGGGTGGTTGTAGGATTTTTAGGGTTTTATCCTTATGTTTGAATTTTGCTTCACAATTTTGGTTCATGGAATTTTGGAAAAAGAGAAATTAGGAGGAAGAAATTGTTCATTTTTGTGGTTTTGCATTTGGATTCTTGGTAAAGCTCAGTTGGTTTGCTGGGTAGGAGCTTGGATCTAAGGAGAAGGATTTGCACCTTTGTTAGTCTTCAAATTCTTGGAATCAGGTTTCCCTTTAATTAGATTTATTTCATTTTGAGTTGTTTTACAAATTTCGTATGCTGGTTAAAAGAAAGAAAATAAACATTGTCAAATTGGAAGAGAAACCCATCTGAAAATTATTGGAAATTGAAACAAAATCCCTATTTGAAAATAAATTTCTTCAAGAAAATATATGCTCTTGGCTGAAAACTATATATTTTTTTTTCAGTTTTGTTTCTCAATTAAATTTGCAAATTTCTGATGTGGGTATGTAAATAATTGCACATATATATATATATATATATTATATAGGTTTGGAATTGTACTCATGCTATTTTTGTTTTATAAAAATATGGAACCCTGGTTTTATTTATTTGTTTTACAACCGAATTAAAATCAGCAGTTGGAATTCGCGTTTTTTGTGTTGGGGGTTTAAATATTTATTAAAAAAAATAATAAAAAAAGAGGGCAGTGGGGAGGTCGCTGGGGGCTCAACCCCCACCGCACCCCCCATGGGAGGCAGGTGGAGGGAGTCGCACCTAGTGCACTCCCCACACACCCCCGCCACCATTTCCCTCTCCCTTCCGCAACTACTAATCACAGCTAGCGCGGTGGCTGTTTACATAGCCGCCGCCACCACCGTCGGTGGTTAGTTGTGTTGTGCACAACGCCACTGGAGGTGGTGGTTGGTTGTGTACCCAGTCGCCACTGCCACCGGCGGTGCCCTCCTCCTCTGCCGCCCTCCATTAAAATGTCATCGCCCTGCGCGTGGCCATGGAGAATAAAATGCGGCCGCCCAGTTTCAGCCCTAAAGCGCGTGGCCCGAGGCTGAGGTTGTTCTTTTCAAAAGGGGAAAAATAAAATAAAATTAATAAATTGTGATATACTATATTTTAATATTTTAATTATTATATTATTATAATATTAAAATATTAATGCATATTGATATTTAATATTATATTTTATAATATTAAAATATTAAAATATATTTATATATATATATATTTAAATGGTTATAATATTATTTTAATGTATGTATATATATCAGATGTTTTCAAATATATACATATTAAAATAATGATTTGTGAGGGAATGAGTTAAGTTTAATTGAGAAAATGAAATAGGAAAATATTGGTTAAATCATTGTTTGATTATAAAATATTATATTTGGTGGGGAAGTAGTTTTGATTTTAAATGATATGTTTTTTTTAGACAAATTAATTATTTTACTTCATTGAATTCTGTCTTATAAGATTATCTAGTTAATTTTCATTATTTAAATGTCAGAAGGGAAATTAAATAATTAGTGTTAATTTCTCCCTTATCTAAAAAGGCGTGTTTAAATTCGGTTTATTTAATGCGATGAATTACTGAACGTTAGTGAAGAAATGGATTTAGTGAATCCAAAGTGGAATTTAATTCTCGCTCGTCTTGATTGTGAATTGTTTCTGTTTTCATTTGGGGGAAACTGAGTTATAGAGTTTAATAAGTCTTCCAGATGGGGTTTTTTGGTTCTATGGGTTATCATTTTGTGTTTGTCAACCTATTGAGAGTTCCTTGGGTAGTGCATAGGATCTAGTCAGTGATAATAACCCGGTTTTCATGAATGGGGATGTTTTGTACCTCCTTGGTTTAGGAGTGGATTATGCGTTTAGTGCCTCCTTGTAAGGAGTGACCTTGTTATGTGATTTGTTGCCTCCAGTGTTTGGAGAGGGTTTGAACTTAGGTTGCCTCCTGAGAAAGGAGTGGTTGTAATATCTTGTTTGTTGCAATTTGTAACCTTGGTGATTGGATGGAATGTGTGTTGTCAAGTAGAAGAGTGGCTTCCATAGGGGCCAGAGCTCGGAAGAGGTAAGATTGGGTAACCTTCAGAAGTGGTTTAATCAAGTGATAACTAAAAACAATACTTAGAAGATTGGAACTAACTTCTCACTAATCAAGTTAAGTTGGCCTCACTCATAGGCGCAAGGGCTTGTTTAGACTTAGGATGAGTGGGAAGGCCATGGGATGGCAAGGTCATCTATCTTGTCAGTACGAAAGTTATTTGATTCTGCATTAGTAAGTATGAGGGCCGAGGATCGGTTTGAGGCCACCATCTTGACGATCTGCAGTGGGTAACTCATGATGAGTTGTGCGATGACACTCTATCTAGGACAACAGTTGGTATTTGATTTTGCATTAGTAGGTATGAGGGCCGAGGATCGGTTGAGGCCACCATCTTGACGATCTGGAGTGGGTAACTCATGATGTACTGTATGATGGCACTTTTTGTGACCATAGTTGGTACTTGTTTATTGTGGGTATGGTTTTTGTAACATACCTGATGTGACCATGGTTGGTGTTTGAATATGTGTGTATGGTTCTCATAACATACTTGATCTACTTTATTTCTAGAAGCAATGTGACCATGTAGTGTTGTACTTGTGTTTTACTTGCATGGTATTTGAGTTGTATTTGAATTGTACCTTGGGATGTACTTGTGAGGTTCATGTGATTGGTTGTTTCAGTTTGGTTTCATTTTATGTTAGCCTGTGTCTAGAGGTAGATGGTCTTGGCTAGGATTCCTTGTTACTATCTCCTAGCATGGGGGGTGGGCCTTTGGGTTCCACTTGGTTGGGATGCGTGCACCTAAATCCGTTGGGCTATCTTAATGTTCATGTGGATGAGACTTCCAGTTGGAGAGCTCATTGGTTTCAGTATCAGTTCTTACTTTATGTCACTTCAGTTGTTCTTGTATTATTTTACCCTCAGTTGTTTCGAGGTGGAAATTGTAATTGTAATTATATTTATTGGACTTGCCTCATTCGGGGAATGAGTGTTGTAATATTATTGTTTAAATGAACGGATTATTGAAATGGAAAGTTATCTTTATGCTTGATGTAAATTATCTTATTGGAATGTATGTGTTTAATTATTATTTAAATGATTGACATGGTTTATATTCATGTTTTTTGTTGAGGTTCTATATAACCTCTGTCTCGTAACCTTAAAGGTTGTTGGCATTAGTTAGTGAGCTTGCATGTTAATTGTACTTAAACAAAAAAAATTTAACCTATTTAAGTAGTTGTTTGCAACTTCCTCTAGGGTTGCATGGCGGGGCGTTACAGTAGCACCTATCTTCTCCATTCAATCCTTGACCTTGAGAGATTTTCATCCAAGAACTAGTCTAGAGGACCACAAACCAGTTACATCACTAATAGCTTCCTTGGTTATTAAGTACTCACCATCAATCCAAATGGATTCACCATGGATTTTTCTTAATACCATTCTGATGTACTTCATTTTATCTTCAAACTACAAGAACTTCTACCACACATCCAATTTACTTTCATTTAGGGTTTTATACTCTAGTTTGAAGGTATCATTATCTCCTTCCGATTCACTTGTCCATAGAACACTTAATTTGTTATTGGAGACTTCTTCTATTTTCCCATGAAAGTACGCATTGATGTCCTTAGTTGGTATAACTCCAAAGGGAGTGCAAGAATATGCACCCATTGAATATTTCAATAGGACTTTCCAAGAATTCCTCTTCAATTCAAGTTGTGGTCTCTTTGATATATTTATGACCTTTGGTCCTTCCATCACATCTAAAATTATTTCACATAAAATTTCTAGAAAACTAGGAGCACACAAAATACCTCTTATACTTTCTCGGTGAAAGTTAGGGTTTTGATGATCTTGTTGGCAGATCGTCAACAGTCCCCTCGGGATTCATGACATGGACTAATCGCCTCACGTGGAACCGTTAAATTTGGTAGTTGTATTGAGCATTAATAGGTCGATCTTTTGGTGCAACAACAAGTGGTATCAGAGCCAAAGGTGTCAGGTTTGAATCCCCTTGGGTAACGCTGAGGGGGAGATTGTTGGCAGATGGTTAGCGCTCCCCTCAGGATTTGTGACATGGACTAACCACCTCCAGTGGATCCATTAACTCTAGAAGTTGTATCGAGCACAACGAAAACTGGGGGCCAACAGATCTACAACTAAGAGACACATCAAACTCTTCCACTTCTTCTTCTTCACTTTACTTCTTCTTTGCATGAGTATAATGAAATAGATTTTTCTTCCCAAGCAAGCTTTTAACTCCTTGATTTGACCCATATCAACAATAAATGCTTCAGATAAAAAGTTGGTAAACTTCAAAACCTTGTATGCATAGTCAACTTTCAAAAACTCCATAAACTTCTGCATTAAAATATTTTCTCCTACCATTTTCACCAACATATCCATCATATTTCTCTTCATTTCAAGCCACGACACAACATACCAGTAAGGGGCCATATGATTTTTAGTAAAGATCCCCTAAGCCACAACTCTGGGTTAGTTACCAGAGGAAACATCTCCACCAGAGGTAGGTACAAATTTTCCCATGTCCTCAAACTCTACTTTATTTCTCCATAATATTTCCATTTCTTTCTTTACTTAATCTGGATCAACTTTCTTTACACTCTCATTCCTGTATCTCGAATTAGTCGGTCTTCCATTTTTACTTCTAAAAATATTTGAAATGTGTCCAAGTTTGTTGTAATTGTAGCACACATTTTTTCTCTGATCAATTTAACCTCCATTTAATCTTTTTTTGCATTGGTTAGCCTTATGTTCAAATACATTGCATGTATACCAGTAGCCATTGAAATATCTAATCGTATTAAACATATTCATCATCTGACTTCTACACCCAACAACTCTATGTCCAAATTTTTTGCACACAAAACATTGTCCAGAAAAGGATCCAACATTTTGATTCAATATACCTCTACATTCTATAGCATTATGTCCAAATTTATTGCATAAAAAAGAAAAAACCAATAAAATATGGGTACCTTTGAGCATTTGGTTTTCGAATAGAGTGTCTTCCAACATTGCTTCTCTAATTCTAGATATTTCCATAATTCCTCTTGGCTTCAATCTTTCCAGATTCACTAATCTTCTTTGTAATAGATGTATGTTCTAATTTATAGATTTCTCCTCTTTCAAGTCCCAAACCACCTTTATCTTTAGATTCTTTCTTTCTAACAATTAATTCATCAAGCATTGTAGAACTCGTCTTCAATTTTTCCTCATGAATTCTTTATTTTTTCCAAATCTACTCTCAAATTTACCACATACTGTTCAAGCCTAGTGAATTCATTAGTCTTGATTTCTATCACTACATTTAGAAAATCCTTAGTTTTCTTCTTTTCTTCCACTTGTATTTTCAATCTGGTGATGTCTTCATTTTCTTTCTTCAGTTCATTAATTTTTTTGTGTCCTTCTCTGAATTTCTTGATTTTCTCTCTCAACTTCTTGATATATTCGTTTCTCTATTTTAGATATTCCTTCAAATATCCATTCTCATTTTCAATTTTGTTGAGATCTTCAAGTGAAACTTTGAGTTCTTCATCCTTCTCTACCATACAATCTTCTTTTGTATATTCGATTGTAGAAGTTTCTTCTAAAGGAGTAGGGTGCTTCCTATCAACCATATGTTCAAACTACAAAATCTTCCCAAAGTGGTCAAGCTCCTTTCAGGGAACCAAGCTCTAATACCAATTGTTGGACACCTAGATTACTGAGAGGGGGAGTGAATCAATATTCCTCTAAATCAACTAAATATAACCCATCCAATTAACCAAATAGAAATAACTACAATAATAAATGAAAGCATGAATACAACCATTGAATCACATTACACATGAACACTAGTATTTTTGTGTGGAAAACCCAAAAAGGGGAAAATCATAATGAAGGTTAGCTCACAATATATTATATCTAGATATAAGATATTATAGAGGCTCACTTCCAGGACACACTATCTAGAAAAGAGCTCATATCTCACTGAGTAAGTACAAAGAAGGCTTGACAACACTACCTATTTGAACTAATATAATAACATCTATCATATGCCAGATTATAGCTCCATTGAGATACAAAATGATCTCCACATAATCTTCTCATCACTGCATCCTACACATGTAGGTGATTTACCATACATGTCATAAATTTTCTTTTATCTACCACATTCACATATCATACATTCCTTTCAAATTCTTTTGCATCATTTTTCTCATTCACCTCACTCTCTACACACACTCACTCACTACACACACTCAGTAAAGATCTCATATATATACCCACATTAGGTGAAACTTCGATTAGGTCATCCTAATTAGAAGTAACACAAAAACTAAAAATGTTCTCAAAGTAATTCATCCACCCTTAGTGCCTAAATTCAACACTCAATTTACATTAGGATAGATTGACATGGACCTAAATATAAATTCCACATAAGATAGATTTTCTCAATTATTCTCCACAAAATATTATCTATGTTAGGTCAGTCAAAAATAGACCTAAACATAAAGTCTTCAAGATCTTATGCAATTTCATCAATCGTGCTACCTCAAAACTCAATCTCCCATCGAATTTCTCATTCAACCAAAATTCATGAGCTTAAATTCATCATTGCAAGAGAAAATAATTATTCAAAAATAAGTTTGGAATCTCCCACATTGGTACACTATTCAAAAGATAACTACAATATATAGAGCCAAACATTGTTATTCAATAGAGCCAAACATTGTTATTCATATCTTTTTGGAAATTGTAAAAAATATCACAAAAACTTGAATGTTGCTCCATCTAATTGACTCAAAATTGTAGGTATGATTGTAGAAGATTATGCCAATGTGTGGTGAAATGTAGACCCAAATACTAACACACTGGACCACAATACTGACAAAGGAAATGCTTAGCCAAATTCCTTATAAATCATGCTTTCTAGATCAACTAGTACTATACAAGGGTCACCAAAATTACTTCCTTATTATGCTAAGATGATCATTACAATTTTTACATCAATGAAAACATTGGATCAACCAATGTATGTATACTTCATGCTCGTGTTTCCAAACTACATCATCAATGACAGACTTCCAACTTCCAACAATGGTTGTGTAAGAGTCATTTTGTGTTTTATATTTGATCATTCAAATAAGGTTACAATCAAGATGTATGTGGAGATACTGTGAGTTCATTGTCCATATATATATCATTTTTAACCTTGTTTGTGTTTGTTACATCAATCTAAGGGGATTCTTGTAAAAGAAGTGATTATCCATGTATGTAGGATTAAGTGTTAATTGTTTGTTTTTCAAATAGGGGAAATTAATGATTTGAAGCATATTGTAAAAAATTAGTACTTTGTACATTTCTTCTTCATTACTCATTAGAGTTGTTGCTCTTGTTTTTCATAAGGAGTTGGTGCTCCTAGACTATTGTATTCAATGAGAATTTGGTCAGTGAGACCTAATGGTGAACAAATTGTGAGGATTGGATTGGTTCTTCAAACCCAACCAACTCACATAGTGATTTTTCCATTTCTAGGGTTTTCCACTTATAAATATTATGTCATGGTGATCTTTGTGTGTTTTCTTTGAAGTTTGTTGTTCTCAAAAGTTGTTTAACTGCTTTATTTTTTGTACATCACTGATTCACCCCCCTCTTAGTGATAGTAAGTATTCCTACAATTAGTATTAGAGAAACAATCTCCTTATAGAAGTTTAATCAACTTGTGTTGATCCTAATAGTGGAATACTATGGCTAATCAAGAAGGATCTTCTACCTCAAAAGAACCTTTGTTTTATGGAACTAATTTTTCTTTTTGTAGTATTAGGATGGATTTTTACTTGCCTTCATTGGGATTTGATGTATGGACATAATTAGAAAATGGTTATATATTGCCTTCACAACCTCCTTCTACTGCTGATGAAAATAAATCTTATGATTGCAATGCCAAGGCCAAGAATTCGTTCACAAATGAGATCCTTGCTAAATTCATGCATTGAAAGAGTGCAAAATATTTTTGGGACAAGTTACTCAGTATTTATCAAGATAATGTCAAAATCAAGGAAGCCAAGTTGCAAACCGTTAGAGAAAAGTTTGAAGGGTTAAAAATGAATAAATAAGAAGAAACTCTATTCATGGTTGATGTTGTATGTTCAAATGAAAAAAAAAGGATAAATTTGAAAATATTTCTAATAAGGATCAACAAGTTGAAGAAAGTGAAATAGACTTTGAATGAGAATTACTTTGTGCTCTAAAGGAGATAAATATATTAAATAAGGAAGCCTTGGAAGATATCAAAAAAATCAAAGATTCATACCAACTTATAATCAATATGAAAACTCAACTTGAAGAGAGTAAAAGAATTGAAGATGTGATAAAAAAATGAGTTAGAATCCAAACATAAAATTTGTCAAGGTTGAGAGGTAGAAATTGTTAGTTTAAGGAATAAGCTAGAAAGATATGACAACAACAGGTTGGAAGATTTTTTGGGAAAACAAAAGAGATACAAAGACATGACTGATTTGGGGTATGAAGTTGGACAAAACTCAAAAACTCATAATCTTCAAAAGGAAGAAGTTGGGAAAAGTAACCAAATTGATGTACATTCTGATTATGACTATCCTATCAACAATGTTAATGTAGGTAGTTCGTCAAAAATCAGAAATAAAAGATTCACAAATTCAACTCTTACAAGGAGTGCATCATTCAAGTTTAACTCTTACTTTTATGGTTATTGTTTCTATTGTACCCAATATGGTCACAAAGCTAATGATTGTAAGGTTATCCTTAGAAGAATATCTAATTTTATTGGTAGAACTCATTTCATGGTGTTAAGCAATCTAAGGTGCCACAATTGCAATAAATTTGGTCACATATCTAGGTAATGTAGACCTAGTGTTGATGAACAAAAGAAAAGGGGTAATGGTCATTTCATGGAGAAGAAGAATCTTACAAACTTTGATAAGAAAGAGGATAAACCAGAATTAGTTTGGAGGAAAAAATAAAAGGTTGCTAAAACTAAAAATCAATGTTTATGCAAGCTTCACTACATGTTAAGAGGAAGGATTTGTGGATCTTAGATAGTGGTTGTTCAAACCACATGGTAGGTGAAAAGAGAAAATTCACCAATTTTGAATAACATGATGGAGGGTTTGTCAAGTTTGGAGACAATGCTACCATCCAAATCAGAGATAAAGGTACATTTCTTTTAGATGGAAAAATACCTATTCATGATGTCTACTTTGTTGAAGATCTTAAACACAATTTTTTGAGTGTAAGTTAGATTTGTGATAGTGGATATAACATTTTGATTGATGAACAAGGATATGAAATAAAGAAAAAATCAGGAAATTCGGTTGAAAAATGTTTAAGGACAAGAATCAATGTGTATTGTATCATAGGGACTAAAATCAGGGATGGATATGTAAGCATTTGTCTTATGGGACAAGTGGAAAAAATTTGGTTGTGGCATAGAAGGCTTGGACATCTAAACTTTGATAACCTAATCAAAGTTGGTAGAAATCAAAATGTAAGAGACATGCCTAAAATTAGCAAGCCTATAAGTAGCATATACAAGGAATGCCAACATGGGAAGCAAACCAAAATCAAATTCAAGAAAAAAGAACACTTATGGACAAAAACCTTACAGTTAGTGCATACATATTTGTGTGGTCCTACAAGGGCAAGAGCATTAAATGGAGAGAGATTCTTCATGCCTTTCATGATGACTATTAAAGGATGACTTGGGTGACATTTCTTAGGCACAAATCAAAGGCATTTGAAAGATTCAAGATATTTAGGAAGTTGGTTGAGAAGGAATCAAGCTACAAAATCAATTGCTTGAGGTCTGATAAGGGTGGAGAATATACCTCAAGAGAGTTTTTAGATTATTGTGATCAACATGGTATTAAAAGAAAATTTTCAGTCTCAAGGACACCTCAACAAAATAGTGTTGCAAAATGGAAGAATAGGATAGTCAAGGAGATGTATATAACAATGCTTCATGATGCCAGTCTATCAAATATATATTGGAAAGAGGTTTTCCATACAATTGTGTATACTAAGTGCAATTAAAGGTAAATACCAAAAACACTCCATATGAACTTTGGTATGGTAAGTCAGCCAATGTTGGTTATTTTAGGATTTTTGGTAGAAAATGTTTTATTAAAAGAGATGAAGAAGGTTTGGGAACTTTTGAATATAGATGTGATAAAGGCATATTCTTAGGATATTCTAAACATAGAAAAGCATATAACTGTTTCAATAAGAGACTCAAAAGAATAGTTGAAAGTACTAATGTTAAAGTTGATGAAAAGTTGCAGCCTAGTAAACATCAGTTTGAAGATGTTGAATAAGAATCTAAATCAAAACATGAACAAGTTGTTCCAAAGGAAGACGAAACATATAAAAAAACTATTCAGGCTATGACAAAGACTCCTTCAAAATCTATACAAAGAGATCACCCTGAAGAGTAGATTATTGGGGATAAAGATGTAGGAGTGCAAACAAGAAGAAAAATTGCAAAATCAAGTGACCAAGGCAATATTTGTTTGTTATCATCAATAGAGCCAAAGGATTACAATGTGGCCAGCAAGGATGAATGTTGGGTTAAGGCAATGAAGGAAGAACTAAGACAAATAGAGAAGAACAAGACATGGGAGTTAGTTCCTAGACCTAAAGACAAGAACATTGTTGGTGCAAAATGGGTGTTTAGGAACAAATTATATTAAAATGGAAAGGTTGCAAGAAATAAAGCAAGACTTGTTTGTAAGGGATACTCTCAAATTAAGGTTATTAATTTTGATGAGACCTTTGTACCTGTAGCAAGGCTAGAAGCTATAAGGATGTTCTTAGCATTCTCTATTTACAAGAACTTTAAGGTATACCAAATGGATGTGAAATCAGCCTTTTTCTCAATGGAAACCTTGAAGAAGAGGTTTATATGAAGAAGTCTGAAGGGTTTCAATGTGAAGGAGGACATCATTATGTTTATAGACTAAAAAGGGCCTTGTATGGTTTAAAGAAAGAACCTAGAGCATGGTACTCTAGGTTGGACAAGTACTTGTAGGATCAAGGATTCACTAAAGGTGGATTAGATAGCAACTTATATTTTAAAAGAAAAGGTGAGGAATTGTTAGTTTTTGTGATGTATGTTAACGATATCATTTTTGGTAGTAGTGATGATATGAGTAAATCTTTCCCTAATCTCATGAAATATGAGTTTAAGATGTCTATGCTTGGAGAGTTGTCCTTCTTTCTTGGATTGCAGGTTTCACAACTTGATAAAGGAATATTTATCTCCCAAACTAAGTATGCAAAGGAGATGCTTAAGAAGTTTTAAATAGGTGAATGCAAACTAGTCAACACTCCCATGATAACAGGTTGTAAGTTAAGTAAGGTAGATGACTCACTTGATATAAATCAAACTATGTATAGGTCTATGGTAGGTATTTTGTTGTATTTGATAGCTTCTAGACTTAACATCATGCAAGAAGTGTGTTTGGTCACAAGGTTTCAATCATCTCCTAAAGAATCACATGTGAATGTGGTGTAAAGGATTACTGGATATCTCAAAGGTACACTAGACTATGGTTTATGGTATCCTAGAACTAATGATTTCACTTTACTTTCATGTATTGATGTTGATTGGGTTGGGTGCATTGATGATAGGAATATTACTAGTGGTGGAGCATTCTTCTTGGGTGGAAGGTTGGTGTCTTGACATAGCAAGAAACAGGAGTTGGTTTCCTTGTCAACAACAAAGGTAGAATATATTGATGTTGCTTCTTGTTGTACACAAGTTCTTTGGATGATTCAAACCCTTACATCAAGGTAGATGTGCCTACACCTATGTCCATTTTGTGTGATAACACTAGTGCAATAAATGTCTCCAAGAACCTTGTTATGCACTCCAAAACTAAGCTTATTGCAATCAAATACCATTTCTTGAGAGAAAAAGTGTTGGAAAATTAAGTTATTTTTTTTATGTTGCTTCAAATGACCAAGTGGAATATATCATTACCAAGCCTTTGGCCAAGGATTTATTTGAATAGTTGAGGGAGATATTAGGTACTCTTTCTCTTTCCTATCTTCACTAGATTAGTTCTTTTCAGCATGGTTTCAAGGGGGCCTATATCTTTGTTCTATTTCCCTGAACCTTGAATGTTTGTTTCAGATTTGATTGAAATTATTAATTGATTTAGTATTTTATTGCAGATGTTCTTGTTTTTACAATTCTATCAGTCACTATCTAGTGTTGAAATAATGATATTACTTTGTTTGGATGGTGTTATGGTGTTAGTGGCAGTCTATGTTTCAAATTTGTAGTGATAGTATAATATTGTGCTTAGATAGTGGTATTCCTTCTCCTCTTCTCAATGATGTGACTACTCTTAACACTCTTTCATGCTTTGTAGGTGTGGCTTTGACAAAATATAGTTCTTTTCATGTATGTGATCTTATTCAAAGAGGATTTATAGATTTGTAGGTGATAATTTGATGGTGATATTCATTAGTTTTGGATTGTAACAAGCCCTGTGTTCTACTCAATAAAATTTCCAATATTTCACGCTAAGTGAATATTCTATGATGCCATAACATAACAATAAAAAAAATTCTTCCCATAATGTAAATTACATGCATAAATGAAATAAAACTATTTCCAAACATTCCTTGTATTACAATGCAATTTCACAAATCTTCCAAGAATATAGATATCATATTGAATGAACTCAAGTATAACATTCATGATTACATCCTTCCACATAAATGAGTACATGATATTTACATAGCTCCTTTGAGATTCATCTGGAAATAGCTATACAATTCGATCCTGATGTCGCCACACGATGCATACATTTGAATGTCCTTGCTCACTAGTGCAAAAAATCCAATTGTCCATGATACTGGCGCAAATATTCACAAACCTTGGCTACCTACTGATTAGGAGAAGCATCACTCAAGCACTTTTCTACCAACCATAGACTCATATGCGGTCCCCCACACATCTATCATTCGATAGATGGCCCTACCCTTTGACAAAGAGATTGGTTGGTAAACCTCGTATCAATAGCCTATCTGAGCTTAGTGTTGTATCCCACAAACTAGAACCAATTCATATGGTAGATACTCCTATGAGTATGAAAATCCTAAACTAGAATACAAATAAGGAATACGGTGAATAGATAGTGTAAACAGTGGCTCCTTACACTACTTTCGCCAAAGTATTCTCATTTAGTACTTTGAATGAAGGTAATCTTATTCATATATACCTCTACAACTTGGTTTGGATCTTGACCATTCATATACTATGCTTAGGTAATTTCTTTCCCTAAGTAATTCATAACCTCAAAAATAACCTATTTCCCTTTCCAAAAACTCTATGATATCTTATGGATATTCCCATCCTTGATATAATATAAGAGTTTTCCTAGTCCAATAGTTAACTTAACATAGATATCCATTCACTACAAAATACAATCTAGTTCCAAGTATAACTTTACAATCCAAAGAGTAGCTATATAAGCTTCTTTTATTCATAGATTAATTATTCATAAATGACCAACTCTAATCAGTATTATATCATACTAATAATTGGTTCTCATCAAGAGATTAGCCACATCAGTGATTGACCTTAATTAAAGCATAATCATAGCAATAGATGCTTCCCTTCGAGAGTGTAACCCTTTTAATAAAAGAGCTATTCAAAGTAGACTCTTGTCAACAATGTGACTTCATTTCAAGAGTGTAAAGTAATTATCCAAGTAGCTACTCTAACTCATTAGGTAATCTCACCTATGTTTCCAAACATATAGAATTCCATAAACTCAAGTGATTTACACAACCACATGGGCAAGTCTCAATCTCAATATTCCCTCCCCAATCTTAGGATTAAAAATCCTAGGAGTAGACACTAGCTATCCTAGTTAAATAAATAACCTAGCTAAGAGTAACACTTATGCCACTCATGGAACTAGCTAGGATGCTTAAGGAACTAATATAATGGTTGTTTTTTTATATTCTTTTGTTTTTGTTGTTTGGTGTTCCTTCGTGCTAATGGTGTGCTGATGTTTCTATAATCAACTTATTTTTTGTTTTTTGGGTTGGCAGCCTAATGGTTTATCTTTGCTACCACTGTTCCTTTTGTACAGGGTTTCAGGAACCCTTCAAAACCTATTTATCATTAATCAAAAACACTTATGCCACTCATGTTTAATCATATCTAGTATGTAACACTTATGATAAACACAAACCTCCTATTATGGATTACATACAAGCACATTATAAAAACAACATAATAGCTTCCAATTCCTTTTCCAAGCATTACTATTTTCCCTCTACAAGTAATCATAATAGACAATTCAAAGAAATCATGGATAAAAATCCTTCAAAAATTAAAACAATAAAAGATGAAATATTCTCATTCTTGTTTTCACTTATCCAATTGATTCATTGTAACTCAGTTTCCCACAACAACAATAGCTTATACTTGACTCCTTCATTTATGCCATAGTAATCTCCCTCTCTCAAGTTGATAATAAACTTCACTCCAAATGCTAATACTCTCACAAATATTCACAACTCTATCTCTCTCAGATTAAATAGGATATTGTGGATATGAATTTTAGAGAAGAATGTATAAAATACTGAGCATAATGCATATGGGATGTGTCCTAAATAAATGAGTTTGATCTACTATTTATACAACAGAAAAGACACTTCCCATCCTAAAAAATAGGCATGAGTGTTGACAAAAAACACCATGCATGACTACTCACGCAACCTAGCTAAAAGGTAGTGCACTAAGAAGAATGTAGTCAGCAAAAAAGTGCTACAGGTTGACCTCTTTGGATGACAACAGTGAAAGACTATTTCAAAACATCACATGATGATAAAGTTTAATTTGAATTGCTCACACAATGGACATCTATAGTGAATAGGATTCATAAGGTGGTGCCATGATGAAATAGATCTTCCAACAATTGGCGGTTTAACTGTATATATTTGAATTAGTCAATATCAAATATGTGACGCATAGACCAAATTGTCTTAGTCCCATATGAGTCATCTCTCTTTATTTAAAAAATTGAACAAGTCGTTAACTTTTTATTTAATCTCATTATTTGTTGTTTGATGTTTACCAACGACAATGTGTTAATGAGTTTACTAAATCAAATTCATTCCCAACTAAGGCGTTGACTAAGTCTCCTCCATATATTGACTTAATTCTATGAATTACTTTGTATTACTATTGTTCCTTTATGCATGGATAGCATGAGTAATACTCGGCCTCACAAAGTACAATCACAAGTATAATATATGTGGCCTATGTTTATGTTAATAAATTGGCCTTAAATCTTTGTATAACTAAATCTACTCCCAAGCAATAGAGAATCATCTTCAAAAGCTTCCTATATCTATGCACTATTCTCTATTGTATATTCAACACTCAAATGATAACACATGGCATCCACTATGATGAATTTCCTAATGCATCCTTATATGTTGTCATAAACTGATTTTATCCTCCATGCTTTATGTTGCAAGTATGGATGTGTTTGGTGGTGTTTTCATTAATGTTGTCATTAATATCAACACAGTTCAATATGGTTGCAGATGGTACTTGTATAGTTAAGATACTGTAGAAGTTTTTAGAGTACATAGAGCTATATTTATGAAGTTGTAATTGTGTTTTTACCAAGTTCTTTTGAGAAAATTTAAGAAATAATGAAGGCAATGTTGAGTGTGTGTTCTGAGTGTGCTCCGATATTGTACTCTACATTTCTTTTGTGTTGATCCTATGTCTGTGTAGATCTGTGGTATTGATCATGAGATTCATTGGATAATATATCCTAATTTTTTTCTTCTAGATCGATGGAGAATGGAAAATATGTTCACTAGTATGTGAACCAATTTGGTAGAATTATTTGTTTGTGGACTGGGAGAAATGGTTTTTCTTTTCATCCTTCTGGTGTTTTGTTTCAGATCTTGCGGATCTGGGAAATGATTTATACTGATGTTCTATGTGTTCTGGAAAATGTGTGTGTGATTTGGTGCTCTAGAAGACTTGCTCCAGAGCTCCTATGTGTTGTTGGTTGGTCTTGTTGGATTGGTGAAGAATGTTATGTGCATGAAGGTTGTTGTAGTTGTTGCAGATGTACCTAAAGGTCTCTAAGAGATGTTAAAATTTCTGGTGAAGAGTGTTGGGTGATCCACGTGTGATCATCTTGCTAGAGATGCACGTATTTCAAAGATCATTGGTTTTTTCATTAGGTTTGGTCGAAATGGTGTCTACCATTACATAAATATTTTGCATAAAATTAAGCAAGAATGTGATTGATCCAACATGTTAATTGGGTCCTAATTAAATATCTAATTGGTCCTCTCTCATTCTTATCCACCGCAGGAATGTTGAGTAGCCGACCTAATTTAAATTTGTAAATTGAAGGATGTATAGCCGACCTTGTAGAATGCTTCTAGGGTTGAAGATGGTATAAAAGCAAGTCAAGATGTTGTGAATTGTAAGTGTGAAAAGCAAGTGAACTGTGTGAACAAGTGCGAAAATTAGAGTGTGTAAGAGTGAATGAAGGCAACAGTACTTTGATGTGTTAGATTCATGAAAGTAGTGAGTTGATGGTGTCTACAATCTTCTGATCAAGCTACGAATGTGTGGATCCTTTTGTGGTGGATCTTAATCTATCTTTTATTTATATGTAGGCAGTGAGCCTCCTTCTGGATAGTGAGTCCTACTATAGGCAGTGAGCCTTTGTATCTGGGTAGTGAACCCTCTAGTAGTGAGCCTTTGTATCCAGTATTGCATTATTACTATATTATGATCTAATGCTCATCGTGGTTTTCCCTCATTGGGTTTTCCACATAAATCTTGTGTCTCTGGTGTTTTATTTATGTTATTTTCATTTCATATTTATACTTGATAAAAAATTGAGTTAAAGTGTAATTGATTAAGGTTAGAAGTAAATTCATTTGATACAACTAATTCACCCCCCTCTTAGTTGTCTTGTGCATTTCAACAATTTGTATCAGAGCTCTAGTTCCTCAATGAAAATATTAACCGCTTGAGGTAGATCAGATGTCGCACAAGTTTTAAATCCCTATTTTTGATGGAGTTGATTACAATTACTGGAAAGAGTAGATGAGAGGTTATCTGGTTTCTCTACGTTTCAAGACTTGGAAATTTTTGGAGACAAAGTATGTTGTACAATCCGTTGGTCCTTCCTCAGAATATGAGATTGTTTCTTATGAGGAGAATGAAAATGAAAGGTATGCTATCTTTAGTGCTCTATCTAAAATTGAAAGGACAAAATTTATTTCTTTAGGCACTTCTTATGAAGTATGGGAAAAATTGAAATATATTTATGAAGGAAATGGTAGAGTAAAATTGTCAAGGAAGCCAACATCTAAGCACAAATTTGATAACTTAATAATGGAAAAGGGTGAAGCTATTGCAATCTATTATCAGAGGGTTGAACTTGTAGCAAATGAGATCAAGATTTAAGGTGGTACCATGTCAGATGAATATATAATTGAGAAGATCTTGACGACCCTACCATAGTATTACAGTGACAAGGTCTCTGCTATTGAAGAATCATATGATCCAAAGACATTTACTAAGGAGAACCTATTTGGCATCTTGACTACATTCAAGATGATGAAATTTGTAAGAGATAAGGAGAAAGCTGAAACAACCTTTAAAGCAATGAAGATAGGAGATGACTTAGATGATGATAGTTTAGAAGAGTTGGAAGCAAACTTTACAAGGAAATTGAAGAAAGGTACTGGTAAATACAAAGGTATGTTTCCCTTTAAATATTTTAGTTGTGGAAATATTGGTCATTATACCTCAAGATGTCCAAATAGAGCTACAAACAAGAAGAAAAAAGACAATAATAATAACTTCAGAGACAAAAAGGATAGGAAGTTAAAGAAATTGTATTATGTTAAAGAAGATGAAGAATTTTTGATGATGAATCTAATTTTGAGGAGGATAAAGATGAATGCTTATTTCTAGCCCTGGAAAGTAAAGTTGTATCTACTAACCATGGAAGATGTGCAAAGGAATTTGATCCAGAGATCAAGAAGGATGAGATGGAAGGTACTCTGGTGAGTACTTTTCATGCTAGACAAGATGAAGACTATTGGGTAATTGATAGTGGGTGTTCAAATCATATGATTGGAGATATGAGTAAGTTCACTAAACTTGAAAAGTATGATGGAGAAATAGTTATATTTGGAGATGATTCAGGTTCTAAGATTGTTGGGAAAGGAACAATTAGTTTTGATGGAAAACATAGTACTGATGATGTCTATTATGTTAAGGGTTTAAGGCATAATTTTTTGAGTGTTGGAAAAATATGTAGCAAAGGATTTAAGCTTGTGTTTCAGGATAACACCTGTGAGATCAAAAAAAGATCTAGAACTGTAGTAGCAGTAGGAAGAAGAACTCATGGAAGCATCTATCAACTTAAGAGTTGCGATGGTCGATGTTTTTTTTCACAGATTAATGAAATTTGGTTGTGGCACTTGAGGATGGGACATGTAAACTTTGAAACTTTGATCAAGATCAGTTCAAAAGAAGTTGTTAAAGATCTACCTAGAATCACAAAGCCTTCAAATTCAATTTTTAGAAGTTTTCATTTGGGAAAAAAACAAGAAGCAATTTTAAAGGAAAGGAACAATCATCTACCAAAATGCTGGAATTAATTCATACAGACCTTTGTAGTCCTACAAGAATAGGAATACTTAATGGTGATAGGTATTTTATGCTCTTAATTGATGATTACTCTAGGATGACATGGGTTACTTTACTTAGAGAGAAAGCTCGGGCTTTTGATAGATTCAAGGTATTAAAAGTAAGAGTAGAGAATAAGGAAAACCTGAGAATCAAATGTTTAAGGTCAATAGAGGTGGAGAATTCACTTCTGGTGATTTTAATGCATTTTGTAAAGAGCATGGCATAAAGAGACAATATTTTTCCCCTAGAACCCCTCAGCAAAATGGAGTTGTGGAAAGAAAGAATCGGACTATTCAAGAGGTTGCTAGGACTATGATGAAAGAAGCAAATGCTACTGATGTGTACTAGAGAGAATCAATCCACACTATTGTTTACATTCTTAATAGATTTCAAACCAAAGGTAACAACACTAATACTCCTTATGAGTTATGGACTAGTAAGACTCCTACTGTTAAATACTTTAAAGTTTTTGGAAGTATATGTTACATTAAAAGAGATGATGAGAATCTTGGAAATTTTTATGCTGGATTTGATGAAGGATTTTTTCTTGGATATTCAAATAATAGAAAGGCATATAGATGCTTCAATAAAAGATTGAGGAAAATAGTTGAAAGTGCTAATGTAAAATTTGATGAATCTATATATAGACTAGTAGAAATAAGTGAAGTTGAACTAGATGATCCTATCTATGGGCAAGTGCAAGAAGAAGAAAAGGAAGAGAAAGAACAAAGTGATGAAGAGGAGATTTTGAAACCTACACCTAAGACTCCTAAATATGTACAAAGAAATCATTCGGAGGAACAAATAATTGTAGACATAAGTGGAGGTGTAAAGACAAGAAGCAAAGTGGTTGAGGTAAACTTGTGTTTACTTTCTAAGATAGAACCTAAGACTATGAGTGAAGCATGTAATGATGAGAGTTTTGTTAGAGCAATGAAACAGGAACTATAATAGATAGAGAAGAATGAGACATGAGAACTAGTCCCTAGACTTGTAAACAAGAATTTAATTGGTTCAAAATGGGTATTCATGAATAAGATGAATGAAGATGGTGAAGTGGTAAGGAATAAAGCAAGACTTGTATGCAAAGGCTATTCATAGCTTGAAGGAATATATTTTGAAGAGACATTTGCACCAGTTGCAAGAATGGAGGCCATTCAAATGTTCTTGGAATTTTCAGCACATAAAGACTTCAAAGTGTATCAGATGGATATCAAGTATACATTTCTAAATGGAGAATTGGAAGAAGAAGTATATATGGAGCAACAAGAAGGATTTCAACTGTCAGACAAACTAGACATGGTCTACAAGTTGAAAAAGGCACTATATAGACTTAAACAAGCTCCCAAAGCTTGGTATCCAAGGTTGGATATATACTTGACACATCAAGGATTCAAAAAAGGGTCTACAGAAAATAATCTTTACTTCAAAGTTGAGAGAAACAAAATGTTGATAATCATGATATATGTTGATGATATTATCTTTGGTGGAAATGAAGGTATGTGTAAGAAATTTGAATAAGAGATGTAAAAAGAGTTTGAAATTTCTATGATTGGTGAGTTGAATTTCTTCCTTGGACTTCAAGTAAATAAAATTGATAAGGGTATATTTATTTCACAATTTAAGTATCTTAAGGAATTGTTGAATAATTTTGGAATGGATGACTCCAAACTGGTTTGTACTCCTATGGTAACTGGATGTAAGCTGAGTAAGGATGATGAATCATTTAAGGTTGATCAAAGCATATACAAGTCTATGATTGGTGGAATTTTGTATCTTACTACTAATAGACCAGATATCATGCATGCAATATGTTTGGTTGCAAGATTTCAAACAGAACCTAAAGAAGCACATGATACAATTGTGAAGAGGATATTAAGATATCTTAAGGGAACTCCAGATTATGAGATATGGTATCCTAAGGATATTTATTTCACCTTGAATTCCTACACTAATGAAAATTGGGTTTGATATGTAGATGATTGGAAAAGTACAAGTGGAGGTGCATTCTTCCTTGGAGGAAGATTGGTCTTGTGGTTGGGTAAGAAACGAGATTCAATTTCTTTATCCACTGCAGAAGTTGAGTATATTGTTAGATGTTGTGGTTGTCATTGATCTTAGCACTATTAGCATTGGTGATTTTGAAGGTTGTATATGTCGAGGTGATTGAGAAAATTGTAATAAATATATTGCAAACAACTAATGAAGCTGAGAAGGTCCGAGTGATGAAAATTTTTGTACATTGATTATTAGGAGGCATGCACTAAAGGGTTTGTTGTTGAGCCTATCTAGTATGTTGTCCAAAATGTTTAGTGGTACACATCAATATTTGAGGAAGTTGTGAATTTTTGCATTCCTACAGTTATTCAGTTACTGTAGCAAGTGTTTCTAGAAGATGAGTTTGCAATTTTGGTGAATTGAGTTGTTATGTATGTTCCTGAGGTGTTCAGTGATGTTTCTAGATTGTTCTCTATTAGTTTGGTACATCTGTGTTGATCGGCGTGTTCGTGATTGAAGATTTTTCCTTGTGTGCTTAAGGTTTTCATGTTCTTGGCTGACATGATGGTGGTAGCGTGTTGTGGATCCTTATGGATTAATATTTTATTATTTGGCATGATCAAGGATGTTTTTTTATTATATCATCCTAGTTAATTAATTAAGTCACTTATTCCTTTAGTTTCTTAAGTTAAACTTAGGCACATTAATAATTGATTAATTATTAAGTGTGCACACTAGGGTTTCATTTAGGGTTTCCCTTTTAGGGTTTCTTGATCTCCTTCATAAGGATTGATCTCTTTGTAATAATTGATTCTCAATAATGCATTTTTACTTTGGGGTTTACAAAAAATCTTCTTTGGTTTTGCATGTGACAGGTGATTGCATGCAGGTGATCTTGGTTTCTAACATGGTATTAGAGCCTTGACATGCAACCCCTTCTCAAATTTTGGAGAAAATCATTGCATAGTTCATTCGGGGTTCTTCGAGGATTTTATGCCTTGAGTTCATCTATGCAGCATTTTGGATCAGATTGGGCTTCATCATTGGATTCAAAGCACTGAAAAAAATTAGGAATGACTTTTTTTTTATTTTATTTTGGTCATCGTTGAAGAAATCTGTGAGGGTTTCAAGCTCGATGATTTTTTGCAAGCTCTGGAGGTAGCCTATTTTTCAGAGGTTCTTGGAGCAAAATAGACACTTCCATCGCGTTTGCAACACCCCAAAACCCTAAGATTGCCCTTCGCTTCATCAATTTTGGCAAAGTTGGTTCAAAAGGCAAAAAAAATTGCCAGGAAGGCCGTACGGCCTCCCCAGCACGCTCCCCAAGGCACAATTTTCAAAAAAATCCAAAAAAAAGTAAAAAACGACATTGGTTTTCATGCCACCAGTTATAATGGAAGGTGCCACTAGACGGCCACTAGCACGTCGCCGCCACCGGTGGATCCCCCTTTGACCCCCGCCGGCTCGAGCTCAGCCCCCGGGGGCTTCTTTACATGTGGGTGCGGTCCTATTAAGGACTGGGGGCTATGCCCCAGCCCCCTAGTACCGGCCTTAGCACTCATTGTGGTCACATGGGTGACCAGGGGCTCCACCCCAACCCCCTGCATGCTAGCCCCTGGTCACGCATAGGACCAGGGGCCGAATTCTTTTTAGCCCCCTGGGCTGCCTATAGGCCTTATTGGCCATTCTGGAGCACTTTCACGAAATCGAGCGTAACGTTTGCATACGGTGTCCTTTTTTTGCAAACAAGATACCATTGGAAAGAAAATTATGACGCCAATCCAGTGGTGAAGGTAATTTTCTCTATTTTGTTTCCAACTTTATGTTGTAGGTCCTTGAACTCAGATGTTATTTTTTTCACTCCGGGGGGCATATCTTTTGACTCGGTGATCATTTTTTTGCCATTATTGAGGCATTGAAAAGTTGGTTCAGTACTTTACACAAATATGAGGTCTATTTTTATTTTCTATTTATGAATTTTTAGGAATTCTCTCCTTTTGCAATCATTGGGTATTGTAATAAATGAACTGATATAAAGTTCCATCAGGGGGGTTTCTTGCATAATAATCTGATTAGAGTGTGCATGCACTTTGATCTTCATCTTGTTTTGATGCAAACTTGCATGGGTTGTAATCTAATTTTTTAGTTTCTTTTGGCCATATTTTGTCTTAGCTTGACACATATCAGATTCATTTCGGATCCATTTCAGTTTGAGGGCCACTAAATTTGTGGTTAATGTTCCTGATTCTTTATGGTACTTGTTCCCATGGAAAATTTTTAGTCTCAATTTGGCATCGGCATCAAGATTCACGGCTTCCAGATTCTGTCATCATTCAATAATCGACTGTTGCTTCATATATTCCAAGGTTGTTCCCATTTGGAGTTTTTGAGTGTTCCATGCAATCGGGTCTGTTGTTGCATCATTATGATTCCAATATGGTTTCTTGTAGATAGAATTATCTTTCCTTGCTTGCCAGATTGCAGTTCCATTGTTACTCTACAGTGTTCTTCCAGTGCTTCTTTGCAGCATGTCATCTCATTGTAGGGGGTTTTTCCCACTGGGTTTTCCTTCTCTACCTCTTTCTTGCATTTGTAAATGGGTACCTGATCAGGCCTAGTTGTCGGGACCCATCTTTGCTTGCATGCATCTTCTTCTAGTGTTTTAGCTTCTTCATAAGTTCATCTTAAGGGGGGGTGTTAGAGTAATAAGTTATTCCACTTAATTAATTATATCATACTGGTTAATTAATTAAGTCACTTATTCCTTTAGTTGCTTAAGATAAACTTACGCACATTAATAATTGATTAATTATTAAGTTTGAACACTAAGGTTTCCCTTTTAGGGTTTCTTGATCTCCTTCATAAGGAATGACCTCTTTGTAATAATTGATTCTCAATAATGGATTTTTACTTTGAGGTTTACATAACATCTTCTTTGGTTTTGCATGTCTTTTGCATGTGATGGGTGATTGCATGTAGGTGATCTTGGTTTCTAATAGTTGTGTATTTTCCTAAGGTGTTCAGTGATGTTTCTAGATTGTTCTCTATTAATTTGGTACATCTATGTTGATCAGCATGTTCATGATTGAAAATTTTTCCTTATGTGTTTAAGATTTTCATGTTCTTTTTCGACATGATGGTGGTAGCGTGTTGTGGATCCTTATGGATTAATATTTTATTATTTGGCATGTTCAAGGATGTTCTTTTAGGTCCTCACTATGTTGTGATCGACTTAGGTTGATGCACATTAAGATTTGTTCATGTATTGAGGCCGACAGTTGTAATTTATTCTTTATTTTTGGCTGACAGAGTTGTTGATGTAAATCTGTATAGCGGATATATAAGAGTGATTGTCTCTTCATTGTAAGGGGGTGTAGAGGTGTATGTTCATGTGTATATGTGTGAATAAAGATCAGATCATTCGAGTGCAAAGAAGAGTGGTAAGAAGATTGAGTGAAGTGTGAAGAAGTGTTTATGTGCCTAACCAGAACTGTAATCAAGATTTTGTAAAAGCTAATTTCTTAGTTCATATTCATTACATGGATTTAATCTGATCATCTTATCTAAGGTAGTGAGCCTTCCCTTTGAGCATTGAGCTCTATGCAGTGTGCCTGAATGCATGTGCATTCCCTATTCATTTCTTTCATTATACTTCTAACAAGGTATAATCTTGTGGACTAACATCCACCATGGTTTTTCCCCTAACAAGGTTTCGACATATAAAAATCTTGGTGTTCATGTGTCTCTGATGTGTTGTTTATTTATGCTTGCACTGTTAATTATTAGATCTGAGATTAAAATTCATTTAAGGTTGAATAAGCTTAATTTCTATAACAACTGATTCACCCCCCTCTCAATTGTCTATCCTTGTTTTTCCAACAATTGTTATTAGAGCTAGTTCATTTGAAGAATTCTAATAGCTTGAGGTGATCCGAGATGGTATCATACAAGAAGGATAGTCCTAGATTCGATGGTACAAACTACTCTCTATGGAAAGTAAGAATGGAGTGTCATTTGAACTGCATTGGTGAGCCTTTCTAGAAGATTACAAAGAATTCATATACAATTCCTCATAATGGTCCCTCTACTACTGATGAGATCAAAGAAGCAGAAACTAATACCAGAGCTATAGAAGCATTGCTAAGTGCTTTGACATATTCAAAGATGACAAATGTAATAGGTCTAAAGACTACACATGATATCTGGATAAAGTTGGAAAAAATGTATGAAGGAGATGCACTAGTGAAAGTTGCTAAGCTGCAAAGTCTGAAAGGCAAGTGGGGGAACATGAAGATGAGTGAAGATGAAAATATATTTTATTTCTTGCAAAAGGTAAATGAATTAGTGATGGACATTAGATGTGTTGGTGGAACCTTGGAAGAAGATGAGATTGTGGCTAGAATACTTAGATATGTTCCTACTTCTTACAAAACAAAATCTCATGCTATTGAAGAGATTAGGATAGTAACAAATGTGACAAGAGACATGCTGATTGGAAAAATTGCTGCCTTTGAGTTGAGTGAATTTGGTGAATCCTTTCCTAAGATAGAGTCTACATTCAAACCTACTGTATCTAGAAAAATCCAATAGAGTAATGATCTGGGAGAGAGTTCTAGGAAAACATTCAAGTATGAAGAAGAGATGAAACTGATTGAAGATGAAGAAAGAGAGCTAGAAGAACTGGAAGCATTGATTGTGAAAAGAGAAGCCAGAGGAAAAGGTAAGTACAAAGGAAATATACCTATTAAATGTTTCTCTTGCAATAAGATAGGTCATTTTGCATCAATATGTCCTAAAAGAGTCTCTAAGTATAAACCTGATAAGACCAGATTTCAAAAGAAATGTTATTATGTTGAAGGAGTTACTGATGATGAATCTGATAAAGAAACTAGAAACGAAGATGAATGGGTATTCATTGATGTCAAGGAAAATGGTCTGGTGTCCACTAAATCAACTGGTAATCAGAATATTGAGAAAGCTCTTGCAACCAAAATTGATGAGAAGGATGAGTGGGTGATCGACAAAAAATGCTCACAGCATATGATTGGTGATAAAATAAAATTTCAAAGCCTCAAAAATTATGATGGTGGTGTTGTAAGATTTGGAGATAACAATTTTGGTGTGATTTGTGGCAGAGGCACTATTTCTCTTGGTGGAAAATGCAATACTGATGATGTTCTTTATGTTGAAGGATTGAAGCATAATTTGTTGAGTGTTGGATACATGTTTGAAAAAGGTTACAATCTTCAGTTCAAAGATGGTAAGTGCAGGATATTGGGAAGCTCAAGAAATGTGATTGCTTTAGGTACAAAGACAAGAGGTAATATTTTTCACTTGAATGTTGCTAATGAAAGTTGTTTATGGAATAAAAGGTCGTGTCATGTGAACTTTGATAGCATTTTCAAAATAATCTCCACACAAGCAGTCATAGATCTACCTAAGTTAGTGAAGCCTACTAACACTATATGAAAGGAATGTCAAATGGGAAAATAGAAAAGAATTTCATTTCAAAGAAAACAACATCATTCCAATGGAGTGCTAGATTTGGTACATACTGATCTATGTGGTCCATCTAGAATCAGAAGAATACAAGGAGAAAGTTACTTTATGTTGCTTATTGATGATTATTCTAGAATGGTTTGGGTTGCCTTCATAAGAGAAAAACATGAGGCATTAGAGAAATTCAAAAGCTTCAAATCTTTGGAAGAAACTGAGACAAGTTTGAAGAGAAAATGTTTAAGATCAGATAGAGGTGGTGAATTCACTTCCAGGAGTTCAATTCATTATGTGAAGAGCATGGAATAAAAAGATAGTTATCTACTCCCCGGACCCCACAACAGAACAAAGTTGTTGAGAGAAAGAATAGAACAATCTTAGATTTTTCTAGAACTATGATGTTGGATGGTAATGTTCCTCATTTCTATTGGAGAGAAGCTATAAGCACTGTTGTGTATACTATCAACCGGGTGAATATCAATAGTAATTCAAGTAAGACTCCTTTTGAGCTATGGTCTGGTCATAAACCTACTATTAAGTATTTCAAAATATTTGGAAGAAAATGTTATATTAAAAGAGATGAAGATATAGGAAATTTTGAAGCTAGAAGTGATGAAGGAATCTATTTGGGATACTCTACTAAGAGCAAATCCTATCGGTGTTACAATAAAATATTGAAGAAAATGGTTGAGAGTGCAAATGTTAGAGTTGATGAGGATATTGAAAGATCATCCAGGTATTGTGGATATGATTCAGCTGACCAAAAGGATAGTAATGATAATGGAAAGAATGCACATACACAATCAAATTCAAAATATTCTGGTGAATCAAGAAAATCATGAAGAAGAAGATAGTGGAAATGCAGAATAAAGACCAAAACCAAAAACTCCAAGGTATGTAAAACAAAGTCATTCTAAAATTCAGATCATAGGAGACAAGAACAAAGGTGTGCAAACTAGAAGAAGAATAGAAAAATAATATTGTCTAATATCCAAGACTAATCCTAGCAATATCAATGAAGCATGTAAAGATGAACATTGGATGGAAGCAATGAAGGAATAACTGATGCAGATAGAGAAGAATGATACATGGATTCTTGTTCCTAGACCTCAAGACAAAAATGTGATTGGAACCAAATGGGTGTTTCACAATAAGCTAAATGAACAAGGTGAAGTGATCACGAATAAAGCAAGACTGGTGTTAGAACCAAAAATTTTCCATGAAAACCCTAAGGTTTTTCTCCATTTTAATCCATCATTTGCCTATCTTTTTATAAAAAAATGTTCATTTTAATCCCTATCCACTTCCTTATCCATTTTATACCTAACCACTTCCTTAATATGCATTTCATAATTCTTTACCACCTTACCGTGGCCTCCCACAATGGGCCTATAGTATGGAGGTACCAGTTAGCAGGCAGGCACAAAGCGCTTACCACACCACCACACGCGGTCTAAACATAGACCACGGTATTGTGGTGGGCAGTGAGTAATCGACCAAGAAATAGCTAGGACATCCCACCATAGTACCATAGGGGGTCAGCTCATAGACTGTGGTATCTTGGTGGTGGTCAGATGAACAGCGAAGTGGCGGATGGGTAGCGGTTACCGCGATACCGTAGCTGCTAAAACAATGACCGCGGTGATAGCGGTCAGCAACGAGCACATTGCGGTACCATGGACAGTCACCATGAGGACCGCGGTAGTGCGGTAAACCATTAGTGGGAAGCAGTGGTGGTTACTTCCATACCGTAACCAGCCAGAGCACAAACCGCGGTGACTGTGGTGGATAGGAATAGACGGCGAGGGAGCAACAAAGGCCAATCACCGCACAACCATGGGTGGAAAATTCAAAGACGCGGTAGAGCGGTAAAAAAAATGAAAGCCATGGGGAGCGAAATATTAAAGGTCAGTAAGGTATTAAAACAAAATCAAATGCATAACTATGAAAGAGATATTTAATTTTCTGAGAGGCAACACGATTAAATATTTTAAACTCTGTTGAAGAATGTAAACGGTTTTACCAGAACGGTGAAGGGTCGTGACTCTTCAGGTGTCATGTATATATATTTTGAAAACTGAGAGGGAGAGGGGCTGGGGGAATGAGATAATGTAAAATAAGGAAAAAACCTTCTAGAAATAGTGCAATGGAGATGATTTCTTGATCGAATTCCTTTCTGATTTTTGTTGGTGTGATGTTATAACTATCAATTTTTGTTTAGTTTTCCCCAATTTGGAGTTTTTCGATTATTCGAGTTCAAATATCAAGTATATTTTAATTCTTCAAAGTGCATTTCAACACATTGTGTGATTTCATTTAATGCTGTCTGCAGGTCAGAGTTAAATTCCTTTAAGTGAATCATAGTGTCTGTGAGACTTCTTTTGGATAATTGAAAGAGAGCTAAGCAAGAAAATATTTCAACACTATTTATGCTAGTCATAAATTGATGAAGTCACATGCCAGTCATTGAAACTTCATCCCATAAAGTGTGTAACAACTTAAATTGTGTCAGGGAGAAATATATATGTATAGTCAGTAACATTTTTTGACTCCATTGCCCAGTAGAAAGAAGGTACTGATCTACCATATCCCAGAGTAATAAATTCTTTATAAATAAAGAATTGATTCAAAAAAAACTTTCACTTAATTTGAGTGGTGGGATTAGTTGTGGTGTCCTTTTGTCTATCCATGCCTACTTGCCATTGTGGATAGACTGTTCAGCAAGAAATTCATTTCAAATCTACATATCTCATATAGGTTCACCCACCTAGGTCTAGCAGAACCTAAAGAGTAGAAGGTTTAATTGCATAATTGGCCTTGTATGTTGTCCAAGAATGTTGTAAGTGTCTAGAAAACTCTTATGGTTTAAACCTGCATTTTTTAGTACCAACAACTGGTATGTAAAGGATACTCACAGATGGAAGGTATTGATTTTGAAGAAACTTTTGCTCTTGTTGCTAGAATTGAAGCTGTAAGGTTATTTATTTCTTATGCTACTTTCAAGAATTATAAAGTATATCAAATGTATGTGAAGTCAACATTTCTAAATGGTGAACTATAATAAGAAGTTTATATTGAGAAACCAGATAGATTTCAATTGACTAATGAAGAGTACATGGTGTGTCGTTTGAAGAAAGCACTGGACTCAAACAAGCCCCTAGAGCTTGGTATGCAAGACTGGATAAATACTTGTTGAAGCTTGGATTCAATAAAGGTACTTCTAGCAACAATCTGTATTTCAAACTATATTAGGATAAAGAGTTGATTATTGAAGTCTTTGTTGATGACATTATTTTTGAAGGTGATGATGACTTGTGCATTAAATTTGCTGATGAAATGAAAAGTGAATTTGAAATGTCAATGATAGGAGAACTAAAATTCTTTTTTAGGATTGCAAATTACTCAGTTAGATGATGGAATCTTTATTTCTTAGTCCAAGTATGTGAGAGAGTTACTAAATTTTTTTGGCATGGAGGATGCAAAGCCAGTTGGTACACCCATGGTAATCGGATGCAAACTATCTCAAAATGATTATTCTCCTAAGGCTAATCAAACAAGATATAGTTCAATGATTGGTGTATTGCTATATTTGAATCAGAAAAGACCATACATTATGAATGTTGTGTGTATAGTTGCTAGATATCAAGTTGATCCAAAGGAATCACATGTGACTGCAATAAAGAGAATATTCAGATACTTGAAAGGAATAGTTGACTTTGGGTTATGGTATCCAAAGGATGATGATCTTACTCTAAATACCTTTACAAATGCAGATTGGGTAGGAGATGTAAATGATAGGAAAATCACAAGTGGTGGTGCATTATTCTTGGGAAAGAAGTTGGTGTCTTGGTTAATTAAAAAGAAGAATTCCATTTCCTTATCTACTACTGAGGCAGAATATATTTCTATTGTAAACAATTGTACTCGGGTGTTGTGGATGAAGCAGATGATGAGAGATATCAAAGTTTAGTATGATGAGCCTATTGCTATATTTTGTGATAATTCAAGTGCCATAAACATTTCCAAGAATTTGGTGCTACACTCAAAGACAAAACATATATCTATCAAGTATCATTTTCTGAGAGACAAGGTGAGTGATAAAGAGGTTAGATTGGAATATATGCCTACAAAGGAACAAATTGCAGATATCTTTACTAAACCATTGTCTAAGGATACTTTTGAGTATCTCATAGGCAAGTTAGGGGTAATTTCCCCTCCTAATTTGAACTAAGATGTAAGTCTTTGCATCAACCCGTGGACTAAGAGTCAAACCTTGTTTCAGATTGATGTTATGGTGGCTACTATTTAGGGGGAGTAGTCAGATGTTTCACATGATATGTGGATCAGAGCATGTGTACCTTTTCCATTGATTTCAAAGGGGGAGAAGAACAATGTGAAAAACTCTTGAAGTAGGGGGGAGAAGAGTTAAGAAAGGGAGAGAAGAGCAGGGAAAGAAGTATGTGAACAACTAGTTGTGTTGATGGTACTATTTTTCACATCATGTGTTACCATCAATGCCAAAGGGGGAGATTTTTGGATGTTGTGGTTGTGTTTATGATATGTGGTTTTCATTGATGTCAACACTATTAGAATTGGTGATTTTGAAGGCTATATATGTCGAGGTGATTGAGGAAATTGTAATAAATATATTGCAGGCAGCGAATGAAGCTGAGAAGGTCTGAGTGATGAAACATTTTTTACATTGATGATCAAGAGGCGTGCACTAAAGAGTTTATTTCTGAGCCTATCTAATATGTTTTCCAAAATTTTTAGTGGTACGCATCAAGATTTGAAGAAGTTATGAAGTTTTGTGTTCCTATAGTTATTCAGTTATTGTAGCAAGTGTTTCTGGAAGATGAGATTGCAATTATGGTGCATTGAGTTGTTGTGTATGTTCTTGAGGTGTTCATTGATATTTCTAGATCATGCTCTATCATTTTCGTATGTTCGTGTTGATCATCGTGTTCGTGATTGAAATTTTTTCCTTGTGTGTTTAAGGTTTTCATGTTCTTGGCCGACATGATGGTGGTAGCATGTTGCGGATCCTTATGGATTAATATTTAATGTTTGGCATGTTTGAGGATGTTTTTTTAGGTCCTCACTATGCTGTGACTAACTTAGTTTGATGCACATTAATATTTGTTCATGTATTGAGGCCAACAGTTGTAATTTATTCTTTATTTTTGGTTGACAGAGTTGTTGATGTAAATCTGTATAGCGGATATATAAGAGTGAATTTCTCTTCATTATAAGGGGGTGTAGAGGTGTATGTCTATGTGTATATGTGTGAATAAATATCATATCATTCGAGTGCAAAGAAGAGTGTGAAGAATATTGAGTGAAGTGTAAAGAAGTGTTTTTGTGCCTAGCCGAAACTATAATCAAGCTTTTGAAAAAGCTAATTCCCCAATTCATATTCATCAGATGGATTTAATATGATTGTCTTATGTAAGGCAGTGAGCCTTCCCTTTGAGCAGTGGGCTCTAGATAGTATTCCTGAATGTATGTGCATTCCCTATTCATTTCTTTCATTATACTTCTAACAGGGTATAATCTTGTGGACTAACATCCATTGTGGTTTTTCCCCTAATAGGGTTCCCACGTATAAAAATCTTGGTGTTCATGTGTCTCTGATGTTTTGTTGATTTATGCTTGCACTATTAATTATCAGATCTGATATTAAAAGTTTTTTAAGGTTGAATAAGCTTAATTTTTGTAACAATTGATTCACCCCCTCTCTTGTCTATCTTTTTTTTTCCAACAATTGGTATCAAAGCCAAAGGTGTCAAGTTTGAATCCCCTCGGGTAATGCTGAGGGGGAGATTGTTGGTAGTTGGTCAGTGCTCACCTCAATATTTGTGACATGGACTAACCACCTCACGTGGATCCATTAACTCTAGCGGTTGTATCGGGCATTAACAGGTCGATCTTTTGGTGCAGCAACAATCGTGGAGCCAACATATATTGCAGCAACATCCTATTGTACCCAGGTACTTTGGATGAAGAAAAATTTAAAGGACATAGGTGTGATGTGTGATGAACCTATCTCTATTGTTTGTGAAAATACAAGTGCAATAAACATTTCAAAGAATTTGGTGATGCATTCTAGGACAAAGCACATATCTATCAGGTATCACTTCTTGAGGGAGAAGGTGTTGTAGAATGAATCTAGGCTTGAATATGTGTCTACCAAGGAACAAATTTTTGACATATTCACTAAGGCCCTTCTAAAGGATTCTTTTGAGTATCTCAAGGGAAAGTTAGGGGTTACTGCCCCTCCTTCCTTGAAATAGGTGCACATGGAGGTGCATCAATCCATTGGATTCACAAATTCTTTTTGGTCTGGACTGATGATTGGGGTCTACTCCTTAGGGGGAGTAGAGAAGTGAATTGTTGCAGTATGTGATGTAGGTGCACTCTTAAGGGGGAGTGATCAAAGCTTTATATGGAAAGTGTTTTTATGCAAAAAATTCCTTTGGCATTGATGTCGAAGATGGAGAGAAAGTCATGTGAAAAATGTGAAAAGGGAGAGAGAGAGTCATGTAAGGAGAGGAGAGTAGAAGAGTATAAGAATGTGTATGCTATCCTTGATGGTTTTTCACATCATGTGTTGCCATCAATGACAAAGGGGGATATTGTTGCAAGTATGCATTTATTTGGTGGTGTTGCCATTAATGTTGGAATTAATGTCAATAAAGTTCAATATGATTGTAGATAGTACTTGTATAGTTGAGATATTGTAGAAGTGCTTAGAGTACATGGAGATATATTTATGAAGTTGTAGTTTTGTTTTTGCCAAGTGCTTTTGAGAAAATTTAAGAAATAATGAAGGCAATGTTGAGTGTGTGTTTTGAGTATGCTCTAGTATTGTACTCTGCATTTATTCTATGTTGATCCTATGCTTGTGCAGATCTATGGTATTGATCATGAGCTTCAATGGATAATATATCCTAATTTTTTTCTTCAGGATCGATGGAGAATGGAAAATATGTTCACCAGTATGTGAACTAGTTTGGCAAAACTATTTGTTTGTGGGCTGGGAGAAATATTTTTTCTTTGCAGTCTTTTGGTTTTTTGTTTCAGATCTTGTGGATCTGAGAAATGATTTATACTAACGTTCTCTATGTTCTAGAAAATGTGCTTGTGATTTGGTGCTCTGGAAGATTTTCTCTAGAGCTTTTGTGTATTGCCGGTTGGTCCAGTTGGACTGGTGAAGAATGTTTTGTGCATGAAGGTTGTTGTAGTTGTTATGGATGTACCTGAAGGTCTTTAAGAGATGTCAAATTGTCTGGTGAAGAGTGTTGGGTGATCCACGTGTGATCATTTTTCTAGAGATGCACATACTTCAAAGATCATTGGTGTTTTCATTATGTTTGGCCGACTTGGTGTCTACATGTTACATAAGGATTTTGCATCGAATTAAGGAAGTAAGTGATTGATCCAAGATGTTTTTTGGGTCCTAATTAAATGTGTAATTGGTCCTTTCTCATTCTTATCCACCATGGGAATGTTGGGTAGCAGACCTAATTTGAATTTGTAAATTGAAGGATGTATAGCCCACCTTGGAGAATGCTTCTAGGGTTGAAGATGGTATAAAAGCAAGTCAAAATGTTTCAAATTGTAAGTGTGAAAAGCAAGTGAAGTGTGTGAACAAGTGCAAAAAGAAAAGTGTGTAAGAGTGAATGAAGGCATCAGTACTTTGATGTATAAGATTCCTAAAAGTAGTGAGCTGATGGTGTCTACAATCTTCTGATCAAGCTACAAATGTGTGGAACCTTTTGTGGTGGATTTTAATCTATCTTTTCTTTATCTATAGGTAGTGAGCCTACTTCTAGATAGTGAGTCCTACTGTAGGAAGTGGGCCTTTTTATCTGGACAGTGAGCCCTCTAGCAATGAGCCTTTGTATTCAGTATTGCATTATTAATATATTGTGAGCTAATCCTCACCATGATTTTTCCCTCATTGGGTTTTCCACATAAATCTGGTATCTCAGGTGTTTGTTTTCTATTATTTTCATTTCATGTTTACACTTAATAACAGATTGAGTTAAAGTGGAATTGATTAAGGTTAGAAGTAAAGTAATTTGATACAACTAATTCACCCCCCTCTCAGTTGTCTTGTGCATCTCAACACTTTATGTGTTATCATCAATGCACTAAGGTGTGGCTTTGTATGTTGTATACTTAGCACATAGCTTCATTGAGTTACCCGTTAACTTTGTGTGCATCACTTTATTCAAGTATTTGCCTAATTTCATATATATATATTAGCCTCTAAGCATTACATTTTCTAATTGACCTATAAGCATATATTCATATAGACCCATAAATATATATTTATATATCCACATATATGTAAGTCACAAATAGCTTTAACGCTACGCCTTATATATATGTGTGTATGCATATATATATACTAATATATATTTCATGTCAAACAAGTACACACACATTCGATATACTAATGAACACAAATGAGTAAACATTCTCATAACAATAATAATATATATTATATTTTTATATATATATATATATATACACAAGCATCATAATAAACATTTATATACATATTTGCATATCTATACATATGTCATCATACTCATATGGAAATATGATTATATCCATCGTACACATATATCAACATATGCATATATATGCATATGCAGATATCTCAAATATTGAACTCATAGGCTCAAACCAATAAACTATTGGATAGAACAACTAAGAGGGGGTGAATCAGTTGTCACGGATTATAACCTTGAATTCAATTACCAGAACTAATACATAAATTGCTTAAATGATTAATCTGTTGGCATATGGATAAGGAGTTTTTATTATAGGTGTTGTCATTAATGGCAACCCAAGTCATGCAACTCTAGTCTTGCATCTGAATGAGCAGCACTATTGTTGGCTCCTACTGACAGAACAAAGCAAAGAACGGGAGATTCGGTTAAAGGTATAAAAGTTGGTTTAATCATCTCACCGGATAGGTATTTTGGGTTATGAACCCTTGAAGAAGGTTTGCAAAGGCTTGCAGTATCTTAGTTTCAATGTGTACTGACTGATAAGCGATCTAGGAGGTACGGTACATTAATCTGTCAAATATCTATGTTAGAAGGTCGACCCAACAAAGACAAAATTCATGGATGTATAAGATGAAATTAATTAAAGTTTCATTGTTGGATTAAGTGTTGTATGGGTCCTCTCTTGGTCTTAACCAATTTTGGAAGATGCACATAATGGTTTGGTGATGGATCTAGCTGACAAGTTATAAATATCTTGATACTGTATGAAGCTGATTGTTGGATGAACTAATCCTTGATTGCATATATAAATAAGGGATTATAGTTTTCATCATTTGGAGTAGGAGTCTGTGAAGTGTATATAAGATAGAAGTGGTATGCTGTGAATTGTGAGTCATTGCAGAGTAGTAATGCGAATCTAATGTGAAGAGCAGAAAAGGGAAAAGCAGAGTAGAGTGAAGTGGAAAAACAACAATCAGATACAGAATAAGATTCATGAGCTTCATCGAAACTGTTACCTGGCATTGTCAGATGCTATCATCTCAGTTCATCTCTTCAGATAGTTTTAATCTGAATATTGTAGGTAGTAAGCCTTTATCTTTGAGCAGTGCTCTCTAAGAAGTGTGCTTGAATGTAAGTGCATTCCTTTTATAATTCCTATACTTTGAGTACTCAAATTGTGGATTAATCTCCACCGTGGTTTTTCCCCTAATACGGTTTCCACGCAAAAAATTTATGTTTCATGTTATGGATGTTTACTTTTAATGTATGCATCTTTCCTTAATGCAATGATAAAATGCTTTAATGTTTTGAATGGATGAAACTCTTGAATGTTATTGAACATTTATTCACCCCCCCCCCCCTCTCAGTGTTCCCTTGATTCCAACATAATCATCAAATGCCAATGCAAAAACTCAAATCCAATGCACAAACACAATAACACCATATTTACAAGGAAAACTCAAAGACGGAAAAACCACGGTGAGGATTAAATCACACTTTAGAGAATATCAAAACCAATTATGAAAAGGTTCAATGTCTACAATAAGGACTCACTATCCAACATGGCTATAACTCGAAGAGATCACTACCATAGAGATACAAAGAAGACTTGTTGCAGAGAGATGACAATTACAATGCAATAAAGGATTCCATCACAATCATTGATCAACTTGCATGAATGATAGAGCTTGCCTTCTACTCACTACATTCAAAAACTTAGCATTAAGCTTCACATTGATCTACCACACATATAACTCACACACACTTTCTAAATAGCATCAAATTCATGTCTTCTCTCTCACTTATCTTCCTTCTTTTCTCTTGTACATTTTTCATTGCGAGCTCATCCTATATTTATACTATCTCCAACCTTGAAAAGATACAAAGTCGTTCATCCAACTTCAAATTCAACTTGGGTCAACTCCAAAACATTCTAGGGTGGAATTAGAATGAGGGCAACCCAAACACAAGCTTCATTGAGACCCATAATAGATCCAACACACTTCATCAACTTCGAAGATAGTGCTTAACACACAATCGGCCAAACCAGTGTAAAACACATAGCATAATTAAGCCTGAAACCTCCAAAAACCCAAAATATCTTCCATGCAATCAGAACATCTTATCTCTAGAACCACAAGTCAAAAGACTTCATCAAGGAGAAATCTAGACCTACAACATTTCTCCCGGGCCTCATCCAAAACACAGAAAACCATAGTTCACAACTGGAGAACACAACTCGAATTTCATAAAGAACAAATAGCCAAGAATCTAGATATAAAAACCTTCAACATGACTGACATATCTAAACCACACAACCATAGGTACAAGTACCGTATCATCATCCTAAATACCTACAAACTTTCTTTATACAATTTTCTCAATGTCCTCAACATATACAACCAACAACAAATAGTAGATAACTAGTTGACCAATTGACATCAATGGCAACACTTTCATTCCTTTTTCCATTCTTGCAAAAATCTCCCCCTTTGTCATTGATGGAAACACATGATGTGAAAAAACATCAAAGACACCATCTAATTCTCAATATTTTTTTCTTCTCCCCCTCAAGAGATCATCTTCCTCATTACCTCTTTCTCTCATTAGTTTTCTCTCCCCCTTTGAAATCAATGGAAAAGGAAAAAAATATATGTTCACTAAGTCTTCCTTTGAAATGAAAACAAGATACTCATAATGAAAACACTTGAAACTACATGCTCCCCCTAAGAGGTAGCCACCAAAACATCAATCCAAAAATATAGAACCATGAATCCACCGAACTGATGCATCTCCAAATGCATCTTAGTTTATGAAAGGAGGGGAAATAAACCCTAACTTCTCCCAAAGATACTCACAAGTATCTTTAGGAAGAGCCTTTGTAAATATATCTACAATCTTATCTTTTTTGGAACATACTCAAGCTTGACTTCATTCTCCATGACCTTCTCTCTCAAGAAATGATATCAGATACATATGTGCTCTGTTCTTGAGTGCATCACAAGATTCTTTGAAATGTTAATTGCACTTGTATTATCACAAAAGATAGAAATGGGATCATCATATAGCACTATGATATCTTTCAATGTCTATTTCATTCATAGAACTTGTGTACCACAAGATGAAATAGAAATATACTTAGCTTCAGCAATAGACAAAAAGACCGAATCTTGCTTCTTACTCAGTCATGCCACCAACCTGTATCTAAGAAAGAATGCACCACCACGTGTACTCTTTCTGTCATCTATATTTTTGGCCCAATATGCATCTGTATAAGCACTAAGTATAAAGTCAATATATTTAGGATATCATAATCCATAATCTGGAGTTCCATTTAAATATTTGAGTTTTCTTTCATCACTTCTTGCATCAAACTTGCCCAAAGTTTCTTCATCTCTTTTGCTATAACATTTGCTTCTGAATACCTTGAAATATTTAATTGTAGGAATTCTTTCGTGTCATATCTCATAGGGATTCTTTGTACTATTTTCTCTTGCTTTAACTCAATTGCATAAATATACAATAGTATGAATAGCTTTTTTCTATTAAACTTCTGATAATCTGACTCTAGTGATCATTGACCTAGCAGCCTCTTGAACTGTTCTATTTTTCCTTTCAACAAATCCATTCTATTGAGGAGTTATCAGATCAAATAACTGTCTCTTTATTCCATGCACTTCAAAAAACATATTGAACTCATGGGAGGTGAATTCTCCATCTTTGTCAGATCTTAAGTATTTTATCTTCAAATTCACTTCATTTTCAACCATAGCCTTGAATTCCTTGAATCTATCTAATACATCTGTTTTCTCTCTAATAAATGTAACCCATGTATATCTATAATAATCATCAATTAAAAGCATAAAGTACCTTTCACCAAGTAGACCTCAAACTCTCATAGGACCATAGATACCTATATGGACCAAATCCAGTAATCCAGTAGTAGATTGTTCTCTTGATTTGTAATGATTTCTTGCTTGCTTCCCAAACTGACAATTCTTGCAAATAGCATTGGTAGGCTTTGTAATTCTTGGTAAATCTCTCATGACCTAAACAACACTAATCATTTCCTAGTTATCAAAATTCATGTGACACATTCTCCTATGCCATTAGCAGTTGCCATTTATCTAAGTCATAAAGCATCGCCCATCAACACTCTTAAGCTAATAAATATTCCCTTCAGATTTATTTCTTGTAGCAATCAATGTTCCAGATCCTTTCTAGATCTCACATTTCTCATCCTTAAACACAAGATCATATCCTTTTCTACACATCTAACCAATACTCAACAAATTATGCCTTAAAACCTTAACATATTAAACATCATTAGTATGATGCTTTCCATCAAAACCTACTACACATATCCCACACATTTTAGCACTAGTATCATCTCCAAACATAACTAGACCTCCATCATATTTCTCAAGCTTTACAAACTTACTCTTATCACTAGTCATTTGATGTGAGAAACCACTATCAACTACCCAAAAATTATTTTCTTGCTTAGCATGTAGGGTAGAGATAACCGTACCTTCATTTTTCTCCTTCTCCTTCTCTAGAGGACTTTGCTTTACCTATTTTTTTGAATTAGTAGAAGTAGTTTCGTCCTTAATCACCAAGAACAAGCATTCACCATCATCTGGATCTTCATATTATGAATCTTCATCTGAAATACTAGCATTCTCATTTACATAGTAAGCTTTGTTAATATTTTTTCCTTTCTTTTCTTTCTCATATATTTGTTTATTCCTTTTAGCTCTTTCAAGACACTTTGCAGGATAGTGACCTATTTCTCCACAACTAAAGCACTTAAAGGGAAACATACCTTCATAATTATCAGAGATTTTTTTCATTCTTCTTACAAAATTAGCTTCTATTTCATCAATTTTTTCCTCATCTAAATCTTCAATTTTTGTAGCTTTAAAATCAGTCTCTATTTTGCCTCTATTTCTTACACTCAGCTTCCTCATCTCATAAGATGTCAAAAATCCTAATAGAAAATCCTTAGTACAAGTCTTATAATCTATATTCTGCTCAATAGCACTCACCTTTTCATGGTAAGCATCAGGAAGGGTTCTGAGAATATTCTTTACAATCTTGGTTTCATCTATAGTAGTGCCAAGAGATCGCATTCCAACTACTACCTCATCCAATCTTTGTGCATAATCTTTGAAATTTTCATCTTCAAAAATATGTATAAGATCAAACTGTGTATCCAAATTTTACAATTTCTCCTCTTTAACTCTTTCATCACCATCATGTGCTCTTTCTAAAGCATCCTAGACTTCCTTAGCTATCTTCAAATTATGAACCTTAATCAACTCAAAATGTACCAAACTATTCTTCAAGATGAACTTCACCTTATTGTTCGCTTCATGTAATTTGATTTCTTCAGGTGTACTTGGACCATTAGCAGGAGGAGTGTAAGGATTATTGTAAGCTTTATCCACATCATATCTGCAATACTCCAGATATTCTTTCATCAAGGCTTTCTAGATACCATAATTAGTTCCTTGAACCTCGGATAATCAAAGATCATTTTTCTATCCTTCTTGGACCTTCCTCAAGTGGCTAAGCTCTTCACCAAGGAATTAAGCTCTGATACCAATTGTTGGATAGGACAATTGAGAGGGGGAATGAATCGGTTGTCACATATAACCTTCAATTCAATTATCAGAACTAATACATAAATTTCTTAAATGATTAATCATCAAATTCTAATGCACAAACACAATAACACCATATTTATGTGGAAAACCTAATAACGGAAAAACCACGGTGAGGATTAACTCACACTATAGAGAATGTCAAAATTGATTACAAAAAGTCTCACTACCTACAATAAGGACTCACTTTCCAACAAGGATACAACCCAGAGGGGTCACTACCACAGAGATACAAAGAAGAAAAAGACTTGTTATAGAGAGACAACAATCCCAATGCATTAAAGGATTCCTCCACAATAATTGATCAACTTGCATGAATGATAGAGTTTTCTTTCTGCTCACTGCATCTAGAAACTCAGCATTAAGCTTTGCACTAATTTACCACACACATAACTTACACACACTTTTTGAATAGCATCAAAGTCGCATCTGCTCTTTCACTTATCTTCATTTTTTTCTCTTGTACATTTTTCATTTCTAGCTCATCCTATATTTATACTGTCTCCAACCTTGAAAAGATATAAATTCAGCAATCCAACTTCAAGTTCAAATTGGGTCAGCACCAAAACATCCTAGGGTGGAATTAGAATTAGGGTGACCCAAACACACACTTCATCGAGACCCATAATAGATCCAAAATGCTTCATCAAATTTTAAGATAGTGCTTAACACATGGTTGGCCAAACCAATGTAAAACACATAGAACAATTAAGCCTAAAACTTCTAAAAACCAAAAATATCTTCAATGCAATCAGAACATCTTATCTCTAGAACCATAAGTCAACAAAATTCATCAAGGAGAAATCTGGACCAGCAAACTTTTTCCCAGACCTCATCCAAAATATAAAAAAATATACTTCACAACTTGTGAACACAACTCAAACTTCACATAGGACCAATAGCCAAGAATCTAGATATAGAAACCCTCAATAACCATGATTGACATATCTAAATTGTACAACCATAGGGACAAGTACCAGATCATCATCCTAAATACCTGTAAACTTCCTTTAATACAATTTTCTCAATATCCTCAACATATACAACCAACAAAAACTAGTAGATAACCAATTGACTAGTTGACATCAATGACAACACTTTCATTCCTTTTCCATTCTTGCATCATAAACATCATCCAACCATGCATTCAACAGTAATCAAGACTCTTACTAATGTGGACACATCAAACTAAGGATGACTTACCAATTCCCAACTCAATGACTAGACTCAACCTTTCTATTGTGAGTGTGTAGAAGCTTAGATAGGCTATGTTACTAGTTATCCAACTAATCACTTCTCCTGAGTGATACTTCCCCTTGACTTGGAGGAATTAACCTATTCCTGTAACCAACTCAACATACTTGCAACGGTAGTTAGACATTCATAATGAATCCATATGCATCATAACTTAAGCATATTCGTAAAGCAATAAATGTAAACATATTTACTCTTCAAAGCTATATTACACATTTATCAATACTTTCACATAATACCTCTTCCAGTATTCTATTCTTTAAGAAAGCATATTGATCTCATGATTTCAATTGCCATCTTGTTTACCCGTGAAGGTAAAAGTAAAACAGTGATAACAAGACGGGGTTTAACATACTTCCCCCCTTGTGAATCATCATCCTCGATGATCTATGGCACATTAACATACAGATAAATTCAAATAAATTTTTTACTTACCATTCTCAAAATATGTAAGAATCATAAAGCATTCTTCCTATGTAGCATCACTCTTTGCAATCTTGTCCTTCCTAGGTCATGCCTCGAGTGTCCTTATTAATGTATATGGAAACTTGTATGCCTCACACATTCTTACTCCCCCAAAGATCTTATCTGTTGTATTCACAATATCTCATATGTACATCCCATGTACAATAATATCTTAATATCACATGATACCTAAACTATAGTGATTGGAAAACACGTTCTTATTGGCCCACGAATTTATCTTTTGTATAATCCAAATAGATAAGGAATTTTGTTATATTGTACACTACATCGTGGGTCCCTTCCTTTTCTTTGGTATTTACACCTTGGACAATTCAGAAGATGAGACCATCAATCACTTACATATTCTTTTTCCTTAATCATAAAAGTGATGTTTTGTAATAACCCATTCTAAATTATTACTTAATTATCATTATTGTAAATGACACATGAATATATTCCAAATTAAAAAGACATAACTAGTGGCTAAAGTCAATCATAGATACACATGTCCATTTAAAATGAGTCAATGATTCATATATTCACTTCAACAATCAAATTACAATATCAGGTTTGACTTGGCTCTTAAGGCCACAAAGTCTTTTCATTGTACAATTTACATCAAATTCATGAATGTATTACATCAAGTTACATCTTAGACTATAACAATATTTTGAACAACTAAGGTTCTTCCTTGATGCTCATCTCCATTGGTGGATGAGAACGTGGTTCAAGCACTTTACCAACCAACCACAAAGCTTACGCTTCCCTAGAATTCTTTTGACTTGAAGAATGTCTGACCTTGCATGGAAATTTTAGCAAGAGAACAATCTGTAATTTGGTGCGTGCCTATACATCAATATGTAATTTCTATCTACAAGTTAGAAAAGAAAATTCAAGATCTATGCTAGGAATTTCAAAGAGTGATATCATAGAGTTCATACATACAAAATGAACTATATTGCTTGGCCAAGCATAATAATTATGTTGCAACAACAAAAAACAATAGGTTATGGTAAAGCAAACCTATACTCTCTAAACTCCATTTTGGCACCCGTCCCAGAAGGTAACTTTCTACAATATCTCATAACAGCTATCTACCCTCTAGCAACATCTACCCTGAGGTGCTCTAGTCTAATAAGGTATCATTGTTCTGTTCTAGTATTAGAATATTCTTCTCACATATGTATTAAAAAAAGAAGAATCAAATTATTGTTTACTCTCTAAATTGAAATCAAATACATGATTCAAGTAGAGTAATTGAACAATCAATCATTTCCATCTCATGACTAAATCTTACTTTTCAACATAAGCATTATCCATTTAAAATGAATTAAGTAAAAGGACAAAAGAAGGTATGTCACAAGTATGTGTATGCACATAGATGAATTCTATTTTCATACACATATATGTGCCTACTTAAGTTTTTGATTTGTGCATACATTCTGAAATAAATCATTAAATCAGATTGCAATCAATAAATAATATTATATTTGGCATTTCTTTTGTCAAAATAAGGAATCCATAACAAGTCTAAATTAACAGTTTCACACATACTGTTGTTTCTTTTGCTTTTTTCACAAATTGTGACACTCTAACATTGATGTTTACATATGAATGTTCGTCATTTAAACAAAATAAGTATTGTTTCCTACTCAAAAGTTATAGGAAGAGTTGTTTCAAAATGGATGTTCACTATTTACAAACATTCAATGTTGTTCCATTTAATAGTTTAAGAACAAGAATGTTTTCAGATACTAGATAACCTTACAATAAAATAGTTTCATTTGCAACATAATATTCACTGTCTAAATCTATAAAATACTATTCCAAACTAAACAGTTTCATTTTATGGTAGACAATTTCATTTTCCAACAGAACATACACTGTTTGCAAATACTCAAAGTTGTTTCGATGTTGAATGATAATGTTACAAATTATTATTCATTGTTTAAAATAGAATGGAGTTTTATCTCAATGAACATAGAATGAGCAATGTTGTTTTCTAGTAAAAATATTGTCTACAACTATCTCATCTATCATTTTCAAGAAAATCCATTAAATTTTCTCTAACAAATTAGGATAATAGAATGTCCATTGTTCATCATTTCGAAAACATGAAAGATTGTAAAAATTCATGAGCAATTATGTAAGTATTATAATGAAATTGATTTGGCATACTCATTGAATTGAAACTGGAAAACCATGTGGTTAGGAAACTTAACTCTGAGGTTTATTACGGTTCCTATCTTAACCTGTGCCTTTCAAGGCCATTAACAATCCTTCACTAGTTGCTCTAGGAATGACTAAGCCATACATGATCGGTTTATTCTTTTTTTAACCAATCAAGGGTTGTATTCAAGCTTACTCATAAAAACTTGTTGGGTCTATACATATTTCAACATGTAGACTTATTGTTGTATCTATTTCAAAGAGAATAACCTATCGACCATAAAGATCAAACCTTACATGGTTTAAATGAAACCTGGACTTAATCATTCCATCATTTCTTTAAATCGACGGTGACCTCATTATGCAAACTTTAATCACATTCTCACAGATGAGATTAACCCTCTTACCATTATTGACCCAGATAATAATGGAAGGGAAATACATTTGAATGAAAATATAGAGGATACATTTGAATGCAAACATAGAGGATTATACACCTTCTCATAGGTTCAACATTTGAACCACTATAAAATTAGATACAATAAAATACACATTTGGTAGGAATGAAATTCTGCTAGCCATGATATGGCTAGAATTATCATGCGAGCTTATATGATAGTTGCATCTTTAATGGTATCAATCCTCGATCTAGCTCTAAAGGCTAGCTGATAAGTCTCCAACTTAAATACTTCTTATACAAATCAAGTCGTAGGCCATGTGACCCCAAAAATTTGGTCGACAAAACACTTCATTCGGCTCAAGATCGTAACACACAGACATAGAAAAATACATATTAATTTGCTATTGAATTCTCAAAAAAATGCAATGACTGTCACAAGTATGGTATGAAAAATGATAATGAAATCAAACTTGTTTCTAAGGAAACCGGTATACCTCAAAAATTGATATTTTTGGGTGAAGCTTGCCTCTAATTCTTCCACTTATACGAGCTCTTCTCCGCTTTTTGCCTTGCTACTAGTCGATTTTCCCCCAATTTGCTATTATTTTTCCCCACTGTCTATTATAAAATGGAAACATTGTTTTTCATTGCATGCAGTTGGGGCGATGTCATTATGGCTTTTTCTATCATAGTTGTCGGCCTCTATTTTTGAATGTTACAGTAGGCCACATCCTTTGTGGGTTTCCTTCAATATTTTTTCTTGATTTCCACACAATCTGATATGATATTATTAGTTATTTGAATTAAATTGAAATAGTATAAACATGTATATGTATATATATATATATATATTCTTAATATGTGTTTTCAACATTCATTCACATTTGCTATATGTGTTCCCAAATTTACATTACATATATATATAGGTATTCCCATTAAGATGCATACATGTATGTATATATATATATTATTTTTTTGTTTGAAGGATTTCATGAGTGTCATGTGCTATCACTGAATTAAATAAGAAATTTTATTCCACTCTAAACATCCATCTATATAATTCTACATGATGAAAATCTTATCCTTTAATCATTCCTTGCATTATGTACTTTCATTTTCTTAAAATTACAAGGTTTAGATAGATAATTTAATCTACAAACCATTCATTTTCAATGACTGAAACATTTCAAGTCATGAATTTACATTCTTTTATATATGTAGAATAGTTCAAATGAAAGTTATCATTCCATTGTAGTGTGTGCACCCAAATTCCAACTGGCTTACCGTTTGATCTAGCTAAACAATCATACTTCAATCATGTTCTCATGCTTCAACCCATCACCCTACAACTACACACACTTGCACTCGAAATTTTATCAGTAATGTTCAATTCTTGATAACATATAGGATAGTTTCAAAAGTTCGCATAGTCAACATCAGTCAACTTCTTTCAATCTATTTTTTTGAAAATTCCAAAATTTCCATTTAATATGTTTTGAATTTCTCAACTAATTCAATTTACCATATTTAAATAAATATATAATAAAATTGGGTTATGACATCCCTCCCCTCTTGGAAGAGACATTGTCCCGATATCCAACAAATACAAAAAAATCATCATGTCAAATTGAGCATACATGTCTATTTCAACATCACAACAAATTATATGCCTATTTCAACATCACAACAAATTTTATATGTCTATTTCAACATCTCATCAAATATGTCTATTTCAACATCACATCAAAATTATATATGTCTATTTCAACATCTCATCAAGTATGTCTATTTCAACATCATATCAAAATTATAGCTTGAAATATCATAATATCTCAACCAAAAAATCTCAAGAAAAATTATTGGAGTCTCTTTCTCAAGAAAGAAAATATGGAAAGGAACATTCTATTTCTTCCAAATCCTCCCAAGTAGCACTGTCTTCTAAGTACTAGTCCCATTGGACATTAAACTTATCAATATCTCTGGTCCACAGCTTAATGTTGCATCTATCTAGGATTCTAATGGGGTCCATTAGCACCACTCTTGGATCTTGTACCTACAAAGATTGCCAGTCAATCACATGAGTCACATCAGGATGATATGGCTTAAGCAAGGAAAAATGAAACATATTATGTAGTCAATCCAGAGTAGGTGAGAGAGCTAGTCGATAAAAAAACTGGGTTAATCACTTCCAAGACTTCAAATGGTCCCACATATCTTGGGGTCAACTTGGAAGACTTTCTAAAAAAAATAGAACTTTGTGAGGTTTAACTCTCAAGAAAAATTTGTCCTCGGTTGCGAACTATCTAAGAGTTCGGTTCCTATCGACATAACTCTTCTATTGGTCTACCACCTCCTTCAATATGCTCTTAATGACCCTCATTTGTTCTTCCATTTCCTTAAGCATTTTAGGTTCTACTATGACCTTGTCCTCTAATTTATCCCAATTGATGGGGGTACAACACTTCCACCCATACAGAGCTTCAAATGGTGTCATGCCTAAGGATGTATGATATGAGTTGTAGTAAGAAAACTCTACCAAAGGAAAATATTCTTCCCATCTATATTGTTGGTCCATACAATACATTCAGAAGAGTTCTTCAACTACCTGATTCAACCTCTCTATTTTCCAGTCAGTCTGGGGAGGATAAGCCGAGCTGAAAATGAGTTTGGTCCCCAATGTAGCATTCAGGGTCATCCAATCATCTATATGTCCCTATTAGAAATGATAGTCCCTAGCACTCCATGCAAGCAAAAGATCTCTTGGACAAATTTCTTAGCTAGGGTCAATGATCCATCCTTAAGGTTTCCTGGAATGAAGTGTGCAACCTTAGTCAATTTATCAATCATGACCAAGATAACATCATGCTTGTTCTTTCTCAACAACAACCCTTGTACAAAATCTATGTTGATCACCTACCATTTATACTCAGGTATGTCATGAGGATATAGTAACTTGGCTAGATGTGCATGCTCATCCTTGACTCACTGGCACTCTAAGAATTTGGCTATGTATTCCACTACATCCTTCTTGAGTTTAGGCAAAAAATATAGATTTTTCAACTCTACGATCATCTTGGATACTCTGGGGTGTCCTAATTATGGTGCATTGTGAACCTCTTCTAAAACCAACTTCCTCTACTCTCTAGAGTCAAGAATATACATTCTCCTCTGATATCTCAAAATACCATCTGGATTGAGCTTGTACCCATCGAGCCGATGATCTGAAGTATTTTCTTTTAGGGTGCTCTTCACTCTCTCATAGTGCTCATCCCCTATTAGATTCTGAATCACCTACTATCTCAAGTTAGACCTTGTTGAGATCATGGTTGTCATATGTCTTTGTCTACTAAGAGAATAAACCACCCTATTCTCTTTTCCCTTTATTTATTCAATTCCAAAGTCATAATCGCTAAGGAATTCCAACCACCTCCTTTGTCGTGCATTAAGGTTTTGCTGGGTAAATATGTATCTCAATCCTAAGTGGTCTATCTTGAGTTCAAATGAATTTCCCAAAAAGATAATTGCTACCAAAATTTTACCTAAAACTCATTTTCGTAGAGCTAAAACAATTGATTACTTTTAAGGTGAAAGGTACTATCTAAAATTCTGCTAATTATTATCATTTGCATATGAAGTTTTTAGATTGAAGTTTAGTTCTTATTATGCAATATTTTACAACAGAAAGAGATTACAAATGTTGCATGATAATATGTTGTATTTCATTCATTTTGAGATGCAAATGTATACAATGTTGTTATCTTTTTCATTGAAGATCAAGAAAATGTTCAAAAGTCCCACACAAGTCATGGGAGTGACTAAATTGAATTGATACAAAACAAAGAGAAAGTTATATATCTAAAGATTAAGCAAAGAGAAAAACACATAAAGAGAGTTCATATCCATCATTGTCTGGCAATGTTGGTGCTAATACTCCTATCTTCAACTTGGTCTTCTTATTTCAGCTCCTCTCGTACCCAGTCTTCATATGTACTTGCATTGATTGAAATTTTTTGTTAGAGCTCAGGATACAAAAAAACATCATATGTTTTTATCAACAAACCTATAACCTAAAACTATGATGCATTAATTCAATTCAGCCATTATCAGATATGTGCAAAAATCCAAGTCAGATCAAATGGAATCTAATCATCAGAAGGAACATTGAACTTCATTATTTCTCTAATTTATTTATTCACTGTGTAGGTGTAGGTTCATCATTTCATGTTTCATCTTGTTCAATATTTCAGTATGTGGAGGAAAATGGGCTCCCACAAGGGTTGAGCCTGATATACTATACTCTCTCATTTACAATGGAGGAGTAATGGTTTATTTTCATCATTGCATATTAGTAAGTTATAATAGTCATTTGCTTACATTTGCAATGAGCATTAATCATGGTAAGTGTTTACTTCCAACAAGATGTTTTCTCAATTTACTAATGGCATCCACAATAAATCATACTGTATAGTCATGGGGCAACAAGTCACTTTGATTAAATGGCACAATTATTTCAAATAGAAACATACCTTAGATGTACTTTTTTGCAATGTAAAAGAGGATATTATGAGAATGAAAAAGGTTTTGGACCTATGAGGTGTCCAAAATCAAATAAATCCTAATTTTTATGCATTTTTAAAAGCTAATAGTGAAGGTGCAGACTAAGGACAACAGAGCAGTCTAGAGGCATAAATCATGATAGCTCATCAGTTATTGATGCAATGATACAAAGAATGAATCACAAAGAAATGCCCTGAAGAGTTAAGGGACAATTATAATAGAGATTCAATGGCGATATTTGGACTATGATTAAAACCTTTGATAAATGATTGACAATAGATCCAAAACCTCATGAATAAAGAGACAGTTTGTTATGACTTTGAAGCCCTAACAATGTGAAGTTGTGAGAGATGGTTTTAGGACAGTAATGTAATAAGTGGGAGTATTGATGAGGCAAAGAATGTAAAGGACATCTACAAAGGGAAGCTTGACCAAGTTATACATGACATCCACAATCAATGGGGCATGGTCATATTAAAAGGTAATTTTCAAGATGTTATGGAAGATAATGTCTATCAAGTAGACTATGCAATGACCACCAACAAAGGAAAGTATATAAGAAGTTAGTCAAGGTATGAAGGACCAATAGATAGTTGGGTTTTCCATTAGAAAAATAAGGGCAACAACCAAGCATGGAGGGTAGTGTATGGGTGTTCACCCTCACGTTAAAAGAACACATGATACAACTCAGCCACAATAGCTATGTCATAACACAAAATTGCAAAAGCATTGTGAATTCAAAGGGTAACAATTTCTTCATGAGCATAATCAAGGAAGGTAAATAGGATACTTTGTGATAATTACAAGTAATAGGAACTATTCATATGATAGTGCTTATGAGAAAACCAGTGGCAAGGCAATGAGGAACATCAAAACCTAAAGATAATTTTTTGAAGGTGGAATTCAAAATGAAGAGCATTGTTTGAAAATTCAAGCAAAATTCTATGGCAGTGAGATAATCACCAATGAATGTATGACAGTAAGTATGAGGGCAAAGAGTCACCACCAAATGTTTAATGCAGTCTTAATGGCAACCACTTTGCAGGCCCAAAATAAATGAAGACCAAGCATGGCCTACAAGATCTCATCAATACAACCACCATAGATTTTCCACTAATCTAGAGAAGGGAAGAAATTGTGAAAGAAAAGAAGGTTCATCTTTTCATCAAAGAGCAAGAACGTCAGTTTCCTTTACAAAATTGAAAAGAATAACATTTTTTCTTTGCAGAAAGGAGAGAAACCCTATATATTCTTTGACCTTTCTTTCTAAATCTAAGGAAAATAGCACATGAAGTAAATTTTCTTCATAGCCACAACCTAGGATCTGAAAGCTTAACCTTTGGGAATTTGAAAAACCTATAGAAATTAAAGGGAGCCATGCTATTTTCAAGGAAGAGAATGCCACAAAATGAAATAATACAGTATCTTAAGGAGTCTTCTTCAATCCTTTTACAAAATCTGAATAGAGAAAACTCAAGTCCATATCATCTCTAGAGGAGTACCTATTACGAAATAGCATTTTTGAATGATTAAAGCATTTGAGACCTTGGACAACAAGAGAACTCATAGCTTGAGCTCAAACCCTATCAACCATGGCGGAACAACAATTTGGTTTCTCCAAAGATACATAGTGAAAATGAGAAATTATTTAGGGTTCGAGTATTTTGACTTGCAGCCCTAATTTGAATGATGGATGATTTTTGACTCATGTTTTAAAATAAAAATCATGTCACGCTATTATTTCCATGGTCTTGAATTTTAAGTCAAAAGACACAATCACCATTAGAGAGCCCATGAATTTAAGGGTAATAATATTACCTTTGATATTATCATTTGACTTTGAAATGATACTAAACTTTATTTGTATTTTTGCATGATTTTTTGACAAGATAAACAATGTAATTAAATATTAAAGGTAATATTTTAGTAATTACCTTAATATTTAACATTTGATGCATGAAAAGGAGGACTTTCACATAATAAATATTAAAATAATAATTGATTGATTATCTTTAATATTTAATCAAATAGTTACCCTTTTCCAAAGTCATGCAAGAAACACAAGAGAGGTGGAACTAAAGTAAATAGGAGTGATCTGGAGTATTTTACTTTCTTTGACTTGGAGTCATTTTTCAGTCTTGTGGAGATCACATCTATTGGGGTGATTGTTCATGCATATTTTTGAGACATAACCTCAATTCTATATTAGTTCTCGAGTTATTTTGATCATGCACATTGGGAGGTGGAGTTTGACCACTTGATCTTTCAATTTACATTGGTTTTAACTCCCTTTTTCATGAATTTTCTCTTTTTCTCATGAGAGAGATTTCAAGAGATATTTTCACTTCCAGTTTACTGCTTGTGCCACCTCTTCATGCCTTGGGTTATCATCTCTTGTATATATTGGAAAAGACTTAGTCTTTTTCCTTAGTTCTTGTTTTCTACCTTTGCATTCTACAAAGAGACTGTCTTGTAACTCGGTTTTATTTATAGTTTAATATATACAACAAATCTTACATGTTATCATATATTTTCAACTATAGTTCTTTCCTTTCACCCTTCAATAGTATCAAGTTTTTGCCTTCAAGATTTTAGGCATCACCATTGTGTTTGATCTGATAAGGAATTTATTTTGTTTCCATTTGGAAACCTCTAATTTTTTGTCTCTCATAGGTATATGTATGCAGTTAATTTTGAATTCATAGGTTGTACATTATGCGTCTGATTCAAATTTATCATTTTAGTTATGAAAATATTTCTTTTTCTTCTAAAAGGATGATTTTTTCAAAGCCTCTATATGAAATATTTATGTGATTGAGCTATCCAGATTTAGTTGTGCAAATAGAAACATTGAAAGGTCCTTGTGAATCAAATTGCAAGTTTATCATTAGTTAGGTGCATCATCATCATTTAGGTTTAGTTTTGCATTTTATTTTTGAAACATTCTATCCCTTTTCCTACATAAATCAAATTAGTCTCATAGAAAATCATAAGAGAACCAACCCATAATCTAGAGATTCACTTTCATTATGAGTAACCTATAGGCTCAAAACAATTTCCATGTTACATAGGATTGTTGAGCTTTGTAGATTTGCATTCGGGTGCAATCTCTTGTGAAAACAGTTTTTGACACACCCGGTGGGACTCTGAACCTTACTTCAGAGAAATAATTCAAGTTAAAAGTTTTTGTTCTAGTATATACAACAACATTTTTTACCTTTCAAAAGGTTACAATTTATACCTGGCGACTCGAAGCAAATCTGCTAGTTTTGATAGATCAAGTGCTGCTATGTTTCAAAGACAAGTTTTGTTTCTAATTTCCAACACTTTATATGAGTAAAAATGACATATTTTCATGGATATTGTGAACACCCACCACCATATGATGAAAATTTTGTCCATGAACCCTCTTATCAGTCACTCCTAAATAGCCATAATGTTGGTTTTGATCCAAATTTTTACACAACAATAGTATATCATCATGCTCAACATGCTTACCTCACACCCACCCATGCTCAGCCTTCATGGTAGCATATCTATGCTCACAACCAGTACCACCAAGACTAATTTGATCCCAATCAGCTTGATTTTTCTCCTAATCAACCTCAGTATGAGGATAACATAACCATTCAGAAGATTTCTTTAGATTATCAAAGAAAGATATCAGAAATCAAGAGAGAAAATGAATATAATATGCAGCGAAGGAATTGGCTCATAAAGCTCAACTTCATTGGAAAGAATTGGAGGCACAAGATAGACAGTTTGTGAAAGAGTTGGTAGCTCGAAAGAGGCAATTTGAGGAGAATCGTGCTCAACAAATTGCTGCAAAAGATGCAGAAATGAGGCTAAAAATTTTTGAGTAGGAGGTTCCCAAGGTTAAAATTCCAAGTTTTAGTTAAGGTGAGTCTTCTCTGTCTTCCAATATTGAAATTCCAAGTTTTAGGAGCTTCCCTTCATTTCAATAGCCTATTATTGAGCCAAAAATTAGCCCAGCTATTAGTTTTCCAAGCCCAATTTTTTAATAAGGTATTCCTACATTCAAAACACTATGCCTCATACAAGAGGAATGTATTCTTGAGAAAGTTCAATCTACAATCCTTCAAGAGAAGCCTTTCCCCAAGCTTGTACATCCTCAAGAACATCAACAAAATCAGATTTCTTGTTTAGACACAATCACCCCATCCATAGATGAATCCATTAATATATTGATTTCTCAAGATAATCAGGTTTTAGATCAAGAAAAGGCTAATGTTTCTTATGACCTGACTGATATGATTAACGAACTTCCATGTTTTTTTGATGACGAGAAAGAAGAGTCTCACATCACAGTAGTATTAGTCTCATATCAACAAAAAGAAGGTAAAAAGGGTGATGTTCTAACTCCTCAACAAGGATGGAATAAGGTAAACAATCCTCTGCCACAACAAAATAAAAATCAGAACGAAGAGAACTCATTTTGGGATGAGCTTGAGGTATTTTTTTCAAGTTTAGACTCTAGACTTCGATCTTTTGAAAAAGAAAATTTAAAAAATAGGTTGTTGAGGTAGAAAAGGATGTTCAAGTCTAGATTTTTGTTGATTTATTTGATGAACTTCCAGGATTTGTACATGAAGATAAGAAATGCTTGATTTAACTAACATCAATTCCCAGTTTCAAGAAGCAGGATGAAGGGAATCAGTTAGGAAAGATTCAGATTTAGGAGAAAATAAACGAGGACAATCATGATTTGGAAGGTCAAGAGGTTGGATCACAAGAAAAGGTTGTTTAGGTAGAGTGAGCAAAGCAACAAATCATAGGTTTTGAAGGTATGAGCTTTGAAAACCATCATGATAATAAGTTAGAGCATACATTGCATGATGAAATTGTTCATGAAGAGGATTTATTCTCAACTATCATTGAAAGTTTTTTCTCTAACATTGTTGATAACCTAGAATCTTTTAAAGAAAAAGGTTTTTGATCAACAAAATCAAGTGATCAAGGAGGTTGTGGTTGAAAAAACAATTGAAAAAGGAGAGGACGGCAAAAAGAATTATCAGTTTATCATCTCAAAAGGATGCCCAATCAGGCATCTTTCTCGGAATGAGATTCCAGGCATACTTGATGAAGTTATATTAAAGGGACAATAGATTCAACTTGTCGATTCACTCCAAACTAGCAGCATAGTTGGTTAGTTTCAAAGGATGAGTGAGTTTGTCTACATTCTTAATGAAGCACTACAACAGTTTATTGAATATCTTTTTGTGCTTCATCTAGTTTCAACTGTTCATAAGAATGTAAGTCAATGTTTTTTGTTAAGAAAGGGCAGTTATTTATCACAACCAATGAATGGCCATGTTTGAGCACTAATTTTGTTGGTTAGTGTAGGGTAGGATATTTTTCAGTTAATAAGTGCTCCTAGCATATTTCTTTCTAGTACTGTTTGGTTTTTCCATAAAGTGCAGATGCACTATTTGTTGGCCCTGTCTTAAACAAAGCCATGCTAGTTTCTTTTATATTTTGTTGTTGTTGTTGTATAGTTCCAAACACCTAACTTTTAATGTTTCCAAGAGTTTAGGAGGGAAGAATTGAATCCATTCCCAATGGATTATCAAGGCAATTGGTCTAGAATGCTTAGAAGGAAAGTATTCAGCAGAAATCACCACAAATGTTACCAAAATTTCACCTACAACTCATTTTGGTAGAGCTAGAACAATTGATTACTTTTAAGGTGAAAGGTACTACATAAAATTCTTCTAATTATTATCATTTGCATATGAAGTTTTTAGATTGAAGTTTAGTTCTTATTATGCAATATTTTACAATAGAAAGAGATTACAAAACAAAGAGCAAGTTATATATCTGAAGATTAAGCAAAGAGAAAAACACATAAAGAGAGTTCATATCCGTTATTGCCTGGCAATGTTGGTGTTGATCCTCCTATCTTCAAATTGTTCTTCTTATCTTCATCTCCTCTCATACCCAATCATCAGATGTACCTACATTGATTGGAAAGTTTTGTTAGAGCTCAGGATACAAAAACTCATCATATGTTTTTACCAATAGACATATAACCTACAACTATGATGCATCAATTCAATTCAGCCATTATCAGATATGTACAAAAATCCAAGTCAAATCAAATAGAATCTAATCATCAAAAGGAACATTGAACTTCATTATTTCTCTAACTTGTTTTTTCACTATGCAGGTATAGCTTCATCATTTCATATTTCATCTTGTTCAAAATTTTAGTATGTGGAGGAAAATAGGCTCCCACAAGGGTTGAGCCCAACATACTGCATTCTCTCATTTACAAGGGAGGAGTAATGGTTTATTTTCATCATTGCATATTAGTAAGTTAAAATAGTCATTTTCTTACATTTGCAATGAGAATTCATCATGGTAACAATTTACTACCAACATGGTGTTTTCTCAATTTACTAATGACATGCATAATAAAGCACACTATATAGTCATGGGTCAGCAAGTCACTTTGATTAAATGGCACAATCATTTCAAATAGAAACATACCTTAGAAGGAATTTTTCCCAATGAAAAAGAGGATATTATGAGAATGAAAAAGGTTTTAGACCTATGAGGTGTCAAAAATGAAATAAATCCTAATTTGTATGTGTGTTTAAAAGCTACTAGTGAAGGTGCGGACTAAGAACAATAGGGTATTCTAGAGGCATAAATCATGAGATCTCATCAGTTATTGATGCAATGATACAAAGAACAAATCACCAAAAAATGCCATGAAGAGTTAAGGGATAGTTAAAAAATAGATTCAATGGTTCTATTTGGACTATGATTAAAACCTTTGATAAATGATTGACAACTGAGCCAAAACCTCATGAAAAAAGAGACAGTTTGTTATGACTTTGAAGCCCCAACAATGTGAATTCATATCAAAAGGGAAGTTGTGAGAGATGGTTTTATGACAATAATTAATAAGTGGTGGTCTTGATGAGGCAAAGAATGTAAAGGACGTCTACAAAGGGAAGCTTGATGAAGTTATAGATGACATCCACAATCAGTGAGACATGGTCATATTAAAAGGTAATTTTCAAGATGTCATGGAAGAGAATGTCTATCAAGTAGATTGTGCAATGACCAACAACAAAGGCAAGTATATAAGAATCTAGTCAAGGTATGAAGGACCAATAGATAGTTTGTTTTTTCATCAGCAAAATGAGGACAACAACCAAGAACAAAGGGCAGTATATTTGTAGTCACCCTCATGTTGAAAGAATGCATGATACAACTCAACCACAATAGCTATGTCATAACACAAAATTGCAAAAGCATTGGGAATTCACAAGGCAACGATTTCTTCATGAGCATAATCAAGGAAGGTAAATAGGATGCTTTGTGGTAATTATAAGTGATAGGAACTATTCATATGATAGTGCTTATGAGAAAACCAGCAGCAAGGAAATGAGGAACATCAAAACCTAAAGACAATTTTTTCAAGGTGGCATTCAAAATGAAGAGCATTTTTTTAAAATTCAAGAAAAAGTCTATGGAAGTGAGATAATCACCAATGAATGCATGATAGTAAGTATGAGGGAAAAGAGTCACCATCAAATGTTTATTGGAAGTCTTAATGGAAACCACTTTGTAGGAAACAAAAAAAAAGACCAAGCACAGCTTGTAAGATCTCATGAATACAGCCACCATAGATATTCCACTAATCTAGAGAAGGGAAGAAATTGTGAAATATAAGAAGGTTCTTCTTTTCATCAAAGAGCAAGAACAACAATTTCCTTTACAAGATTGAAAAGAATAACATTTTTTCTTTGCAAAAAGGAGAGAAACCCTAGATATATTCTTCAAACTTTCTTTATAAATCTAAGGAAAATACCACATGAAGTAAACTTTCTTCATAGCCACCACCTAGGATCTCAAATCTTAACCTTCAGGAATTTGCAAAACCTACAAAAATTAGAGGCAGACATGTTATTTTCAAGGAAGAGAATGCCATAGAACACAAGAATACAATATCTTAAGGAGTTTTCTTCAATCCTTTTACAAAATCAGAACAGAGAAAACTCAAGTCCATATCATCTCCAGAGGAGTACTTGTTAAGAAATAGCATTTCCGAATGATTAAATAATTTGAGACCCTGGACAACAAGAGAACTCACAGCTCAAGCTCAAACCCTATCAACCATGTGTTATCAAATAGATTGCACCCAAACACTTGAATGGTAAAATTCATAAATCTGTTGAAACATGGGAACTATCTTCAAGCTGTGGGCATTCCTATGGCGAAGATAGACCTCTAGATTCTAGGCTGGTTCCTATTAAATTTTCAAATTGATAACTGGGTAACTTGTGCTGGAAAAGGGATAGAGGGTTTTTAATAAATGCACATAAAATTGTAAATTGACGGTGATACACCTAATTGATAAAGACTTGCAACTACGATTCATAATGAACTTCAAAAAAACTAACCACACAAGTCAATTCGACAATTTGACCACAAAAATGATTCTAAGGAAGGCTTGAATAAACCACTTTTGAAGGAAAATAGAGTTTTCTCAGCAAAGAAGAATAGATTATTTTGTTACAAAGCCTTAGACCTGTGATTTTCACTATTTTGAATGCATGCAAATATAAATGAGACAATAATTTTAAAGGTTTTGATATTAAACATAGTAAAAATTCATCAAATCAATCATAAAAACATCATAATGACAAGGTAGACTTTTGATTTCACTGAAATTGAAGGAATCTTGCTATTGCTTTACACCAAATGAACCTGTAAACTTGTTGTTGTATTTATCTGAAAACTTAAAACCGAGTTACATGATATTTCTCTTTGCAAAAAGCAAAGGCTGAAAAACAAGAACTAGGAAAATAACTAAGTTTTTCTAATATATACAAAAGGCATGCACAAAGCAACCAAAAATAGAACTAAAAGCTAACTGAAGTGAAAATCTACATCCCCAATGTGAAATCTGAGTAGAAGAGAAAAGCATGATAAAAATAGCTCAAAAATGAAGAAAACTGCTCTCTGCCTAGAAAATTCCACCTCTCCATGCGCATGACCAAAATACTTTGTGAACTAACAAAAAATTGAAAGCAAAGCCTAACTATTTGCATGAACTCAACACTGAAGTTCTACCTTATGCATGAGCGAATTTTGTTTTTAAAATTTTCAATACCTTCCCCTGCATGTGCAATCTAAAATTAGCACTTTGCATGTATCTCCAACTTGAGGCTATAGTCATAACTCTAACTTCAATTAACGTCTTATATTTTCATTTTAAGATAGCTAAATTAATTAAATGATTTATAATCCATCATTTAATTAATTAACTTACATTGAATAATGCAAATAATATTGGAGGGTAATGTCAAATTAGAAAGCTAATTCACCACTTCACGGGCTTTCATACATAATACTTAGCATATATTTCAAATATGAATTCACCATTCCAAGTATATTGGTCGACCACTCCACACTTACCATTTATTTGCAATATGAAATAACTTCACTATTTTGTAAAATATAGTCAAAAGTGACTATCGAAATAGGGCATGGAGACAAAAGTCACCGAACCCTAATCTATTATAATTTTTCACTTTGACGACTTTGCTAGAGAAGGCTCTGCTGAGAAAGAGTGCCACCATGGAGAGGGTTTCAACTCTTAGCTTGAAGATCTTCACATTTCTATTATTTTTGATGATTTTTCTTGAAGATTATACAAGAAATGCGTGGTAAGTGTTTCTCCTTTTCACAAATCTGAGCACTATTGTCTATTTTTGAAAGCTTTTTGATCCTTCTTGCCCATTTCCACCTTCATCTTCTTGATGTATATTCACTATGTTGATGAATTTCTTCCACCTTGGGCTGCCATGGTTTCATTGGTTCGAGCCTTTGGAGACCTTATGTTTCTTTCTTGGTCGTTATGTGAGCTCGGTTCATGTATATGAAGCTACAAAAGTATTGGTCGTGGGATTATGGTTCTTCAACAGGCATATAATGGTGAGTTTTATCTCTGCCTTGTTTCTCTCTTTAAAAACGAAAGCTTTTAAAAGCTTTCCTCCTTAGAAAAATGATTTTTACTTAAAGAAAAAGCAGGCCATACATCATATGCAAGCTTAAATATGCTTGATATGATTTTTCAATGAATTCCTATGTTTAAAAAAACTCTTTACTTCAGGTTTATGATTTTCTTGAAAAACTCAAATGGGTCTTTAATTTTTTGTGAGCTAAAAGCTCCCTCTAGGCCACGGGATTTGTATTCTTTTTGTGTTTTGGATATTTCATTTTCCTGTAGGTCATCATGCTTGTGTAATAACTCAAAAATTCAAGCCATGAAAATGATAAAAACTCAGATTTTTTTCCATCTCCTGGGCTCGACCCATAGCAATATCTATGCATTTTGTATTTCTGAGTCATGCTTCTTTACATTGAAATGCAATAAAGACAGAGAGTCATATTGTCTTTGTCCCACTGAATATAAGCATTCTTGCAAAGAAGCATGATACAATGATCTTCATTCTAATTTTATGTCAAGAACATGAAGAAACTCACATGTATGTGATTGAATGAAATTGCATGAATGGAGATGAAAACCTTTAGGAACATTGCAACCTTTTCAAACTTGCCCCTTATCCTAATAAATATATTTCCATGCCCAATTTGCTCTACAATGGACTTCCTTGGCACTATAATCTGAAAACCACAATGAATACAATATGCAAATGTATTCTCCACTATTGAGATTGTGTATTCCTTGATAACTTTCATGATGCTTAATTCAAACTTGGCCACCATGAAAGCTTTTGAACTGAAAGAGCAACTTCAAAATGATGAAACCCTAAAATGCTTGAAACTTAAATCACCAAACTGTACCATGACCTTGGTTAAGAATACCTTCATTTTGGCATGTAGTGTGAGCCTATAAGAATGAAAACATCTTTAGGATATTTTTAGGCAATATAGGACTCTTCTTTTAGACAAAATACAGTTTTCTCGAGCCTTTTCACTCCTTCATGATTGGCTCCTATGAGCATGATGGTGTACTTCATTATTCAGTCCCATTTGCATTCTAAGGACAATATGTCAAGCTCTACCCTTGTGGGAGCCCATTTTACTCCACATACTTTTATCTTCATGAATTGATTAGCTACATGACTTTTCCTATATCTACACAGGAAACAAACAATGTTAGATGAAACAAATGAAGCTGAAAGCTTCCATTAAACTTTGTTCTTTTTGAACAATTACCCTTGATGTAATCATTTGATGTATGCTTGAATGGATGTAGATTAAATTTTTGTTGATAATGTAGTCATAAAGTAGGATTTGATTTTTCATTGCTTAGAGCTCAGCTCTAACATCATTACTCAATAGCCTTGCAGGAAACATATGGAGCTTGGAGCTGAACAACCCGGAGACACTAGAGACACAACAACTCAAAGACATCAAGTGTTAAATGATTCGTCATTATAGGAAATGACGAATCACTTTCTTTTTCATGCTTACCTTATCCTCAATTGTGTAGTTTATAGTTCCTCCTTGCATCCATTATTTGATTATGAAAATCAAATGAAGTTACTCACATGGCTTGTGTGGGACTTTCATTTGTACATTATGAATAAAGCAACAAACATTATACAATCTTATGATATTATTTTGAAATGTTCTTGCATAATATAACTGAAATTCACTTTGTAATCAGTCATTGCACAATAATGAGTACTTAGCAGAAATTTTTTAATATCATGTGTACCTTTTGGCTCAAATTTGCAATTCAGCTCTACCTGTTTTGAGCTCTAGCTAAAAATAGGTAACACCATGGTGGCATAGCAGTTTGGTTTCTCCAAAGATACAAAGTGAAAATGAGAAATGATTTAGGGTTCGAGTATTTTGACTTACAACCCTAATTTGAATGATGGATGATTTTTGACTCATGTTTTTAAATAAAAATCATGTCACATTATTATTGCCATGGTCTTTACTTTTAAGTCAAAATACCTAATCACCATTTTGGAGCCCGTGAATTTAAGGGTAATAATATTACCTTTGAGATTATCATTTGACTTTGAAATGATATTGAACTTTACTTGTATTTTTGTGTGATTTTTTGACAAGCTAAAGAATGTAATTAAATATTAAAGGTAATATTTCACTAATTACCTTAATATTTAACATGTGATGCATGAAAAGGAGGAATTTCACATAATAAATATTAAAATAATAATTGATTGATTATCTTTAATATTTAATCAAATAGTTACCCTTTTCCAAAGTCATGCAAGAAACACAAGAGAGGTGGACTAAAGTCAATAGGAGTGATCTGAAGTATTCTACTTTATTTGACTTGGAGTCATTTTTCAGTCTTATGGAGATCACATCTATTGGGGCCATTGTTCATGCATATTTTTGAGACATAACCTCAATTCTATATTAGTTCTCGAGTTATTTTGATCATGCACATTGGGAGGTGGAGTCTGACCACTTGATCTTTTAGTTTACATCATTTTTTACTCCCTTTTCCATGAATTTTCTCCTTTTTCTCATGAGAGAGGTTTTAGGAGATATTTTCACTTCCAGTTATCTCTTGTATATATTGGAAAAGACTTAGTCTTTTTTCGTAGTTCTTGTTTTTTTGCCTTTGCATTTTGCAAAGACACTATCTTGTAACTCAGTTTTATTTATAGTTTAATATATACAACTCTTATAGGAAATCATATATTGTCAATTGAAGTTCTTTCCTTTCACCTTTCAATAGTATCAAGTTTTTTCCTTCAATATTTCAAGCATCATCATTGTGTTTGATCTGATAAGGAATTTATTATGTTTCAATTTGGAAACCTATAATTTTGAGTCTCTCTTAGAAGTGTATGTATGTAGTTAAGTTTAAATTCACAGGTTATACACTGTGCATGTGATTCAGATTTATCATTTTAGTTGTGAAAACATTTATTTTCCTTCAAAAAGGATGATTTGTGAAAGCCTCTATATGAAATATTTATGTGATTGGGTTGTCTAGATTTAGTTGTGCAAATACAAAAATTGAAAGGTCCTTGTGAATCAGATTGCAAGTTTATCATCAGTTAGGTGCATCACCATCATTCAGGTTCAATTTTTCATTTCATTTTTGAAACCTTCTATCCCTTTTCTTGCATAAATCAAATTAGTCTCATAGAAAATCATAAGGGAACCAACCCATAATCTGGAGATTCACTTTCATCATGAGCAACCCATAGGCTCAAAAGTGTTTCCATGTTATGTGAGATTGTTGAGCTTTACAACTTTGCATTCGGTTCCAATCCCTCGTGATAACAATAATGTCTCCACATTTTTAAGGTATGAACTATTGCAGCCAATTCTAAATCATGAGGTGTGTAGTTCACTTCATGTTGCTTGAGCTTCCTTGATTCATATGCTACCACTTGTTTTTCTTTCATTATTATTGCTTCCAACCCCTCTCCTAATGCATTTGTGATTACCATGAATCTCCCATTAGGATTAGGGATGGTTAGCATTGGTGCTATAGTGAGCCTCTCCTTCAAGAGTTGGAATGCCTACTCGCATTTTCTGGTCCATTCAAACCATGTTCCCTTCCTTTGGAGTGATGTAATAGGAGATTCAATTTGGGATAACCCTTGCACAAACTTCCTATAGTATCCTGTAAGGCCAATGAAGCTATGAACTTCTGACACATTCTAAGGCACTAGCCATTCTACAATCACCTTATCTTCTCGAGGTCTACAGAGACCCCTTTAGCTGAAATGATATGGCCTAGATAATGAGCTCTATCTTAATAGAATGAACACTTGGACAGCTTCCCAAAGAGTTTCCTTTCTATCAATTGTTGAAAGACTATCCTCAAATATCTATCATGCTCTTCAATAGTCTTTGAGTAGACTAGAATGTTGTTAATAAAGATCAGAACAAAATCATCTAAGCAATCTTTGAACATCCTATTCATGAGGTTCATAAAGGTTGTTGGTTCAATAGTCAAACCAAAAGGTACCACTATGAACTCGTAATGTCCATATAAAGTTCTAAATGTATTCTTTGAAATATATTCTTCCTTAATTCTCAATTGGAGGTACCCTAACCTGAGATCAATTTTGGAGAACACCGTTGCTCCTTCCATTTAGTAAAACAACTAATCAATCCTTGGGAGTGGATATTGGTTCTTGATGGTCACTTGTTCAACATCCGATAATCTATACATAGACACAAAGTTCCATTTTTATTTTTCACAAAGATAACTAGTGCTCCCGAAGGAGACACTGGGTCTTATAAGGCCTTTGTCTAACAATTTCATTAACTAGGTTTTCAAATCATATATTTTTGTGGTGGTCATCTGATAGGGTTCCTTGGATTGAGGCTCGACTCCTGGAACAAGGTCGATAGAAAAATTGAATTCTCTCTTTGGGGGTAACTCTATAAGTTCATCAAGGAATACATCTTGAAACTTCTTGAGAATAAGATACTCATCTAAATATGGTTCCTTACTATCAATATTACTAACATTTATTGCATAAATTACACACCTCTTTCAATGATCCTTCTTGAGCTGCATCATAGAAATTTGTCCAAGATTTAAGGGTCTACATTCCACAAACCTCAACTAGGTTTCCATAATCATCCAAGCATTTGACCACCTTATCCTCATAGTTTACTATAGCCTTATGCTCAGTTAACCAAATTATTCCCAAAATTACATCATAAGAGCCTAAAGGTGCCACATACTAGTTTAACTAAGTTTGAAAGGTTGGAAGCTCTAACTCATTGTAAAATAGATGGGTATCTATCCTCTGCTCTACTTGATTACCATACTAGACTTTCCATGAATTTTCCATGTATCCAGGTCTAATGGGTATCTTGGATATTTTTCTAGGATCTACAAAACATTCAATAGTTCTAGTATCAATTAAGATAGAGACATATTGGCCATAGAGGTTACTCACCAACTGAATTGGTGAAGCTTGATACTCTACTTGCCTATTATCCACTGCAACATGGATCTGGTGATGTTGAGTCTATTGGTATCTTCCTTCCTTTCGTGAATTTGACCTCTGAGGAAAATTCAAGGCATAATTATCACCTCCACAAGTATAGCATCCATCTCAAGGCCCTTTATGACTTCCTAGCTTGTCCTCTCTAAAGCCCTTCTACTTATGGTCATATTTACCCTTGGCTTTGTTTACCTTCTTGTTCTTTCCACCATTACCATCTTCACCCTTCTCCTAAGACTCACTTCCCTTCTTGAGATTACGGATCTAATGGCTCTCATCTCCTTTATGAAATTTATTTTTCTCATACCATGACTTAGAATTAGAGTCGCTGTAGAGATTGGATAATTGTTGTAGTTTCTGCTCCTATTTGGAGGCTTTTAGGAAGACTTCATTCATGGTTTGAGGTTCATGCATATCCACCTCAGCTCCTATGTGGGGTCTCAGTCCCATTATGAATTTCTAGATATGGAACCATTCATCTCCCTAATACTAGGGCGCATACTTCAACAAGTTAGTGATATTTTTCCAATACTAAATCATAGTCATATTTCCCTAAGTTAGGTTCTAAAATTTTGTCACTTTCTTGTCAAAGAAATTTTTTGGTAACTATCTCTTCCTGAAAACTTGGAGGAAGAGTTCCCAATTAATCTCAGTAGGCTGAATATTCCATTCTAACTTCTCATTATTCTACCAAGTCGCTGCTTCAACTGAGAGTTGATACGTAGCCCATGTCACCTTAGTCTGTTTGGAAAGTTTATGGAGCCCAAAGTATTTTTCCATTTCTATAATCCAAGCCTCAACTCCTGCTCCAATAGCCTTAGCATTAAACTTGGGTGGTGCCACTCTTTTGAGGTCTTTTCCAAGCTCTTCCTCAATCCTTCCTCGTGGACCTACCCCTAGACCATTGTCTCTGTTGGAAACATGCACCTCAACTTCTGGCTTGGAACCTCTGTTTAAGACTTGGCAGATTTTCTACATTTCTGCCCTTTACCGCTTTACCGTTGGGAAAATTATTAAGAGGTGCAGTTGCATGGTTTACCACCTTACCACGAGCCTCTTTCATTCATTCCATGGTTGGGCGGTGTTACTAACATACCGCAGAGAACTCCTCACTATTCGGTGGTTGCATGGTGAAGGGCGACGATCAGGTAGACAGACGGCTACCTCCATACCGCGAGGGTCATTCAGAGAAGGTGCGGTGGTGTGGTAGACCATGGTAGTCGGCAAAAATGCTTACCGCCATACTATGATGGCCTTTTGGCCATGTCGTGGTGGCGCGGTAAGCCATGGCAGTTGGTGGAGAATTTTACCTCCCTACTATGGAGGGTTACACAAGGCTCGACGGTGGCACGATGAAGGTGGAAGACTGGTGGTTGAGAGCCTACCACCATACCATGTTGATCTCTGATCATGGTGGTGTGGTGTATATACCGCCAGACTACAAAAGCCTTGATGGAGTTGGGTAGTAGCGTGGTACACCAAACTACCACAAGGATCAATTGATTAGCATGTGGTGGCACAGTAAGAGAAGCTCAGTACTCAGATGACAGGTCTGACTCGATGGTCAAAGCGATAGACAAGTAATGTTATGACATGTGGTGCGATAAGACTCATTGATTTTACATCATTTTTGTAAATCAACAATTGATTGGCTAATTGCTTAAAGTGATTAAAGCATTAACTGCGAGACCCAGTTCGACAGGTGACAAGATCTGATTATGGAAAAGAAAATTAAATGCAGGGTGGCCCAATTCGTGTTAGTAGGGCGACTTGGACAGGAGGAGATTAGATTCATCTATCAGAAGGAAGGTATATAATTAAGACACTTGATTGGTCGGTTGATGTGTAGAAGTCTGAATAGACTGAAAATATGTGATATTGTGTGTTTTCTTTGTATGCTGATATAGCATTGTAACAAAGAGAAATAATATAAGTGAGAGAGGTTTGTAAGATATGTGAAATGTTGATGTTGTGAGCTAATATCAGAGAGAGAGGCCTGTTAACTTTGTATGTAATCTTTTTACTACAATAAAAATTGATTGCTCTTGGTCTGGTGGGTTTTTTCCCGAAAGGGTTTTCCCACCTAAATCTGGTGTTATCTCTGTGTGTATGTTTTTTAGTTTTTTCTACTCTCGTCTTACTATTTATGTGCATCTCAAACGTATGAAAGTTTAAAAGAAGGTTTCTTGCACTTCTCCTCTAAGGTTTTAGCATTAGGAAAGTGTATTCCACACCTCTACTTTTCCTTTCAAGTGGTATCAAAGCTTTTCCAGTTGTGTTATCCTTGTTAGTAGGGTTGGTTTTCTGTGCTAATACTATTTCAGTGAGATTCTTGCAAAGTTAGAACCAAGTTCTGTTTGAGATGGCAAGTACATCAAGTAGAGTAGAGATTGAAAAATTCAATGGAGAAAATTTTGAGTTGTGGAAACTCAAAATGGAAGACTTGTTTGTAGATAGAGACCTTTGGATTACTGTGTTTGGAACTATGCCACAAAATATGAAATAAGAAGATTGGGATCTTGTAGATAGAAAAGCTAGAGGCTTGATAAGACTTAGTCTGGCTAATTCTGTACTCCTGAATTTTCATGAGGAGAAGTTTGAAGCTTCATTATGGAAGAAGCTTGGTGATATTTATCAGGGAAAGTCTCTGGTGAATAATTTATTCTTGAGGAAGAAGTTGTACTCCTTGAAAATGGAAGAAGGAGCATCTGTTGCAAACCATCTGAACTCATTTAATATGAGTGTTTCTCAGTTGGCATCTATGGGTGTGAAGATAGAGGAGGAGGATCGATGCATGCTTTTGTTATGTTTGTTACCTGACACTTGGGATCATCTGGTAATGGATATTGGAAGTACAAAAAATACTTTCAAGATGGAAGACGTGGTTGCCTTGTTGTTGTCAGAAGAAATGCGGAGAAAGCCTTTAGAGATGGCCAAAGAGGCCCTTGTTGTTTGAGGTAGATCGAAGGAGAAAGGCAAGAAGAAGGACAAGAAGTCTAAATCCAAATATGAAGGGAGATCAAAGTCTCTTGGTAAAAATTCCAAGGTGAAATTTTGGAACTGTGGGTAGTTTGGTCATATTTGAAAGGATTGTAAGGAGAAGAAGAAGAATAATAATAACTCTTCGAACAATGACTCTTCTCAGAGTGATGCAGATTCCTTCATTGCAGCCTTTGCGACTCAGGCATCAGATGATGTCTGGTTGGTTGACTCAGGTGCATCTTTCCATATGAAATCTCAGAGAGAGTGGTTTACTAAGTACAGAAAGTATGATGGTGGAAAGGTGTACCTAGCAAGTGATTCAACACTGGAGATAGTTGGTCATGGAATAGTCAAAATACAATTCCCTGACGAAAGAATCAAATGGATTGGTGATGTACTACACATACCAGGTTCGGCTCGTTACTTAATTTTTGTCAATAAGTTGAATGATGCTGGTGTGGAAGTTTCTTTCTCGAGTAAAGGATGTAAGATGACTAGAGGTACAATGGTGTTGGCTAAGGGTGTACGAACTGGCACTCTGTACAAGCTAGATGCACGTGATGTTCAATGTAGCAACGTCTCTATAAAGTCAAGAAAAGTTTCTCATGAAGAGAAGAAGACTGACGCTCCTCGGAATGCAAATGCCTTGGAGGTGAAACTCTCAGTGGAGAAGACCATGTTGTGGTATTATAGAATCGGTCACATAGGTGAGAAAGATTTAAAAACCTTGAAAAATAAAAATCTTGTTGAAGGGCTTGTTGATTGTAACCTTGAGTTCTATTTTTTTGAATACTTAATTTATGGAAAGCAACATCATGTTTCATTTTATTCGATTCCTCATAAATCTTCTCATGTACTGGATTATGTTCTTTCTAATGTATTTGGTCCAATGAATGTCCCTTCGTTATCAAAGTCTAGATATTATGTTTCTTTTATTGATGATTATTTGAGAAGGGCATTTATATACTTTCTTAAGAGTAAATTAGAAGTGTTCAGTCAATTTAAAGAATTTAAAACTTTGGTAGAAAATTAGACTGGAAAGAAAATTAAATGCTTGAGGACGAATAATGGCAATGAGTTTTGTTCTGCAGATTTTGAAAGGTACTGCAAAGACCATGGGATTAAAAGGCATAAAACTACAACTTATACTCCACAACAAAATGGATTTGTTGAAAGGTTGAACAGGATGCTAATGGAAAGGGCAAGAAGTATATTGAGCAGTGCTAGTCTGGAGCAGAAGTTCTGGGTTGAGGCTGTGGCTACAACATGTTACCTGGTAAATCATTCTCCTTGCTCTACTCTTCTTGATAAGACACCTTTGGAAGCATGGTGTGGTAAGAAGCCCTCTCTGATACATATTCATGTCTTTGGCTGTAAGGCATATGCATATGTGTCGAATGAGAAAAGATCTAAGTTGGAGAACAAGGTTGTTAAATGTATCTTCATCGGCTATGGTGTTGGTGTGAAGGGATACAATCTTTGGAATGCTAATACTGAGAAGGTTTTGTATAGAAGAAGTGTAATATTTTGTGAGCTGAAACTTTCAATAGCTGATTCACAACTAGAGATAGATCAAAGGGAAAATAAAAATGATGTAGTTGACATTCCTCAAACTTCAAAAAAAGAGGAACTACATGTTATACCTAAAACAAAGGAGAGTTCTAGCAGCTCTAAGAGTTCTGAAGATGAAGAACCACAACCTCAGCCAGTAAGAAGGTCCACACATGAAAGAAATCAACTTGATAGGTATGGATTCTCTATATTGGATTCAAACTATGCCTATGCTTTGATTAATAGCACTGATGAGCCTAGGACTGTGAAAGAAGCAATTAATATGTCTGATTCAATTTCCTGGTTGGAAGCCATGAATGAAGAAATGGAATAATTGAAGAAGAATGAAACCTAGGATTTGGTGCCTTTTCCTGAAGGGTGAAAGCCTGTTGGCTGTAAATGGGTATTTAAGAAGAAGACTGGTCTAGATGGCAGTGCTGAAAAGTATAAAGTAAGGTTGGTTGCAAAGGGATATTCCCAGGTAGAGGGAATTGATTATGGAGAAATATTTTCCCCTGTAGCAAAGCTAACATCTATCAGATTTATTTTGTCTCTGGCAGCAATGTATGACTTACAGATCGAATAGATGGATGTGAAGACAACGTTTCTCCATGAGGAGTTGGAAGAAGAAATTTATATGTCCTACCCTGAGCACTTCATTGAGAAAGGTAAAGAAAGTTTGGTCTGCAAGGTAAAGAAATCTCTGTATGGTTTGAAACAATCGCCTAGAATGTGGTACCAAAATTTTGACATCTTTGTGTTGTCAATGGGATTTGTGAGATCAAAATATGATCATTGTGTGTATTAAAAATCTAAAAATGATCATGTGCTTATTATTACACTGTACATGGATGATATATTGTTCATAGGAAATAGTAAGACTATGATTTCTAATCTTAAGTCTTAGTTGTCTGCAAAGTTCGAAATGACAGATCTAGGTGCAGCAAGGTATATTCTGGGGATGGAAATAACCAGGGACAAAATGAGTAGAAAGCTTTGGGTTAGCCAGAGTAAGTATGTTAACACTGTTCTTGAGAAATTCAGTATGAATGATTGTAAGCAGCTAGTTGTTCCAATTTTGCAGGGAACAAAGCTATTTATTAAAGATTGTCCAAAATATACTACTGAGATGGAGGATATGACCAGGGTGCCTTATTCAAAAAATTTTGGCAGTTTAATGTATGCAATGGTCTATACAAGGCTAGGCATTGCCCAAGCAGTGGGAGTACTTAGCAGATTTATGGCGAATCCAAGAAGGACACATTGGGATGTTGTGACAAGAGTGTTTAGATATTTAAAGGGAACTTCAGAATATGCTTTGTGTTACCATGGAAATTTGGTTGGATCATAGAGGACTCTCAGCATTCATAGATATGTGGATTCTGATTAGGAAGGAGACATTGACAATAGAAGATCCACTAGTGGATACACTTTCATGTTGAATGGTGGTGCGATTAGCTGGATGAGCAAGCGTAAGGCTATAGTCACTTTGTCCACTATGGAGGCATAATAAATGGTAGAAAAAAATGCCTACAAAGAAGTTGTTTGGCTCAACCGTTTGTGTTCTGATATTGGTTTTGATGCAGGGCGGATTAATATTTGTTGTGACAGTCAGAGTGTCATTTGCTTAGCGAAAAATCCAACTTTCCATTCCAGGACGAAGCATATCGATGTGTAGTATCACTTCGTGAGAGATATGGTGGAGGATGGAAAGGTCTCTCTAGATAAGATGGATACTTTGAAGAATGTTGCAGATGCATTGACAAAGCCGGTGAGCACAGACAAGTTTAGATGGTGTGCAAGGTTGATGGGCCTTGGGGCCTATCATCGTCAGTAAATTCAAAGTCTAGAGGAAGCCAGCAAGTCTTCGTTAAGTGGGAGCTTGTTGGAAACAAGTGCCTCAACTTCTGGCTTGAAACCTCTATTTAAGACTTGGCAGATTTTCTATATTTCTGGCCTTTATCGCTTTACCACTGGGAACATTCTTTGGAGGTGCGGTTGCATGGTTTACTGCCTTACTATGAGCCTCTTTCATTCGGTCCATGATTGGGCGGTGTTACCGCCATACCACGGTAGACTCCTCACTATTCGACAGTTGCACAGTGAAGGGCGATGGTCAGACGGACAGACAGCTACCTCCATACTACGGGGGTCATTTGGAGGAGGCGTGATGGCATGGTAGACCATGGCACTCAGCAAGAATGCTTACCGCCATACCACGATGGCCTTTTGGCCATATCGTGGTGGTGCGATAAGCCGTGGCGATTGTTGGAGAAGGTTACCTCCCTACCACAGAGGGTTACATAAGGCTCGGCAGTGGTGCGATGAAGGTGGCGGATTGGTGGTTGAGTTCCTACCACCATACCATGGTGGTCTCATCGCTTGATCATGATGGTGTGGTGTATATACCACCAAACCGTGAAGGCCTTGATGGAGCTGGGCAGTAGCGCGGTACACCACACTACTGCAAGGATCGATCAACTAGCATGCGGTGGCACGGTAAGAGAAGCTCGATGCTCGGATGGCAGGTCTAACTTGATGATCAAAGCGATGGATGAGTAACGTTATGACATGTGGCATGATAATACTCATTGATTTTACATCATTGTTGTAAATCAACAATTGATTGGTCGATTGCTTAAAGCGATTAAAGCATTAACTGCTAGACCCGATTCGGTGGGTGACAAGATCCAATTATGGAAAACATAATTAAATGCAAGGCGGCCTGATGTGTGTTAGTAGGGAAACTTGGACAGGAGGAGATCAAATTCGTCTATCAAAAGGAAGTTGTATTATTAAGACACCTGATTGGTCAATTGATGTGTAGAAGTTTGAACAGACTGAAAAATGTGTGATATTGTATGTTTTCTTTGTATGCTGATATAGCATTATAAAAAAGAGAAATAATATAAGTGAGAGAGGTCTGTAAGATGTGTGAGATGTTGTTTTTGTGAGCTAATATCAGAGAGAGAGGTCTATTAACTTTGTATGTAATCTTTTTACTATAATAAAAAGTGATTGCTCTTGGTTTGGTGGGTTTTTTCCCGAAAGGGTTTTCCCATGTAAATCTGGTGTTATTTGTGTGTGTGTGTTTTAGTTTATGTTACTCTTGTCTTACTGTGTGTGTGCATCTCAAATGTATGAGTTTAAAAGAAGGTTTCTTGCACTTCTCCTCTGAAGTTTTAGCATTAGGAAAGTGTATTCCGCACCTCTGCTTTTCCTTTTAGTCTCCTTGATTGGATTTTTCATTTCTATGATCTTGATCCTCGTGTTCCACTTGGACTTCTTGATCTATATGATCCATGTGAGACTCTTGCCAATTTAGAAGCTCTAGAATTTTCTCCAACCTTTTATTAGGTTTGTTATCAAAACCACTACCACCCATCTCTTGCCTAGTGGTTACCATGATGTCCCACACTTATCCTGTGTGAGGCCCCACCTTAGATGGGTATTATAACATCATTTCTATATGTATGAAATAAAGGTATCTTAGTGAAAACATTGAATTAAAATATTTTTAGATTTAAAGTATTCAACATTTTCCACATTGCCAATATCTATTGCATTGACTTGTTTAAGATGCATCAAAGCCTCAAACTTATGATTGGTATGAGGATCATCGATAGCATAGTCCATGTGGAAGGTATTGCTCATGATGGACATAGATATATCATATTTGAGAAAAGAATCTTTCCAAAATTGTAGGTGTTTAATTTCAAGCACTTTTGCATATAAAACTAAAAATATTAATCATTAATGGAAGGTGAGAACCACTTCAACAATTAGGATTAATGATACTATATTCATCCTTGACAATAATTTTATGTTTAGTCAATCATTTCATCATTTGAGCTCAAGCATAGGAGTTATTAATATTACCTCAAGAGGATAGAGAAATAAATATCTACATAGCAACTTGTTTAGAAAAATCATGGAAATTAAAAGAGATGTCCATATTTATTTAGTACCTTTACCTTTTGATTCATTTCATTTACCATCAAAGTGTGTGAGAGATGATTTTATTTTTTCATTGGGCATGTTCATTTAGTCATATCAGTCATAGAATTTTATCATCATAACCTGAACTAAACTGAAAATGCAAAGAGATAATCAATAAATTATTTAATGTGCTTCTTAAAATTGACTAGGAATGCTAAATAGAATAAATTCCCCAATAGTTAGTGGAATTACTAGAGACTTAATGATATGATGATTATTTGAATAACCCTTGTAAAAATAATTTGAATGATTTACAATTCTGTTAATTTTGTTTATATGCATCATTTATTTTAATCACGTTATTTCCAAAATGGTTTGTGAATTTCTTGAAATACATCATGAAAAGTGATCCCATAAAGATGGGCGATATGTTTTATTTTATTACTAAATCAATTCCATTATATTTGTATAATCTTACTCTTAAACTTCTTATTTTGATATTTCCAAATTTAAAGAAATTTTATTGTGTTTTTGAAGAACTATTTTGTTAGTTGCACATTATTTTACACAGATGAAAACCTATAAGATACATGTTAATTTTATAATTCTTTGCGTAAATTTTCTTTAGAACCTTTTTGGTATCCCATGATATTTAGAGGGACTAAGGATAGAAATGGAGACAAGTCACAAGAAGCCAAGAAAAAGTAGCAAGCCAAATTCTCAAAAGAAATCAAAAGTAAAATATTGAAATTATAACAAAAGAGGTCACATTAAGAAGAATTGTGAATACAAGAAGAAGGTTGTTTTTTCAAAAGTCCTTAAATAATGAGTTAATCAACTTAGGTGCATCTTATTACACGATACTTTATAGGTTATGATATTCTAATTAAAAGGAGTGTGATGAAGGACAAGATTTCCTAATTGATAACAAATCTGTAAGGATAGTTGGTCAAAGGATGAAAATAACCTCTTTAATGGATGAATTATTGGGAGAAATCTTAGATACATTGCATACTATAATTTTGGTCATAAATATTTTATTTATTTCTAAGATGATTAAATTCAAAATACATGTTACCTTAAACGATGATAATGGTGATATATTGGTTAGAAACAACTTAATGCTTCCTCGGTGAGTGATAAATTAATATATTTTAAAGATGGATGCAACAATATTGTCTAGATTTACTAGTAATTTGGGGCTTGATGTATTGGAAGCCTAAGTGTTACCTACTGGAGTGGGGCAGTAGGGAAAATTAATGGGAAGTAACTTAGGATATGGCATATGGGGGAAGGGGCTACACACCATTAATGTAGGTGTGGCATCCCAATCTCTCAGTCAGCCAAAGACCAATATTTTATAGAAATCGATGTTGGTGTATTTATGGAGGATGACCACTAATTTAATAATATACAGTTAATGTGTCAGGGGAGAATAGTCTGAGTGGGAGGAGATTCAATGTATTCAAGGGGGAGAGATCTCATATGCAGAATTTTTTGGGAGGGATGAGAGTAAGAAAAAACAAAAAACAAAAATGAAGAGGGATAGCTTTAACCAATTGGAAAAGCTCCAATATGAGCACCGATAGTGGGGGATGGTAGAAAAGTTGAGGGATCTGGCTTTATTCCTGTCAACATTTGCTTAACAGTTTGTGAGGATTTTCCAACAAATCCATTTTGAACACATCATGCAATCATGGCAGTCCATGATATGACATCTCTTTGTGGCATTCTGTAAAACAATTCTCGAGCCTTCTCTATGCTTCCACATTTTTCATATATGTCTACCAGAGCACTTGCAATCAAAATGTCTGATAAAACTCCCTTCTTGTTATGCTTTAGATAGATGTCTATACCAGAGGGGTTTGAAAAAGCTTGTAGTTTGACACAGGTTGGGGGGACACTTGTGAAGGCAGGGAGGATGTTGTAATAGTTGTGGATTCTGAACTTTACACTTGCCAGTTGCATTTTCTAAAATAATTTCAAAGCCTTTTAACAAACCCATTTTGATGCAGGCAGGGTCGATGCTAGAAAAGGTTGAGGAATTTGGTTTTACACCTACCACTGTCATTTGCTTGAAATTTTCTAAAGCCTTTTCAACAATCCATTTTGTGCACACCCTACAATGATGGTTGGTATTTAATGAGATGATATTTCTTTGATGGTGTTAATGGTGAACCTATACCTACATAAACATAAGAGAACAACATAAGATTAGATAAAAATGCAAGTTAGAATCAACATTCCCCATGAAATTAGATTGAAACATCAAAATAGGAAATAAAATGAAGAACAACACAACAAAAGCTAATTAAATCCTCTCTAATGAGAAAACTTTCAATCCCATGGGGGAATTGGTGTCATTTTGATGTGGAAAATGGCCCTTTCCCAACTCCTTGATATGATTTGATGATCTTTGATGGTGGTTCTTGATTCCTTGATGCAATTTGCCAATAACTTTGATAAAACTATGAAGGTTGAATGAAAATGGATGAAGTTGTAGTTGAAATTGAGTATAGTAAGCTTTCATGGATTATGGATGATCAATTCAATAGGAGAAGCCCTCTATTTATAGATTTGAAGAATGGAAGATTGAAGGATTTGGATGAATGTGGGACAAAAGACCAACCAATGAGAGAAGGCCACTTGTCCACATGTGATTGGAGGAGGAATGAGCACATTTGGATGAATGTGCACATAAATAGGGTTAGGTGGATTTGAAATTGTTGAGATGACAAGTCTAGAGGGAATAGGAAATGGAGTAAATTTCACTTGGCTTAAGGAAAAAAGACATGTAAGAGGCCTTTAATGCCTTGTTGGAAGTACTCATCCTTTTTGGAGGGATTTTTGAATTGAAAGAATATTCCACAAAATATGTCATTTTGAATGGAAATTGATGAATTTATAAATCAAATAAATTGATTTATTGTGCAAGTTGCAAAATCGAGAGGATTGGAGTGATTAGGATTAATCTTGATTTGATCAATTTAAGTAGAAATTAGATGATTTGATAATTTGACTTAGATTTTTAGATTAATTTAAATCAAAGTGAGATGAATAATAGATTTAGATTTAATTAAATAAAGTTTGATTTATTTAATTAAAGAGGGTGGTGTTAGATTAAATCAAATAAAGATTAATTTATTTAATTTAAAGGAGATGACTTTAGAGATTTAATTAAATAAAGTGAATTATTTAATTAAGAGAGATTATAGGATTAATTAAACAAAATGATTTATTTAATTAAGAGATGAAATGTGATGAATTTAATCAAATAAAGATTATTTAATTAAATTAATTAGTAAAGGAGATGATTTAGGAAGAAACGATGTTAGTAAGATCAGGATCAGATGTGTAGGATCAAAACTGTATATTTTTTGTGTCTACAAATGGATTTTTCCAATTAGTTTGTGTGCCTTGTCTATGGTTCCACATTTTGCATTCATGACTACTAGGGCGATTACAGCTGCAACATTTGACAAACCCCTTCATCTATCCTTTGGTGGATACCCATTTCCCGTTTCCAAGCTCCATTTTGGCGCAAGCATAGTGTATGTTGGGGAAAAAAAACATGACACAACTCGTGGATAATTTTGAGGTAAGTCATTGAAATGTATAGGCGGCTAGATGTTGGTTGTGTTTCATTTCATTATTAAATAATTTTTTGACCAGTTAAATAGAAGTATTGGTTTTGTGATATTATCTATGGTTGCTATCTACTTATCTATTTGACCAAATAAATACCTATTGGGCTCACATTGAATAGTATAAACAACAAAATATAAAATGGTCCGAATTTACAAATTGTACACGAATAATGGAGAAAAGAGAAGAATTACAGACTCAAATCTTTCAACATGGATATTCATGACATAAAATATTTGGACATTTGATATACCCAACTCAGAATTTAATATGCCAAATATAATTCCTCAACCCTTTTACACTTAGTAAATAATATCAAGATAATTGAAAGAGAATGAGTGTGCAAACAAAGGAGAATTAGTATAAATAAGTTATGAGTGTAATGTTGTCATCAAAGAGTATATTATTGGATGTAATATATAGATGATGAAGTTTATAGAATGGAAGATTAATATACATTAAATATGATAGTTGAGGTATGAATGAATAATATGTGTTATATAGGTATAGTAAGTAGAATGTAAGGGAATGGATAAAATAGGAATAAGGTAAAGTATGGATGATGATGATGAATTAAATGTCAAATAAATATTGTATGAAATATATAAAAGAATGGATAAATTATGTTGTAGCAATAATGATAAAAATAGAAAAAAAAAATGGAATACATATATTAATTAAGAAATAGATGGATAAAGAGAATGTAGTCATGGAGTGATGTAAATAATGGTTAAGAAATAAATGAGTAAATACATGAAATTGAAAATTGTTGAAGTATATGGCAAAAAGATAATAAGATAATTATAGGGTATTAAAGTAGAAGAAAATATAGAAAATAGAGGAAAATATAAAGAGGATACAAAGGATATGAGGAATAAAAGAAGGTAGTAAAAGAAGAATAAATATTGAAATACAAGAAAGATAGAGAAGAAGAAGGTAGTGGGAATTATATATAGAAAAATAAAATAAAAGGATGATAATGAAAATAGAGATATAAAAATGATAAAAGAAAAAAGAAAAAAGAAAAACTACGATAGAAGCTTGGGAGTATTAACCCTTATTAAATGTTAAGTTGAAATTTGTGCCTCTTGTGATTAAATCCAGCAATAGGGTAATATAATAATTGTATCTAAATACTGTCGGGAAGAGAGTAGCTAGTAAGCACGTAGATTACAAGTTTTATAGAGGGTTTGCATTATTTTTAAAGTATTTTTTGATAATAAAGTATTTATCAAGTGTGTGTATGGCAATGAACTTTCCACAAGAGGTTTTTGAAAGAATTTAGGGCACTATATGCAAAATATATATATATATCAGTTAGAACTCTAGTTTTAAACTATTAGTTCTAAATATTTATCTACAACAGTATAATTTATAAGAGTATAATATGCTCCCATTCAACTCAATACCTCAATAAGTTAAGATAATAGAGGAGACTCCTTAAACCATATTTATCCATAATCACTACTTTCTTTCGTAGATTTTGGAGAGTCTTGGTTAGTTTGTGTGCCTTAAACAAGGTCTTATCATTCAAGTTAACCTTAGTCATTGTATTAGTTACCACTCTTGGGTTGGTGGTTTATTTTGAGAAATAATCATTGTAATAATGGACATGAGGTTGTTAACATTTAAGAGATTTGAGATTATTTTGTTATCAATAATGATAATCTCTAATTTCCTTAACTTATCAATTTATATGAATATGTTGCAATATTATCTAAAAATATAACATCATATTGTATGCCATAAAGAGAAAAGTTGTTTAAGTTAAATTAGTTAGGAATCATCTATGACTCAACATGACTCAACCTAGAGTTACTAGGTAGGACCTATGTTTGTATTTATATATGGTTATTGATATATTGGTTTCTTTTCAATATAGGAATATCATCTATAATTGTGTTGATTAGGGTTTAAATTTGACCAGTAATGTATTTTGACTATGCTCACGCATGTTAATATTAAATTTGATAAAATGGTTGTGTTTAGAATGGAATGATTATTTTGGCATTAGGCTAACATCTATCACCAATATTTCATATTTTTGAATTAAACTTATCAATGACATATTAATATCAAGAATTAAGCATTAAAATTTAATATGATTTTACCGTCTTACTTATGAATTTGATTTAATGTAATTGTAACTTTTAGGTGTTATGCTTAGGATAATACTTTTCAACACTTGGTTAGTTATTGTGGTGTTGTAGAACCTTGTAGACTAGTCAAAGAGGCTATATCGATCTATTCTCATAGTGTCCACCTAAAATTATGTTGGGTGTTCATCTAGAAAACATTATCTCCTAAATGTCATATAAAAAAGATAGTGAGATTATAATATATATATATATATATATATTTTATTTTATTTTTATTTTTATGGAAATAAAGTACAAATAAAATAAACTAAGAGGTGAGACTTATTGCAGCAAGTTGAAACATTTTTCTTAGATGATTTATGATTCCACCTTAGTTATGTTTTTGAGCCAACCAAAAATGCATGATGATAGAATTTTCTTGATAGATTTTAAATGTGAATTGTCTTAGTAACCTAGCACCCCCTAAACTTATTAATGATATATTGATACCTTTGTAATGTTTGGGTATAAACCATAAACTACAATTATAATCAGCTAATTGAGTTATGATATGTTCGTCTTCATCCTTGACAATACTTAGTTATCATATTTTGTTAAAAGGTCTTTGTGTAGTGTTATATCATTCTTGTTAATCATTATACTTTATAGAAAGATGAAACCTTTGTAATTATCTATTGTTGACCATGTTATGTATGCACTAAACTATTATAAAATTAGTGGTGAGTTGAACCTAAATGTTGATATTGTTATTGATCAACCTGAGTTATGTGAAATTTCAAAGTGTAGAACTACGGTGCCTCTACAAATTATATATGTAGGAAAGGCCATCAAGTGATAAGCCCCTGAGGCATTATGTTGGGTCTCTAGGATTGTCCTTCTGAGAAAGAGAAACTCATAACCATTTTGTCTATTGACTTAAGTGTTGTAGTATGTTAGATCTTCTTCTTTTTTAACTATTTGCAAATTAGTAGTATTTTTTGAAGTTTAGTTAGGATGTTGGTGCCCAATTAGTGTGTAAATTTTGGGCATTACATCCTACAACACATTCACATTTATCGCATCTCAACACAGGTTTCTACAAATAAACATTCTTATTCTACATCACATAATTTTTATATGCATACATCTGTCATTCTAGAAGAAATACACATTTTGGAGTCCTTCATTTGAACACGCCAAAAAAATATCATCTCATTTTATTTATATAAGGGTGAGTCAATAGACCCTTATTTACAATAGGCTTCTTGTTACATAATTTCAATTTCTCGACATCAAAAATAGGACATTCCTCGGGTTCCTCATCTGAGTTTACATAAAACTTTATAGAAGAGGATGGTTGCGGCATGTAGGCTCTCCTTTTCCTCTTTAGTCAAAAAGGGTGTATTGGGTCCACACCCTAGAGGCTAGTCCTGGATTGTAGAAACCTTTTTGATCTTAGGTGTTCGCTTCTCCTCAATATTCAAGCCTCTCTCTAGCTTGAGTCGTGTAATGGATTGAGATAGAGTTTCCTCATCATGAATTTCTAGTTGAACCTCCATCTTGGAATTTTCTTCCTTTACATCATTCTTACATGAGTTTCTAACATTTTTCCCTTTCCTTCATCCTACATTTGACTTTCCCATTCCTGCATTCAATCCAAGTTCTGTCAATTCTCAAGATAACTAAATTTTTGTCAAGGGTCAACTATCCCTAGTCAAACTATGGTAGAATCAAAAGGCCTAGATTTGAACCCTAAGCTCTGATACCAAAAGTAATAACCCATTCTAAATTATTACTTAATTATCATTATTGTAAATGACACATGAATATATTCCAAATTAAAAAGACATAACTAGTGGCTAAAGTCAATCATAGCTACACATGTCCATTTAAAATGAATCAAAAATTCATAAATTCACTTCAAAATTCAGATTACAATATGAAGTTTGACTTGGATCTTAAGGCCACAAATTCATTTCATTGTACACTTTACATCAAATTCATGAATGTATTACATCAAGTTACATCTTGGACTATAACGATCTTTTGAACAACTAAGGTTCTTCCTTGACAATTGACTCTATTGGTGGATGAGAACATGGTTGAAGTGCTTTACCACCCAACCACGAAGCTTATACTTCCCCAAAATTCTTTTGACCTGAAGAATTCCTAAACCTACATGGAAAGTTTAGCAAGAGAACAATCTACAAGGTGCAATCTGGTGTGTTCCCATACATCAACATGTAATTTCTCTGTACAAGTTAGAAAATAAAATGCAAGATATATGTTAGGAATGGTAGAGAGTGATATCATAGAGTTCATACATATAAAATGAAATATATTGCTTGGCCAAGCATAATAATTGTGTTGCAACAACAACAAAAAATATGTTCTGGTAAAGTAAACCTATACTCTCTTAACTCCATTTTGGCACCCATCATAGAAGGTACTTTCTAAAATATCTCATAACACCTATCTACCCTCTAGAAGCATCTACCCTGAGGTGATCTATTCTACTAAGGTATCATTGTTCTATTCTAGTATTGGAATATTCTTCTCACATATGTCTTAAAAAAAGAAGAATCAAACTACTATTTACTCTCTAAACTAAAATCAAATACATGATTCAAGTAGAGTAATTAAACAATCATTCATTTCCATCTCATGACTAAATCTTACTTTTCAACACAAGAATTATCCATTTAAAATGAATTAAGTAAAAGAACAAAAGAAGGTATGTCACAAGTAAGTGTATGTACATAGACAAAGTCTATGTGCATACACATATATGTGCCTACTTAAGTTTTTGATTTGTGTATACATTCTGAAATAAATCATTAAATATATTTACAATCAATAAATAATATTTTATTTGACATTTCTTTGTCAAAATAAGGAATCCAAAACAAGTCTAAATTAACTATTTCACACATACTATTGTTTCTTTTTCCTTTTCATAAACTGTGACACTCTAACATTGATGTTAACATATGAGGGTTCATCATTTAAACAGAATAAGTATTGTTTCCTAATAAAAAATTATAGGACAAGCTATTTCAAAATGGAAGTTCATTGTTTACAAACATTCAATGTTGCTCCATTTAACAGTTTAAGAACAAGGCTGTTTTCAGCTTCTAGACAACCTTAGGCTGAAATTAAAGCCTATTTTCCAACTTTAGTTATAAAGTGGTGACATAAGTCACATTACATCAATATTGGCTTCAAACTTAATTTATGACATGACTTGAGAAAATAACTGGGAAGTTGAATTCACTACATCACTTCTTTTTCCTTTGTCCACATTATCTCTAGTTCTTTATGAAGAAGTCCCTTGTGTCACATCTTGGTTCTAATGAAGAGAAGAATTTTCTTTGTGTGCTTTGAAAATTTTCACTATGGAGGAAAGGAATTTGTTCTTAGGAATGATGAAACTATTCAGCCTTAATGTCCAAATACCTTGGCTATTTTGATTGTCTTCTAATTTATGAAAAAAATCATGCATACGACTCCCACATGTATCTAGATTTATTGAAATTCCACTCAACTTCTTCATTGTTTTTGTGGTGAATGTTTGTTTGTTGAATAATCCTCTTTCAATCGTGTCTTAGAAATTATTCTTGAGAATTTGAACTTCATCCTTTATCAATGTGTTTGGGCTAACTGAAAGAAAATAATTTTGAACCTTAGCCTTCACTTGTTCGTGCATACTACCAATAATTTACCTTATTCTACACAGACCTGACTGGTGATTACCAATTTCCATTCTACACTTTGAAGCCAAGAGTTAGAGTTATTCTCTTATATATTTGAAAAGATATTTTGGGTGACTAAGACATTAGAGTATATTTTTACCATTTCCTTAAGATATTTTAGGATCCTTTAGAAAATAGATTCTTCTCTCCTAATACCTCTCATTTCTTTTTCAATTGCTTCTTTCTTGAATTATGCTTCATCATAAATCTCCTTTGCTTTCCCAATGAGATTCAATGCATCCACTTGATTTTCTCAACTCATTTTTTGTTACTTTTCCATATGATTGATACTTACGAACACTTTCTATGACTCATTTATCAATATTTACCTCAAGAATAGGAGTTTTTGAAGAATGGATTACATCTAGAGGAAAATTAGATGTATCTAAAATAGAGTTGAGATATGAAGTCAGAGTTTGTACATGTTGTTTTGACTAGTCTTTTGCATTTTTTTCCTTCTCTGTTCATTCCTCCAATCTGACAACTAACACCTAAAAATTATGAATGTCACCTTCATGAGTTGAAGGACCCATATCAACCTTGGTAATATCAAAATCAGCTTTAGTAGCTTTATTCACATCTTTCTATGCAATAGTTTGAGAAAATTTAATGCACATGTTTCCTAATTTAGGATCCACTATCAATCTAGAAGTGACCTTTATGTTTTTTTACCTTTTTGAATTTTGAAACAAACTAGCAAACGAATCAAACTCAAGAATGAATAATTCAAAAAAATTCCTTTTCTTTAGCAAATTTTGTTCTAACCAATAATATGTATGCCTCTATGAGGACTTTAGAATATTATTATTTGGTGGATAAGGTGTCATTGATGAAGGAAGAATAGGTGGATAAAAGCTATCCTCTAGAGGTGCATTCATATTTTTTGAGGGTGGTGGTTTTATAATAGGAAGGGGATCAAGTACCTCATGTGTAGGAGATTAGAATGAGAATGGGAAGAGACATTGTTAAAATCTACTCATCACCCTTGAAGTCATCCTTAGATTCTCTTGAATCCTTTGTTCTAGCTTCTTCTTGAAGAATCTACTCATCACCTTTCCTTTATTTTGGATCTTTTCCTCTTTACCTTTGGATCCTCTCCACAAATATTCTTGATACAAAAGCATCCCTAGTTGTAAAGCAATCTTGTATGAGCCAAAAACAATTCTTTTCTTACATTGCATCTAGTATAGTTTTAGTATTTCATTCCAAATTTTACCACATCATCATTTCTTATCTCATGGAGTAGGATATAGCATCTACACATAGAGATCTATCACATATCTAGATTTCAGATCATTTCAAGTTGTCTACCGAAAGTTATTGCTCTTAGAAATTGATTGTGCTTACCTATCAGAGCATTTAGGGATGACCTGGTCTAGATTCCTTAGTGTAGACCTATTATAGATCCTTAGGAGCTTAATGGGACATCATACAAGAATCTTGGGTTCATTGGACATATCCTGAAGATTCACAAGTTATTTCTTTTTGCATGGACTTGTCTCTTCATATTTTGAGGCTGATCTTCATGTATGTTCCTTCATCGGGTTTATGACCCTTGTGGCTGATGTGAACCTTTGTAGGAGCTTGAGAAGCATATTTATAATAATTTGTAATCATTTCAAATTCATTCAGATCATTAGTAGTTTAGAAGTAATATTCAGATTCATTATACTTTTGCATAAACCCTTTGGGGGCATGTAATAAGGCCTTTGGCCAGTTGTATTGTTGAATGCCCTTGAGGTAGGCCTATGAGCCCTAGATATTTTTCCATGAGGCATTTATTGCATGTAAGATTTCTAATTCAATAAAATTTCATGTTTGCATATCAATTTCTTGTGTTATTTCTTTTGTGTTGACTCATTGTTGCATGGTTCAGATTATTCATTCTAGTTTCCTCCTACTGTGTGCCAAGTGGTATCAAAGTGAGTTTTCAATTCTTAAAGGAATTCCTTGATGTGAATAGATCACCGACCTGAGGTAGAGTGCATTTATTTTCAATCGATCACCAATTGTGAGGCAATTGAAACCCTTATAGCCAGATCACCAAATTAAGGTAGTTGCATTGATTCGAGGAGAGATATGCAACCAAGGAGAGTGTTGGCTATGGTGAATGTTACTGGAATAATGGATGAAATTATGGAAACAATACATGAGATGTGAGTCCAATTAGATGTTGTTGAAGAAGATCAAAGGTGAGGCATAAACCCTAGGCATAATGATGAAAGTGATGATGAAGCAGAACATGCAAATCAATTTGCAGAAGCCCTGGGCAAAGAAGAAGAAGAATCAGATCAGATCAAGATGTTGAAAGTGATATCAAATATTGGGAAAAGAACTATATTTGACATTCAAAATTACATGGGAAATTTGAATCCTAAAGAATTAATTGATTGGATAAATGAAATGGAAGAATATGAAGAAATTGAAGATCCAAATAGAACTATATTTGCAAAAATATAGTTTAAAGGTAATGATGCTTTATGGTGGAAATAAGTTCAATTAGATTGAAATAGAAGAGACAAAGAAAGAATCATCAAATGGGATAGAATGGAGGAAAATTTGAAAATTCAATTCATACCAATCGACTATGAACTTGAATTATTGAAAAGATTGTAAAACTTGAGACAAAAGGAAAGATCTATGGAGTATACCAAAGAATTCTACAAGATGATAATTAGAACCAGTCACAATGAAGAAAGAAAGGAAAAGGTTGCAATATACATCAATGGAATGAGAACAAATATTCAAGTAGAGTTGAGAAGAAATTGAAGATCCAAATAGAACTATATTTGCAAAAATATAGTTTAAAGGTAATGATGCTTTATGGTGGAAATAAGTTCAATTAGATTGAAATAGAAGAGACAAAGAAAGAATCATCAAATGGGATAGAATGGAGGAAAATTTGAAAATTCAATTCATACCAATCGACTATGAACTTGAATTATTGAAAATATTGTAAAACTTGAGACAAAAGGAAAGATCTATGGAGTATACCAAAGAATTCTACAAGATGATAATTAGAACCAGTCACAATGAAGAAAGAAAGGAAAAGGTTGCAATATACATCAATGGAATGAGAACAAATATTCAAGTAGAGTTGAGTTTAGTGAAGATGACATCAATTGAGGAAGCATATCAATTTTCATTAAAGGTAGAAGAGAAGCTAAACAAGAAATTTGAACAAAGGTAGAGAAATGCAAGAGGAAGATTCCAGAAGAGTGAATCCCAATCTAGATAAATAAGACATTATACAAAGCAGAAAAAATATGTGAGACCCTACTAGAGTGAAGAAAAGGATGCTAATTCATACCACAAAGGAAGAGAAGATAGAAATTTCTACTGCAATGATAAAGGAGGTCATAATTCTTACCATAATAATGGATTCCAGAGAGATGAAGAAAGATCTAAGAGAAGACCATTCAGAGGAACCTATTTCAAGTATGGAGGTGAAGGACATAGAGCATTTGAGTGTCATCAAGGAAGTACCTGAAAGAAATCTAAGCATATAGGAAGAGAAGCTTATGTAGATGAATAATGTGTTGGATCCCCTAATTTAGTTGGGAAACTAGAGAAAGGTGAATCATTGGTGATGAGAAGAGTGTTGATGCATGAAGAAGTAATTGATGAACCATTGTAAAGGAAGAGTATATTCAGAACCAGATGTAAGTCTAGAGGAAAGTTATGCAAAGTTATCATTGATAGTGGTAGTATTGATAATCTAGTTTTAGAGGAAATGGTAACCAAGTTGATTTTTGAGATATTGAAACATCCAAACCCTTATAGGATAGCATGGATTCAAGATGATCATAAGATATTGGTGAATGAGCAATTTTTGGTGAAATTTTATATTAGATCATATAGGGATGAAGTATTATGTGATATTATGCCTATGGATGCATTTATTTTACACTTAGGAAGACCATGGCAATATGATAAGAAATAAATTCATGATGGAAGAAGGAATAGTTATAGTATGACATCAAATGGAAAGAGAATCAAGTTGATACCTTTAGAGGAGGAAGAGAAGATTGAATTTTGTGGCACTGCCAAACTATGTTCAGTAGATGGAAGGAAATTTTTAGATGGATTGAGGCATGAGAACATGTGTTTTGCATTGATTCCAAAGAAGGGTGATAGTCCAGAGATAGCAAGGAGTGAAGATCTACCACATAAAGAAGTCGTAAAATTGTTAACAAAATATGAAGATATCATGTCAAAGAATGTACTAGAAGGATTATCACCAATTCTGAGTATCAATCATAATATAGATCTTATACCAAGAACAAATTTTCCAAACAAGGAAACACATAGAATGACACTGACAAAGAATGCATAATTGAACCTACAGATTCAAGAGTTGTTGAGAAAAGGATTGATTAAAGAAATTTTGAGCCCATGTGTGGTACCTACTGTACTTGCACCTAAGAAGGATGGAGAGTGGAGAATGTGTACAAATTCAAGAGTAATCAATAGGATCATTGTTGAGTATGGATTTCTATTTCCAAGGATGGACGACATTATGGAATGTTTGAGTGGAGAAAAGCATTTCACAAATATTGATCTCAAAAGTGGAAGACTAAATTTAAGACAAATGAAGGATTGTATGAGTGGTTAGTAATTCCTTTTGGATTAACCAATGCATCAAGCACTTTCATGAGATTGATGAATGAGGTATTGAAGAAATTCTTGGGTAGATTTTTCATTGTGTATTTGGATGATATTTTGATTTTTAGTAATACTAAAGAAGAGCATTTGTGGCACATCCGAAAAGTATTGCAAAGGTTGAGAGAAGAAAAGTTGTTGATTAATGTTAGGAAGTATAGTTTCATGAAAACATAATTAGTATATATTGGATTTTTTATTTCTACTGAAGGATTGAAGATGGACCTTGAGAAAGTGAAAGCAATTGTAGATTGTCCTACACCGGTAAACATTGGGGAGGTGAGATCATTCCATGGATTAGCTAGTTTCTATCAGAAGTTTATCAAAAGTTTCAGTAGTGTTTGTACCCCCATGGAAAAGATAATGAGAGGAGATAAGAAGGATTTTAAGTGGACATCTGGAGGAAAAAGGAGTTTTTAATTGTTGAAGAAAAAGGTGATAGAACAACCAGTGTTAGCATTACTCTATTTTGAAAAAGTATTTCAAGTTGAGTGTGATGTAAGTGGAAATGCAATTGGAGCAGTGTTGAGTCAAGAAGGAACACATATATCCTTTTTAGTGAGAAGTTGAATGATTCCAGAAGAATATATTTAATATATGATCAAGAATATTATTCCATAATTCAAGCTTTGAATAAGTGGAGACATTATTTGTTACCTAAGGAGTTTGTGTTGTATACAGATCATCAAGATTTGCAGTATTTGAATAGTCAAGGAAAGTTGAACTAGAGACATATGAGATGGGTTGAGTTCTTGCAAATTTATACATTTGTGTTGAAACATAGGAGTGGAAAGTAAAACAAAGTTGCACACATTAATTAGGAGAATAAGTTTACTGGTAGAGATGAGAATGGAAGTGTTGGGATTTGAGGAACTGAAGCATGTATGTATGAAGATGATGGATATTTTGGTGAAGCATGGAGAGCATGTAAGGAGCCATTACTTATAGACCAGATCCAATGGTTGTATTATTTAATTAAAGAAGATGTGTTTTTCAAAGTAAATTAGTTGTGTATTTTGAGGATTTCAATGAGTGAGAATTCGATGAAGCAAAAGCATAGTGGGGGTTTAGGATGATATTTTGGAGCAGATAAAATGATAGCTTTGGTGAGTGAGCATTATTTTTGGTCGTAGATATATAAGGATGTAAGGAGGTATGTTTAAAGTTGAAAATTTTGTCAAGTTGCAAAAGGAAATAATCATAATAGTGGATTGTATAGACCTTTGAAAGTATCAGAAAGACCTTGGGAAGATATAAGCATGGATTTTATATTTGGATTACAAAGAACACGGAGAGGATATGATTCTCAGTAGTAGTAGTGGATAAATTTTCTAAAATGACACATTTTATTCCTTGCAAGAAGACTAATGATGTTGTGCATGTTGTTGACTTATTTTTCAAGGATATTTTGAGATTGCATGGATTACCCAAGAGCATTGATTCAAATAGAGATACCAAGTTCATTGGATGCTTTTGGAGGATATTGTGGAAGAAGATGAAGATAGATTTGAAGTTTAGTTCAACATATCACCCATAAACAGATAGAAAAACAAAAGTAGTGAATAGAAGTTTGGGTATCTTATTATGATGTTTGGTTGGAGATAATGCAGGGTATTGGGATATGGTTTTACCACAGGCAGAGTTTGCATACAATAATTCAATTAATCAAAGTACATGGAAGACACCATTTGAGATTGTTACTAGAACACATCCTAAAGTATTTTTAGAGCTAAGAGACATTAGTATGGAGGACAAGAGGAGTGCAGAGGTAGAAGAATTTGCAGATTTCATGGAGGCATTGCATAAGTAGGTACAAAAGCATTTATGAGACATGAACAATAAGTATACGGATAAGGAAGATGAGCACCAGAGACATAAGGAATTTGATGTTGGACATGAAGTGATGGTATATCTGAGGAAGGAGATATTTCCACTTGGAACATACAATAAGTTGAAGATGAGAAAGTTTGGACTATGTAAGATCCTAAGGAAGTTTGATTCTAGAAATGCATACGAAGTGGAGTTACCAGAGACATTGGGTATGTCACCTATTTTCAATGTTATAGAAATAAATGATTTTCATGAAGGACAATCAAGTGGTAGTAGAAGTGAAGTGGATTTGAAGGATTAATTACCACAATAAGCACTGAAGGATATTATAGAATTTTACTACCAAAACCGAAGGAGCATTAGGAACAAATCGTATAAGAAATATCTTGTGAAGTGGAAAAATGGACCAATGGAGGATGCATCATGGATATCTCTAGCTGAGGTGGACCATATCAATTTTCCTCTTAGCCCTGGAAAGTGACGGACTCAATTTTATTCCAACCCCATGTGTCTGATGCAAGAGCATCCCTAATTGTAAAGCAATCCAAAAATCAACCAAAACTAGTTATTTTCTTGTATTGCATTTAGTAGTAGTTCTAGTATTTTATCTCACATTTTACCGCATCATTGGTGCTTTCACCATGGAGTATTATATAGCATATACACATCAATATCTATCACATATCTAGATTTCACATCATTTCAAGTTGTCTACCAAAAGTTATCGCTCTTAGAAATTCATTGTTCTTACTAGTCAAAGCATTCAGGGCCGACCTCATCCAAATTCCTTAGTGAGGACCTATTCTAGATCATGTGAAGATTAATGGGACATCATACAAGAATCTTGGGTTCATTGGAACCAATCCTAAAGATTCACAAGTTATTTCTTTTCGTGTGGACTTATCTCTTCATATTTTGAGGCTGATCTTTATGTATATTCCTTCATTGGGTTTATGACCCTTGTGGCCAACACAAACCTTTAAGGGATCTTGAGAATAATATTTATAAGAATTTATAATAATTTTGAATTCATTTTTATTATTAATTTATAAGTAAGATTCAGATTCATTACATTTTTAGTATAAATCCTTCAAGGGCATGTAATAAGGCCTTTGGCCAGTTATATTGTTGAATTCCCTTGAGGCGGGTTTCTGAGCCTTGGATATTCACCCATGAGGCATATGTTGTATGTAATATTGATAATTCAATAAATTTTCAAGTTTTCATATTAGTTTCTTGTGTTATTTCTATTGTGTTGACTCATTACTACATGGTTCAGACTATTCCTTCTAAAACCCTCTTACGGTGACTGCACCAATTCTTTAAATCACTCCTTTTGGATGTGTCTTCATCATCACTGCCTCCTTGACTATCTTGATGGCAATTGGTATTTAAGATAGAAGCTTGAGAAGGAGTAGAAGAATAAGTACCATCTTTACTATCATTCTTCTTTTGTGAAGGCTCCCCCTTGCTTAGTGGCTTAGTGGTTGTTACCTTAATCAATTTCTTTCTAACCCAGTCTTCTGATTTTTTGAGTACATAAGTCATTCATTATGGACACTTCTAGAGACTAAGAGGGGGGTGAATTAGTATTATCAAAACTTAGTCCCTTCCAGAAATTAACCCTTTCAACACAAGGTAGCCTTCTCTACCAAATCAAGAAACCTTTAAGAAGAATAGTAACAAAGAATGGTACAAAAGTTTAAATCCTTAGCACTTCTTGAACAATTAAATATATAGAAATTATACTTCTAAGTAGATTAGAAGCAATGAGAAATATAGAACACACACATGCACAAGGAGAACACCATATTTCTATGGAAAACCAATGAGGGAAAAACCACAGTGAGAGTTAACTCACAATATATGGCTCGCTGCCTTAGTGGAAGAAATAGAGGACTTGTTGAAATAAAGACAACACAACTTTAGGATCAAGATACAAGGAACTGATGAGATTCACTATCTTAGAGAAAGATACAAAATGATTTAGAGAGAACTACAATTATTTCTAACATGACACTCTATTGACTGGGGATTTTATAGCTCAATTGATCTTTCATTTCACATATTTTAGCACTATCACTATTGGATATTCAATATAATTCAAACACACACTTATTCACATTTCTAATCTACTTCATGTTGCATCTGGAATTATATTGCATTTATATCCACCAAAACACTTCAAAACTTCAATTAGCTCAACCAAGAAAGGGATAAACAATGAAATCAATTGGTAGGCCACCAAGACATAATGTGGTACTATCCAAAAGATAGAGAGGACAAAAAAAAATCTTAGAAATTCATTCAATGTGTTTCAAAACCATTTAAATGCATGCACACTTCAACCTAAGTCGACATCGAGGAAACATGTGGATGAAACAATGAAGCACATAACCAGTCGACCCATAAACATATTTATTATTGAATTCACATGATGTGGTACCAAGAAGGATAGGTCAAAACCCAAATGTATCACAACACATCTTTCATTGTTGTCGCATCCCCCCAACCACACAACAGAAGCAAAGGAAATAAATTGATAGGCCACCAAGACATAATGTGGTACTATCCAAAAGATAGAGAGGACCAAAAATACTCTTATAAATTCATTCAATGTGTTCCAAAACTAGTTAAATGCATGCACACTTCAACCTAAGCTGACATCAAGGAAACATGTGGATGAAACAATGAAGCACATAACCAGTCGACCCATAAACATATTTATTATTGAATTCACATGATGTGGTACCAAGAAGGATAGTTCAAAACCCAAATCTATCACAACACATCTTCCATTGTTGTCATAGCCCCCCAATCACACAATAAAAGCAAAGGAACAGGCCTTATTGGCCAGATATCCATAAATAACCTAGAAATCTAAGTCAAGACACAATGCAACATCAAATCAACTAATTAGAAGTGTACAAATCACATAGGGATGTTCCTTGAACTTCCAAAAACACTTCCATACGCTTGTTTCATATTTTCATGCCATCAACAACCATCACAAATTGAATAGGAATAGAAAACTATATTCCAAAAAACACAAAATGCTTAATCATGAGATATAACATTAACATATCATCTTGAAGAAATATCCAACACATGATATTAGAACTGAGACACTACACAAAAATTTAGAGAACATTCAACAAGTTGTAGGAGTAGAGACATCAATGTAGAGAAATGCAGAGCATTTCCTAGACCAATTTGGACAACCAACAACACTACCAACCTTCAACAATTCACAAATATCTCCTTGACAACATAGGTGACCTAAAAAGATAAGAGTGCAATATCCACAAAACACTAACATTGAATACCAAATTGTAAGACCAAAGCATCAATAGAGGAGGAATGTAGAGAATTCTCCCAAACAAACTTCACTACATATTCCTAAACCAGAAACATTTAAGCAACTTGCAAAGGCCAAAATTCCTTTCAACAACGCATACTTCATCGAGAACATCAAGAGAGAGCATAATAAATATTGTAGACCTTCAACAACATCTCTCCACTATCAGTCATGCTTTTAATCCTCCTTTGAATATATCATTATGAAATCAACTCTACTGGCAGTAATAATGCATTATAAGAACTTCAATATCTCTTTTTTGATAAGGCATGACATACAATCATGAACTTCAACAAATATTCTTCTTTGATAAGGCATGAACTTCATCATGAATGTTAGCCCCAATTGAATAGAACAATTAAACCCAAGAGAAAGGACTAATTCCTTACTTCTCAAGTGTTGACAACGATGACAAAAAATGCCAACAATCTCATTAGTTTTGACATCAATGACAACAACTGCCAACAATATCCCCCTTTGGCATTGATTTAAATACACACTACTCACTCTCCCCCTTTGACATCAAGGACAAATGGCCATACACTCCTGCATAAAGCAATAGGACATTCTTTTAGGGACAAAGGGAAAAAGACTTATTGAAATAGTAGCACATACTCCCCCTTTGACAAGCAACATAACTTATTCAGCCAGTAACAACTACGCAACATCTTTAGGACTCCCCCTTTCTACCATCTCCCCATGAGAGGTAGCACTCATCATGATCTAGGAGAAAAAAATGACATGAATTTATCCCTTGTACAAATACACCATTTATGCATCTAGTTAGAATAAGGAGGGGCAATAACCCCTAACTTCTACCACAGATACTCAAAAGTATCCTTCAAAATTTCCTTAGTAAAAATATCTACAATCTAGTCCTTAGTAGGCACATACTCCATTCTGACTTCATGTTCTACAACCTTCTCTCTCATAAATTGATTCTAGATTGAGATATGTTTAGTTCTTTAGTGCATTATTGGATTCTTGGAAATGTTGATTGCGCTTATTGTCACATAGTATAGGAATAGGTTCATCATAAACTACATTCACATCTTTCAAAGTCTACATCATCCAAAGCACCTAAGTACAAAAAAATGCTACAACAATATATTATTCTTCTATTGTGGACAAAGACACTAAATATTACTTTTTATAGAGCCATGAAACCAATCTGTCTCCCAAAAAGAATACACTTCCACATGTACTCCTATGGTCATTAACACAACCTACCCAATCATTATTAGTATAGGCACTCAAAGAGATATTTTGATCCTTTTTGTACCATAGGCCATAATCCAAAGATCCCCTCAAGAATCTGAAGATTCTTTTCATAAATTTCTCATGAGATTGCTTAGGATTGGCTTGAAATATGGAAATTAGACATAAATCTTTGAAACATATTGAGACATGGAAAAAATTTCATAACTAAACTTGTATATACACCAATAGGTATAAGTACCAAACATATATTTTGTAGAGAAGATAGTGATCCAAAACCATCTTTCTTTTTAAACTATACTTGTGGACTCCCATAGAATAGCTAAATACATCCATAAGACTGTATGGACAAGACAATATTTCATGAGTAATGCAGAACATTCCAGCAATCCTTCATCTTCACTTCATTCTTCCAGAGCACGGGTAGAAACTTTTTCACTTGCATCTTTTACTTTAGAATGTCTAAAGACTTGAGACTTTGGATATAATACCTTCACATATTGACCAAATCATCTTCCAGTCCGCAAGTCACAAACCTTTCCTACGGAGAGAAGAGGACCATGCCTTTGCCAAACTGTGAATGTTTTCACATACTTCTTTAGCTTTCTAAAACTTATCTTTATGTGTGATACACAAAACTAGAATGATATCAATTAGGATAAGTGTACCAATCTACACATATTTTAAACTTCCACTGAAAATCTCAATAGAGGTATATTTATACACAATAGATAGATGCACACCAACTATTCTGATCCAAATCTCCATTCATGTTGAAGATTTCAACACCATTTCATTTTCAAGGGGCTAAAATATTTTGCAAGTGAAATCTCCCCTTGAGATAATGCACTATCTTAGTTTGTCTAGGAATCTTGTGTAAACTACACAAGAATGGAATCATCCATCTTCTCATGATCTTCCAATTCATTTCACTTCTTTTGTTGATAGTGTGTCTCATCATTTTTTTTATTCTAAATAGGTGGTTTCACAAAATCACTCCTACCAATTTTTTTCCTTATGTACCACATTATTGCATTTTTAGCACACAATCTTGTGTTTTAGAACAAGGTTGTTCCTCTTCACCTTAGATTTGCACTCATCAGCCTTGTGGCCATAGTTGTTCCAAGCATAGAAATTCCATGAAATAAGACAATATTATTTCTTTGAGGCATAAATGATTTTCTTCCCATGTTATCATTTCTTATTTTTCTAATTCTACAATCAATAAGATTATGCCCAAATTTATTACATGAAAAATAGTAACCTTGAAAGGATAGATTGAACCTAGTAGGAGCATGTTGTCTTGCAAATGGAGTACTTCTAGACCCTTTTTTTATTTTGGTTAGAATTGGATCCACCTTCTTTTTTCAATTTTTAATAGTCTTTGCATCTCTAGATCCATTATTCTTAGGATATTCCCATGCAACCTTTCTCCTCCTTTGTCTTAGGATTTTCATTTGATTTGGAGCTATCAGGACCAAACTTTTCCTTTTTGACAATTTTTTTTTTGTTTTCTCTAACTCATGTTTTAGAGTTACACTCTCCTCTTCAAGTTTTAAGCATTCAGTAGCCTTGTTATTGAGCTTTTTATTCAAGAAATCTTCAATCCTTTTGTCTTCTTCAATTTTTACTTTTAAATCAGAGATCATACCTTCTACCCTTTTTAATTTGATTGCACCTTGCTCTACTTTGGCTTTCAACTTGTGAGTTTCTTCCTTTGATCCTTCAAGAAAACTCTCATATTTTTTATTTAGTGCATTTGTTTCATTCAATTTATTCAGAGAAGACTAAAATTTTCCTTCAAAGCCTATATACCAACCATCTAAATTGAAGTCCCAACTGTAATATTCCATTGATTCTAGATCTAGATTAGAAGAGAACATGTCTTCATCACTCAAGGAGGTAGACTCCTTATATTTCTCAACAATACACTTTCTGCCAGTAGTATTGAAGGTCATAAAGAGAGTTTCATCATTTGAATCATTTTCCTCATCTTTAGAGGAACCATTGCTTTCTTTGGAACAGAGACCCTTTTTAACCTTATCTCTTTTATTGGTATCATCTGATTCTTTATAAGGATAGTTAGATACAAAATCACCTATTCTTCCATAATTAAAACACTTGAATGGTAACTTACCTTTGTATTTGTTGGTGCCTTTCTTTAATATTCTCACAAATTTTGCTTCAACCTCATCAAAGTTATTATTTTGATTGGAAACTTCATCTTCAATATTTTTGTTGGCTTTGAATGTAGCTTCCTTTCTTGGAACATCTTTATAAAACTCTCATATTAAAGGCTATAAGAGTAGCAAACATTTCATGAAGTGAATATTGATCCAAGTCTTTAGATTCTTCAATGGATAATACTTTATGACTGTATGATTTTGGGAGATACCTCAAAACTTTCTTTACAATTTCACTTTCTTTCACTTCTCCACCAAGTTCGGAGATGCCACATGCAACTTCTTGTACCTGAAGCAAATAAATTGCAATGTCTTCATCTTCAGTCATCTTTAGAGTCTCAAATCTACTTTTATAGATTTGCATCTTAGCTTAGTGTCTCCTTCATAGATGTTTCTAAGCTTCTCCCAAGCATCTTTGGTAGAACTATAATTTGTCACTTTAAAAAGTTTTGAATCAGCTAACCCACACAAGATAGCATTCTTGGCTTTGGAATTGCACTCATTTAGTTTGATTTTAGTAGGATTAGTTTAAGAGGAGTGGTAGGAGAAATATAACCATTTTTTATTGATTTCCACACACCAAACCTAAGAGGGTCTAGGTGTCCTTCCATTCTCATTTTCCAGAAGGAGTAATTAGTCCCATAAAACCTAGGACCCTTGTATGAACTATCATGTGCCATCTCATATCTTTGCCTCAAGATGTTAAGTTTCTACAAAATAACTTGGATCTGATACTAGTTGTTGACTTATAAAGACTAGGAGGGGGTGAATTAATCTTATCAAAACTTAATCCCTTCTAGAACTTAACCCTTTCAGTTCTCTACTAGATCAAGAAACCTTTAAGTAGAAGAGTAACAAAGAATGATACAATAGTTTGAATCCTTAGCACTTCTTTCAAACAATGAAAGATATAGAAATTCTACTTCTAACCAAATCATCAACAATGAGAAATAAATAACACACACATGCATAAGGAGAACACCAGACTTGAGTTGAAAACCCAATGAGGGAAGAACCATGATGAGAGTTAACTCACAATATAAGGCTCACTTCCAAAAATACTTACAAGAAGGCTCATCACCTTAGAGAAATAAATATATGACATGCTAAATTGAAGAAAACATGACTTCAAGAGCAAGACACATGGACCTGATGAGATTCACTATCTTAGAGTAGGATACAATATGATTTGGAGAGAATTACAATGTTTGTCAACACAACACTCTGATGATTGAGGCATTATAACACAATCGATATTTCCTTTCACACACTTTAGCACTATCACTGCTAAATATTCAATACAATTCAAACACACACTTCTTCACACTTGTATACTACTTTTTCATGTTGCATCTGAAATGATCTTGCATTTATATCCACGACAACACTTCAAAACTTCAATTAGGTCAACCAAGAAAGGGATAAATAATGAAATCAACTAGTTGGCCACCAAGACATAATGTGGTCCTATCCAAAAGATAGAGAGGACCAAAAAACTATTAGCACTTATTTCAATGTAATCCAAAATCATTTACATGTAGGCACACATCAACCTAAGTCGGCATCAAGGAAACATGTGGATGAAATGATGAAGCACATAACTAGTCAGCCCATAAACATATTTCTTATTGAATTAACATGATATGATCCCAAGCAGGATAGGTAAGGACCCAAATTTATTACAACACCTATTCCATTATTGGCGCAATACCCAAGCACACAGTACAAGCAAAGGAACAAGCCCTTTCATCCATATATCTACAAATAACCCAAAATCCAACTCAAGACACAATGCAACAATAAACCGTCCAATTATCAGTGTGTGGATCACATGGGGTTGTTCCTCGAACATCCAAAAACACTTTCATATACTTATTTCATACTATCATGCCACCAATACCCACCGTAAATTGAATAGGAACAAAAAACTATATTTCATAAATGCAAAATGCTTAATCATGAATATAACATTAACATAGCAGATTCTAGACCACTTCAACACATGATATTGGAACTAATACATTGCACAAATTTTGAGATAATATTCACCAAGCTATAGGAGCATAGACATCAATTTGGAGAAATGTGGAAAATTTCCTAGACCAATTTGGATAACCAACAACACTGCCAACCTTCAACAATTCACAGAGATATCCTTAGAAATATAGGTGACTAAAAAAGATAGGAGTGCAACATCCAAATAACACTAACATTGAATACCAAACTACAATATCCAATCATCAACAATGAAGGAATGCAAAAAATTCTCCCAGATGGACTTCACTGCATCTTCTCAAACTAGAAACATTTAATCAACTTATGAAGGTCAAAAATTCCTTTCAACAATACATACTTCATTAGGAACATCAAGAGAGATAATAAGACATAATGTATACCTTCAACAACATCTCTCCACTATAAGTCATGCTTCTAATCGTCATTTGAATATATCATTATGAAATCAACTCTACTGACAATAACAATGCATTATATGAACTCCAACAACTCTTCTTTGATAAGGCATGAAATCCAATCATGAAATTCAAAAATTCTTCTTTGATAAGGCATGAAATTCGTCACTAATGGTAGCCCAAACTAAATATAACAATGACAACCAATAGAAAGAACTAATGCCTTACTTCTCAAGTGCTGACATCAATGACAACCAACAATCAATGTTGATATCAATGGCAACTTCCAACAATCTCCTTAGTGTTGACATCAATGACAACAACTTACAATGGTCTCCCCATTTGGAATTTATGGAAACACACACTACTCACTCTCCCCCGTTGAAATCAAATAAAAAGGGCCATACACTCATGCACAAAGAAATGGGGCATTATTTTAGGGACAAAGGGAAAAATACCTATTGTAACAACAACATATAGTCCAATTTTGACCACAAACAAAACTTATTCAACCAGTAACAACTACACAACATCTTCTAGACTCCCCCTCTCTACCATCTCCCCCTAAGAGGTATCACTCATCAATCTAGGAGAAAAATATATGACATGAATTTCTCCCCTAGATAGATGCACAATTTATGCATCTAGTTAGAACAAGGAGGGGCAATAACCCATAACCTATGTCACAGATACTCAAAAGTATCCTAAAGTTCCTTAGTGAAAATATCTATGATTTGTTCCTTGGTAGGCACATACTCCAGTCTGACTTCATGTTCTGCAACCTTTTCTCTCAAAAAGTGATACTAGATTGAGATGTATTTAGTTCTTGAGTGCATTACCAAATTCTTGGAAATGTTGATTGCACTCGTATTATCACATAGTGTAGGAATAGGGTCACCATAAACCACCTTCACATTCTTCAAAGTCTACTTCATCCAAAGAACCTAAGTGAAGAAAAATGTTGCAACAATATATTCTGCTTTTGTTGTGGACAAAAACACTGAATCTTACTTTTACTAAACCATGAGACCAATTTGTCTCCTGAAAAGAATACACTTCCACTTGTACTTCTTTGGTCATCAACACAACCTACCCAATCACCATCAATATAGGCACTTAGAGAGAAATTTTGATCCTTTTGTACCATAGACCATAATCTGAAGTTCCCTTCAATTATTTGAAGATTATTTTCATAGATTTCTCATGAGATTTCTTAAGATTGGCTTAAAATCTAGCAATAAAACACCAATATTTGAAACATGTTGAGACATGAAAAAAATTTAATAACTAAACTTATATATACACCAACCAACACAAGTACCAAACAATATATTTTGTGGAGAAGATATTCATCTAAAACCATATGCCTTTTGAAACAGTACTTGTGGACTCCCATAGCATAGTTGAATATATCCATAAGACTATATGGACAAGATAATATTTCCTAAGGAATGTGGAACATTCTAGCAAATATTCGTCTTCACTTCATTCTGTTAGAGCATGGGCATAAACTCTATCACTTGCATCTTTTACTTCAAAAGGTATAAATAATTGAGACTTTGGATACAACACCTTCATATATTGACCAACTTATTTTCATTCCACAAGACAAAACCCTTTCTTGCGAAGAGAAGTAGACCATAACTTTGCCAAACTATGAATGTTTTGGTAGACTTCTTTACCTTTCTGAAACTTATCTTTATGTTCAATATAAAAAACTAGAATTATATCAATTAGGACAACTGTACCAATCTCCACACATCTTTTACTTCCATATGAAGCTTCAATAGAGGTTTATTTATGCAAAAACAGATAGATGCACACCAGTTTTTATGATCCAAATCTTCATTCATGCTCAGGATTTTAGTACCTTTTCCTTTTCAAGGGGCTAAAAGATTCTGCAAGTGAAATCTCCCCCTAATATAATACACTATCTCAATTTTTTATTGGAATCTTGTGCAAAGTGCACAAGAGTGGAATTATCCTTCGTCTCATGATCTTCCAATTCATTTCCCTTTTTTTTTTATAGAGTTTCTCATCCTTTTTCTTATTCTAAATAGGTGGCTTCACAAAACCACTCTTGTAATTGTTTTCCTTATACATGTCCAACATTTTTGCATTTGTAGCTCACAATCTTGTGTTTTGGAACATGGTTTTTCCCCTTCATCTTAGATCTGCACTCATCAGCGTTGTGACCATAGTTGTTGCAAGCTTAGAAATATCCATGAAATAAGACAATATTGTTTCTTTGAGGCAGAAATGATCTTCTTCCCATATTATCATTTCTTATTTGTCTAATTCTATAATAACCAACTTTATTTCCAAGTTTATTGCAAGAAAAATAGTAACCTTGAAAGGATTGATTGAACTTGGTAGGATCATGTTGTCTTGCAAATGAAGGACTTCTAGAACTTTTTGCTTTCAGTCAAAATTGGATCCACCTTCTTTTTTGTACTTTTGAATAGTCTTTGAATCTGTGGAGCCATTCTTCCTAGGATCTTCAATGCAAGCTTTCTCCTCCTTTGTCTTAGGCTTCTCATTTGATTTAGAGATATCAAGACCAAACTTTTCGTTTTTGACAATTTTTTATTTTGTCTTCTCTAACTCATGTTTTAGATGACAATCTCCTGTTCAAGTTTTAAGCATTCATCAACCTTGTTATTGAGCTTGTTATTCAAGAAATCTTCAATCCTTTTATCTTCTTCAAATTTTAATTTTAAATCTGAGATCATACCTCATGCCCTTTTTAGTTTTATTGCACCTTCTTCTACTGTGGCTTTCAACTTGTCATCTTCTTCCTTTGATCCTTCAAGAAAACTCTCATATTTCTAATTTACTACCTTTGCTTCATTCAGGTTATTCAAAGTAGATTGAAGTTTTCCTTTAAAGCCTATATCCTAATCATCTAAATTGAAGTCCCAACCTCTAGGTTCCATTGATTTTAGATCCTGATCAGAAGAGACCATGTATTCATCACTCAAGGAGTTAGACTCCTTATATTTCTCAACATTATACTTTCTATTTTCTACTAGATAACCTTACAACAAAATAGTTTCATTTGTAATAGAATATTCATTGTCTAAATCAATAAAATACTGTTCCAGACTAAAAAGTTACATTTCATGATAGACAATGTCATTTTCCAATAGAACATACACTATTTGCAAATATTCAAATTTGTTTCGATGTTGAATGATAATGTTATAAATTAATATTCACTGTTTAAAATAGAGTAGGGTTTTATCTCAATGAATAGAGAATGAACAATGTTGTTTTCCAATAAAAAATATTGTCTACGGCTATCTCATTTGTCATTTTCAAGCAAATCCATTAAATTTTCTATAACAAATTAGGCTAACAGAATGTCCATTGTTCATCATTTCAAAAACATGAAAGATACTTAAAATTCATGAGCAATTATGTAAGAATTATAATAAAACTGATTCAACATACTTGTTGAATTGAAACTGGGCACCTACACGGTTAGGAAACTTAACTCTGAGGTTTATCAGGGTTCCTATCTTAACTTGTGCCTTTCAAGGCCATTAACAAGCCTTCGCTAGTCACTCTAGGAGTGATTTCCCCTTACATGACCGGTTCATTCTTTTCTTAACCGATCAAGGGTCGTATTCAAGCTTACTCATAAAAACTTGTGGGTCTATACATATTTCAACATGCAGACTCATTTTTGTATCTATTTCAAAGAGAATAACCTATCGACCATGAAGATCAAACCTTACATGGTTTAAATGAAACCCATACTTAATCATTCCATCATTTCTTCATATCAATGGCGACCTCATTATGAAAACTTTAATCACATTCTCATAAATGAGCTTAACCCTCTTAGCATTATTGGCCTAGTTGATAATGGAAGGGTGATACATTTTAATGAAAACACAGAGGATACATTGAATGCAAACACAAAGGATTATACCCCTTCCCATAGGTTTGGCATTTGAACCACTACAAAATTAGATACAATAAAATACACATTTGATCGGAATGAAATTATGATAGCCATGATATGGCTAGCATTATCATGTGATCTTATATGACAGTCGCATCTTTAATGGTTTCAAGCCTCAGTCTAGCTCTAAAGGCTAGCCGATAAGGTGCCAACTTAAATACTTCTTATACAAATTAGGTCGTAGGCCATATGACCCCGAAAAGGTGATCGATAAAAAACTTCATTCGGCTCAAGGTTGTAACATACAAACACATAAAAATACATATTTATTGTGCTATCAAACTTTTAACAAAATGCAGTGACTGTCACAAGCATGATATGAAAAATGATAATGAAATCGAACTTGTTTCTAAGGAAACCAATTTACCTCAAAAACTAAGCTTTTTGGGTGAATCTTGCCTCTAATTCTTTCACCTCTATGAGCTCTTCTTTGCTTTTTCCTTGCTACTGGTTGATTTTTCCCCCAATTCACTATTCTTTTTCCCCCACTATCCATTCTAAAAAGGAAACATTGTTTTTCATTGCATGTGGCTAGGGCAATGTCATTATGGATTTTTCCGCCATAGTTGTTGACCTCTATTTTTTAATGTTTTCATAATGTTTTAGTAGGCCACGTCCTTCATGGGTCACCTTCAATATTTTTTCTTTATTTCCATACATTTTGATATGATATTATCGATTATTTGAATTAAATTCAAATAGACTAAACATGCATATGTATATATATATGTATTGCTAATGTGTGTTTTCAACATCCAATCACATTTTCTATATGTGTTCCCAAATTTACATTACTTATATATATAGGTATTCACATTAATATGCATACATGTATATATATATATAATTTGTTTGGAGGAGTTCATGAGTTTCATGTGTTATCACTAAATTAAATAAGAACTTGTATTCCACTTTAAACATCCATTTGTATAATTCTACATGATGAAACTCTTATCCTTTAATCATTCCTTGTAATACATACTTTTGTTTTCTTAAAAACACAAGGTTTAGATAGACAATTTAATCTACAAACCATTCATTTTCAATCACTAAAACATTTAAATTAATGAATTTGCATTCTTTTATATATGTAGAATAGTTCAAATACAAGTTATCATGCCATTTGTGGTGTGTGCACCCATATTCCAATTGGCTTACCGTTCAACTTAATTAAACAATCCTACTTCAACCATGTTCTCATCCTTCAACTTGTCACTCAACAACTGCACACTCTTGCACTTGACAATTTATCAATAGCATTCAATTCTTGATAACTTATAGAATAGTTTCAAAAGTTTGCATAGTCAACATCCGTCAACTTCTTTCAATCTATTTTTTTGAAAATTTCAAAATTTCCATTTAATATATTTTGAATTTCTCCACTAATTCAATTTACCATATTTAAATAAATATGCAACAAAATTGGGTTATGACATGTTCTTGACTACTTTTCTATCTTGAGCATAACATTGCTCTTGGACACCTATCAATTTTGATACTACTTCATACTTAAGCCTTGTATCGACAAAGTTTCATCGATCTCTTTGATCTATTACTCCTTTTTGACAATCTATCAAGTCTAGGGTTATTCCTATTTCTACACCTATTTCAGCCCTATAGGGTTTCAACCCTCTTTTCCATATAATGGATCAAACCTCAATGTTAGAAGTTTATAAGTACTCCTACAAATTGTTCAAGATTTGGTTTACCACTTTTGCCTATTCGGCTAAAATAATAAAATGTGCATTCATCAATTGAATGTCTCATAGTATGATCATGGTTCACACAACCCTATCATTATTTGCTTTTTCATAATTGATACAACCTTCTCAAGAATACTAAGCAACTACCTTACACAATATATATTCTAGGACATAAATCCTAGAAATCAATTTTCCAACCAATGTTGGTCACCTTGATGATTCTATCTACTAGAACATTATGTCAATTTCACCGACATAGACAGTTTGATTTGTCTTGTGTTCTACCACTCCCCCTCTAGAATCTCAAGAGAGTACACATCTCCTACTAATGATGAAATTCGGTCTTCATTTCTTGGCACACTAGACATTGTCTTGCCACATTTCATGTAATCTCTTACTCTATCTTTTCACATATCATAGTGGTTCCTCATCCGACAAATCATTTTTTCATTCCAATATCCTAACCATGACATCAATTTCCCCGATTCATTCCCTAATCTTCCAAAATTTTGGGTACATAGGTTCTTTTATATCTAATTATAGTTTATTCCTTGACTAATTGAAAACCTATTGTGTGGTCTCTTTCTACATTTACTTCCTAAGTAATAATGGTTAGGATTTATTTTTGTGGGGATAAATATACTTTATCTTAGGACATCCACTCTTGGATTTCTTTCGTCCTTGGATCTTTTTCAAAGATGTAATCCATCTTTCAACTCAATCTAACTTTCCCGATAAAATTTGGTATTATTTTTTACTAATAATCCCTATTCAATCATGCGAGCTCCTAGAAGATATTGTTTACCTAATAACCAAGAATGAGTGTTTCCATAGTAACTCCAAATTCTGAGTAATCTAGATCTTTCCTTACCTATTCCTTAGGCCATGATCTTCCCATTCATGATCAAGTAATTTGCCTATCCTTTCCTAAGGAATCCATGATAATATCATTTGATTTTCTAATCAAACATATATAAACTATTGAGCGATAATATTCCTTTCTCATTGGTCACAATTCTTGACCTTTTCATTATCTAATGATATGAGATTTCCACAATCCATAATTGAATGTTTAATTTTGCTTATGGATTCGATTGTGTGCAAGTTTTTTTTCATCAACGTTTCAGAGCACACTCTGTGATCCATCATCAAGATAGAGAGTTGGAAGGAGATGCAAAATGATGATTTGCAAACCCATAATGAATTAAGAAGAGAGGTAGCAAATGCACAAAGCATGAGAAAACACATAAAAAAAGAAGAAAATTCAAGAGACAAAAATAGAAAAGGAAGAAAAGAAGCAAATAAGAAAAGTGAATGAAATAAAGTAGATAATTAGGACAAGAGACTATTATACAAGAGAAAAAATAAAAATAAAATTTAATAATAAGAAAAGAAATCTACAAAAAGAAAAATTAATAAAAGAAACAAAATAAGCCAATTTAAAAAAAAAATAGACAAGATAACAAAATAAACAACCAAAAGAAAATTTAAAGAAAACCACAACAAAACAACATATAAACAAGAAATAAAAATAAATATCAATACAAGCAAAAAATACCAAGAAAGACCACCAAATAATCATTAGATTCTTTAAATATATATATTGTTAAATTTATCATTATATATATATATATATATATATATATATATATATATATGAAGGAAAAGAGATAGAAAACAAGAGATAAAAAACAAAGCAGTAATAAGGACAAAAGATTAAAATACATGAGAAAAAATCAACAAATATAATTAATTAAGAAAAAATAAATAGACACATAATAAATTAATAAAAGAATCAAATTAAATCAAATTTTAAATTTTTTGAGACAAGAGAACAAAATAAACTTCTAAAAGCAAATTTTAAGAAAACCACTACAACAACAATCTATAAACAAGAAATAAAAAATATGTACCACAACAAACATTAAAAACTAAGAGAGACCGCCTATTAATGAGAATTAAAAACATTTTAATGAAAAAGAAAGAGAAATTAAGAGAGAAGAATAATTAATAAACTTTAACATTCAAATTATTAAACCAAATCTATAACAGAAAAGAGAAGAAAATGAAAATTAATTAGTATATATATTTAACCAAATCTGAAAGAAAAAGATATATATATTAAGAAAAATTTATATATATATATATATGAAAACTAATTAATTTTTTTTTTCTTTCTTTCTTATATATATATATTAGTTAGTTTTCATTTTCTTCTCTTTCATCTCTTGTTCTATTATAGATTTGGTTTAATAATTTGAATCTTAAAGTTTATTAATTAGTCTTCTCTCTTAATTTCCCTTTCTTTTTCATTAAAATGTTTTTTTTTCTTTTTCTTTTTCTGATTGGTGGGTGATCTCTCTTAGTTTTTAATGTTTGTTGTGGTACATATTTTTTATTTCTTGTTTATAGGTTTTTGTTGTAGTGGCTTTTTTAAAATTTACTTTTGGAAGTTTATTTTGTTTTTTGTCTCAAAAAATTTAAAATTTGACTTAATTTGATTCTTTTATTAATTTATTGTGTGTAGATTTATTTTTTCTTATAACTAATTTTATATTTGTTGATTTTTTCTCATGTCTTTTAATCTTTTGTTCTTATTATCTACTCTCTTTTTTATCTTTTGCTTTCCATCTCTTTTCCTTCGTATATATATATAATGATAAATTTAACAATATATATATTTAAAGAATCTAATGATTATTTGGTGGTCTCTCTTGGTATTTTTTTTTGTATTGGTATTTATTTTTATTTCTTGATTATATGTTGTTTTGTTGTGGTTTTCTTTAAATTTTCTTTTGGTTGTTTATTTTGTTTTCTTGTCTTAATTTTTTTTTAAATTGATTTATTTTGTTTCTTTTATTAATTTTTTTGTTTGTAGATTTATTTTCTTATTATTGACTTTTATTTTTGTTTTTTCTCTTGTAGAATAGTCTCTTATCCTAATTATCTAGTTTATTTCATTCACTTTGCTTATTTTCTTATTTGCTTATTTGCTTATTTTCTTCCTTTTCTATTTTTTTCTCTTGAATTTTCTTCTTTTTTATGTGTCTTCTCATGCTTTGTGACTTTCCTACCTCTCTTCTTAAGCCATTTTGGGTCTACAACTCATCATTTTGCATCTCCTTTCAACTCTCTATCCTAATGATGGATCACAGAGTGTGATCCTAAATGTTGATGAAAAAAACTTGCACACAACCAAATCCAAAAGAAAAATTAAACATTATTTTCATTATCTTCCAATAACTCCAATACTTTGTTCTCATAGTCATGAAATATATTCATATCATGACTTATCATGAAGTCAAAAGTTCTTCCAAATTAGAAATATGTTTTTGATTTTTGTTGGGTGGGGTACTTAATTTGATTCAATCCACTTTCTTTCTTCCCCCCTTTGTGTTTCCATAAAATTTGCTCAACTCGAAGTTGAACTCCTAGCAAGCATTTTCTTTCTTGAAATGGTTTTTCATTCCTTATTGTTGGCTTTCTATTACCCTCTTCTTGCCTCAATGGCATACCTTTTATATAATTTCTCCCAAAGTTAGATTCATCATTGATTTCTAATCTCGTGCATTCAACATTTTGGATCATCCAATAAAAGATCTAGTGAATACTAAACAAATTACAAGCTAAGAGGCTCTCTATTATTCCAATTCTCTTTCCAATACCCATTTTGTAGAGAAATATCCATACCCACAAAGCCCCTTTGGTTGATGTACTTTCCAACTTAGAGTGTTGTTCCCTTACAACTTCTATTGATTTAACACATAGTGCGATATTGTATTTCATCTTCTTTTGGAAACTTTATACATATGTTGATTTTCACAAACATGTTGGTGATTTCCACTTATACTCCAACCAATCTATGTAATATCCAAACCTTTGTCAAGCCTATCGGGTTTCTTTCTTACAATTACCTTTTCAAGTGACTCTGTCCCAATTCCTGGTCACTTATTCTCTCATAACCTTTAGAGATACCAAGGTTTCTTGGTTTCTTTCTCTCATCTTAATCAAAACTCCAAATTGATCTTATTGATTTTGGTTGGTGGAACTGTGTCTACTTCATTGATTACTTCATTTTTGACCACTCTGGTCTTTTCCATAATTCCAAGGTACTATCTCTTTTCTTGCAAGATCCTATCTTTGTACAAGAATTATATTCTTGTCAAGATTTCTCCAACTTCTTGGATACCTCCTTCATTGATTATTTACTTCATTTGAAGTTTCCAACTTATGCTAATAATGCATACTCCTAGATTTGTAGTACACTTAAATCCAATAATTCTTGACTCTCCATGCAACTAAAGGTAACTAATAATAAGGGAGATTCTCCCAATCCTCTCTATCCCTTAGAGTTTTATATATATTTTGTAGGATGAAGGTATATATTGGTTATTCTTCCTAACCTTCCTACATAATTCAATTGCATAATCTTCTGCAATTCCAAGGGGATATAATAATAATTTGATGGTTTAGGAGTTTTTAACTCCAAGGACATCTCTTATCTAGTCTCAACTTAAATAAGTTCCTAGGAATCTCATCTTCCTTTCTCTTATCCCGTAGTTCTTTTCTTTTACCGTTGTGACACAAGAACTTTTTCAACCATTATCTTCCAATAAGGTTTTCATGTTGTTTGCATAATGAGCTCATAGGTTTCAGTGTTGAACTTGGTAGCTCTAATACCACATGTAACAACCTCGATGTTCTAGTCAGTAAAATTTCCAACATTTCACACTAGGTTAATATTGTATGATGACATAATTGTTTCACAAAAACCATTGACCTTTGTGGTTATTATTTTTCCTTTGCGGCTGCGCTTTATCTTTTATCGCTCACAACCTTCGATGTTTTCCACGTGGGTTCCTCTCGGAGCTTTTTGTTGTTCTATCTTGCTTCGCTTTTGCCAAGTTCCATCTATGCAACGCATGGCTTTCTCTAGCCGCTTTCCGAACTAGGCCCACCATACAGTTACTATCGCTCGGTGTCGCCCACGTGGCTTCCTCTCAGAGCTTTTCACTGGGCATCCCTTATTCTTTTTTCTGGGCTTCGTCTGCTTGATGCATGGCATCTTCTTGTGCACCGGTTTTGTAGGAGTTGTTGTTGCGTTGTTTGTTCTTGCTTGTCACGCATTTTCTTCTTCGACGTCGTGTGTTCATTTCTTCTGTTGCATGGCCTTCTTTTCTCTGAGGTGGTTGTGCTGGTGCATTTTTTAGCATTCCTTTTGTTCGGTGTCGGCTCAAGAGGATCTGGGGCATCGATGTTTGATCAAGGCATCTTTCTCCATGGTTGTCAGGCAGTGGGATGGCCTATATAGGTTGCCTCACTTCTCTTTTATTAGGTTGTTGATTAGATAGATTAAAAAGCTTCTTGAGCACTAGGAATAGCCTTTGTAATATTTTATTGAACTTGAAGTTCACAGACTATGCCAGTCAATCCAACCTTTCTATTTTTCATGTATTTGATAAGACTGTTAAACTGTGTTGTTGTTTTCCTATAATATATGAATGCCTGTTCTTCAGCTTTTGTAATCTTTTATAGCTTAATAGATACAGATCATGTCTTTGACTCCTCTATGTTAGCTAAAGTTGTACTTGATTATGCTATGCAATTAGGAGGTGTTCTTATGTTTTTTAAGTTCTTTTGAGAAAATTTATCTAAATAAACAACATTTGGTGGTTCGAGCCTTTGCATCCAGCACTATGCTCAGGTAATATCATTTATGATTTGGCACATCGCCTATTAGCTTAGATTTGCATTCTCAGTTATCTTTCTAACCTTTTACCTCCCCCCACAAAAATGAAGATCCAGCTTCAATAAAATCCGGAGGTCACTTAGTTGTGCGCATGATGTCCCCCAACAACTAAGTTTCCCATGAGACTGCTGCTGCCTACAAAATCTTGCGTCAACAGTTCTTTTTTTGGCACACCTGGTGTGATGTGAACTATCATGTTCGCTTGATCTTATAAGTGTGTATGAGCCATCAGCCTGTAACTAGGTCACAAATTGCAAGATTCCTAGGCCTGCTCATACCACCCTTAGTTTTTGTTCACCCAAGAGGTCGGCAAGGTAGTCCTTCATCTCCTTCGTCTCCTCCTTCTTTGTCATCGCCTCCTTTTCCCGTACCTATGGCTGCTAGAAATTTTGTAGCCTGGGATGCTGGTAGTCCTTTAGTAGCACCTATGCCTCCTGCAATATTGGCCTCGATCCCTGCTTATGCTCTAAAAGCTATCCCAAAGTATTACGGGGATGAGTCAAAGACACCGACGGAACAGTTGCAAGATGTGGAAGACATATGCCTAGTACATGGTGTGTCAAATAAAAATGTAGCTCTTAGATTGCTTGCCACCTCCTTCCAAGGAAAGGCATTGAACTGGTATAGAACTCTTAAGGCCAATACTATTGCTACTTAGGACCAGCTCGGAACCCTATTTTACGAGCATTTTTCAAATGCTGGCGATAAGTCTTTGCTATATCATCAATTGGAAACATAAAGTGAGCTCCTCATGAAGCTCTGCCTAATTTCAACTCATGGTTTCATTTGACCTGGCAGAGAGTTCCTATTGATAGTCGGCCACCCTCGGATTTGGTGTTTATGTTCTACTTGAAGTCCATCAATCCTGATATTTCCATGATGTTATAGGCTCTTGGTGGAGAGACTCTTCCTGATCCTTATGCCTTGGCTATCACTGCGGAAAATAACCTGATTGTTGCTGGAAAGTTGGCATCGAGACCCATCATGCCATTGTTTCTCGAGTGCAACGTTGTGGAAGTCAAAGCTCCTTTGACCAGCACACTTGCAACTCCTCCCCAATCTATGTACATGTATCTAGGAACAGCTCTGAGCGCAGCTCTGATTGTGGCTCCAGTGCATAATCCCTTGGCAGTTGAGATGAATGAGATGAGAGAACAGATGTAGGTCATGACTAATGAATTGAATACCATGAAGTGGCAGCAATATAGCTATCAGAAGTTGGCCTACCAAAATTATCAAGGCGAAAAAGCTTTGTACCAGTCAAATCAATGGCAGGATAGATCACATGGAAATACTCAGGCTCAACCGAATAACCAAGTTGTTCCACTGACCCTACCGATGCAGACCGTCCATCCTAGTTCAAGTAAAGAGCTCGTTGCGAGACAAAATAACTTAGCTGAAGACACTAATTCATGGTGTTTTCCTTGCAATGATGCTCACATACTGAGAAATTGTCCATAGGGAAATTTACAACAGAAGATCACAGACCAACGTAGCCAAGGTGGCACACCTAATCTCGACAACCAATCATACGCCTCTCAGCAGATGGACAATGTAGTCCTCGCTACTCAAATGCAAGGAATGTCCATTCAGCAAGAGTCAGACATAGTTCCAAACCAAGCGCTCTTTTCATGGATGGAAGGAGAAGAGTCAGTGTTTCTGAATGACTTTCCTATGACTCAAGTACCACAAGTGCATTTTGATTACAACACACATTCAAAGTGTAGACTCACCGAAAAATTCACATCTCCACCAACTAATGATCCATTTCAGCCGATGCCCAGTCTGCCAGCAAGCCCCGTTGTCAGACCCACAATAGACTAACATGGTTCCTCCCAGCTCTCTAAATCTGCCTCCTTCAAAGGAAAAGGCTCTTATGACCATCTCGACTATTGCCAAACAGCTAGACATACTAGGTATGAGGCTAACACCAATTGTGAAAACTAAGGAGCAAGTAACCGTGACTCATCAGTCGCAAGCGCAGTTCAATGTGGTGGAACAACTGAAGAAGTCCTCTGCCAATGCTTCTTTGTGGGATGTCCTAGCTATTCCGGAGCAGAAGGTGCTATTACAAAAATCATTTTCAGGAGAGGAAGATGCGAAGGTGCCTAGTCAACCCAATGAAGAAAAAATATCTAGGCCAGACCTGGATAAAGTGCTAACAAATCAATCGGAAGAAAAGCTCAAAGCCGAAAAAGAGAGTAAGCTTAAACCTAAGCCTTTATTTCTAACACTTACCATTGGTGACAAGCTATTACATAATTGTATGATCGACTCTGGTGCTAGCACCACTATCATGCCTAAGCAAGTAGTTGATGCTTTGGGTTTAAAATATGAGCCTCTTAACAAGGGATTCATGCAACTAGACAGAAATAAGGTTGATATCATCAGGGTAATCAAGGGATTGCCTATGACATTGTTTGCTTGCCCTATTATTAGTGTAATTCAAGATACCGTACTCATTGATATTCCTCCTCTATTTGGGATTTGTTTGTCCCAAGAGTTCATAGAAAATGTCAAAGGATATCTAGCACTGGACTGGTCACACCTGATCTTGAGGACCAAACATGGAGCCAAGATGAAACTATTGTCGGAAACTTTGTATTCCAAACATGTTGCTGAAGAGGCTTTTCTCAACTTTGCAGCGGCATATACTTCAATTACCCAAGAAGAGAGATTCAATGTGGAATTTATGAAAGAAGAAGAGGCTACTAGCTCCTGGATAGAGAATGAAGAAGCTTTGTTGAATGAGTTTATAGATACGGATCCTTTTGGGAATGATCACGCAACTGGGCTCAGGAATTATGTTATACATGAGGAAGGGCAATATATTCCTAGAGTTACTAAAGAGTCCGGAGGTGAAACACCCTCGGAGTTATGGACTTTTCACTTTGATGGAGCGAGATGCAAAGCCGGAGCAAGAGTAGGAATATGTTTGACATCTCCGTTTGAAGAAAATACCTTGAGGTCTTACCGCTTCCAATATGCATGTTCAAACAACGAAGTGGAGAATGAAGGTCTTTTCCATGGTTTGAGCCTTGCAGAACAAATGGGCACGAAGCAAATAAGTGTGTTTGAAGATTTTGGTGGTCAACCAAATCCGAGGGATTTCCGTTGCAAAGAATGTAAGTATGAGATCCTACCGGCATAGAGTCTAGGATACTATTGATAACTTTGAGGCATTTAATATTCAGGCTATACAAAGAGAAAGGAACTCTGAAGCCAACCAGATGGTGACTATCAGGGCTCAGTTTGAGCCAGCCTCCGAGTTATTAAAAAATAAGCATGCGGTGTGAGTAATTGTAAGACCTGTTGTTCCAAACAACAATCAAGATTGGAAAGTGTTCGATAGCGATGCTCATGTTGCATCATTTCTCCAGTATTTTGGGGAATTCACTAATCAACTGCAACCAAAGATCACTGAAGCCTATGGGGATCAGGTTATCCAGTTGAAATCCAACAAGCTTTTGAGAGGCCTGGTCACTCTGGAGAGCCTGTTTGATTCTGATGATGCAATGAGAGACAAAAGGAAACTCGTAGCCGACAAAGGTGACTACACCAATTTTCATATTGGAGAAGATAGAAAGCTCAAGGTCAAGAAGGAAGTATCTCAGAAGAATAAAGATAGACTAAGGCACTTTTGTGAGAAATATCCAAGTGTAGTAGCCTGGTCATATGATGATATTAAGGGATACGACCCTGGTATTATTGAGCATACAATTGCGCTATCAGAAGGAGCGAAGCCGGTTCATCAAAGATAGAGGCCTGTGAGCCCAAAGATTGAATCTCTTATGTCACAGGAATTGAATAAATTGATTGCATCCCGAATAGTGTTTCCAATCAAACACAACACTTGGGTGTCAAACTTGGTACCAATCCAGAAGAAGAATGGAGACATATGACTATGTGTAGACTTCCAAGACTTGAATAAAGCATCTTTAAAGGATCATTACCCCCTGCCTTCAATGGAGGTAATTCTACAAACCGTAGCTGGTTCTGAAATTTTTTCAATGTTGGATGGCTTTTCGGGTTACAATCAGATTTAGGTAAAAGAAGAAGACCAACACAAAATAGTGTTCCCCACAAAGTGGGGAACATATGCATATTCCAAGATGCCCTTTGGACTCTCAAATGTCGAAGCCACCTTTTAGAGAGCCATGGATATCGTCTTTAGGGATTTAATACATAAATTATACTTATCTATTTGGATGACTTGACAGTATTTTCCAAATCTATCGATGATCACTTTGATCATTTAGAGCTTGTCTTCTAGAAGTGCCAGGAATTTAGGATTTCTTTGAACCCAAAGAAATGTGTGTTCAAAGTCCCCTAGGGGAAGCTATTAGGGTACGTTGTCTCAAAGGAGGGAATTTCCATTGATCCTGAAAGAGTTGATGCAATCTGGGAGCTTTCGTTACCCGTAAACAAGAAGGGAGTGCAATCATTTCTAGGTAAGGTCAACTTCATTAACTGATTCATTGCATATTTTGCAGGGATCGTTCAGTCGATTACCTTGAAGCTTAAAAAAGACCAGACTTTCAAATGGATGGCGGAGGCCAGAAAAGATTTTGAGCTTATAAAGGAGGTTATTTCTTCTGCCCCTGTATTAGTCAACCTGGACTTGTCAAAATATTTTATCATGTATTTTTTTGGTGGTGGTAATAGTATTGCCACTCTACTTATGCAGAAGGATGATAAGGAAAAAAGTGAGTCTCTTGTTGGTTTCTACTCACACACCTTAAAAGAGTATGAGGTAAAATACAATTTTGTAGAAAAGCAGGACTTTGCTATTGTGAAAGAGCTTAAGAAGTTCTGGCACCTGATATCATACAATAAGGTGATTGTTTGTGTACCACATCCTAGTGTGCGGGAATACATCATGGAAGGAGAAATCACAGAGAAAATATCTAAATGGATTACCAAGATCCTAGAGTATGATATCGAGATCATGCCTATCAAGACTGTCAAAGGAAAAGGACTGTGCGAGTACCTCACTGAAAATAATGAACCAGTGACAGAGCTTGAAGCCTTGGAACCTACGTTACTGAATGAGGAAAGCTCCAAGGGTGATTGGTTGGAAGATCGGTTAAACTTCATGCAACCAGGAAGGTATCCGACCAATCTCCCTTCTTTTAAGAGGCATTTCTATCATTTACAAAATAGCAATTATGTTCTCTTGGAAGGTGTACTTTTCAAAAGAAATTTTAATGGTGTCCTACTAAGGTGTGTAAATAAAGAACAGGCCAAGAGAATATTGGATCAATACCACAATGGCTCAACTGGAGGACATTTTTTTGCAAGAACTACAACAATTAAAATTATGTGTTGGTTATTTTTGGCCAACACTTTTCAATGATGCATTTTTATTAATAAATTCTTGCAATGAATGTTAATTTTATGTCGAAAAGAGAAACAATGTTGCTATGCCATTAAGGCCTATAGTAGTAGAGGAACCCTTTGCTCAATGGGGTCTAGACTTCATTGGAATGATTAACCCTTTCTCTTCAACTGGACACAGGTGGATATTGACAGCAACCGACTACTTCACCCGATGGGAAGAAGCAGTGCCATTGAAGAATGAAACAGAAGTAGAGATTGTTAACTTTTTGGAGGAGTTGATAGCTAGATTTGGGCCACCAAAAACAATCATTTCCGACAATGCCAAAGCTTTCATGGGCTCGATGATGAGCCAATGTGCATTGAAATATGGGGTTTTCTTGAAAACCTCTTCTAACTATTATCCTCAGGGGAATGGCCTCACGGAGTCTACAAATAAAAACCTCATCAGGTTAATCAAGAGGATAGGCTCGAAACACCAGAAAGAATGGCATAAGAACCTCTGAAAATTGCCATGGGCAGATCGTATCATGCCCAAGAAAATATTAAATACATCTCCTTACGAGATGGTGTACGAAAAAGAGGCATTGTTGCCTATTGCCATGGAAATCTCAGCTCTCCAGCTGCTCAAATCTCTGGAGATTGAACAGAACGGAGCAATGGAGGTACGATTTTCCAAGTTACTCAAGGTACAGGAGAAAAGAGAGCACACTCTCAAGGCCATGAATAGCCACCAGCAGGTGGTAAAAAGGTGGTTTGATAAAAGGACGTCCAACCAGGAGCTAAAATGTGGGGACTTGGTGCTCAAGTTCAATGAGCGCAGGGAAAAACCCGACCAACACGGAAAGTTCGATAGCCTCTAGGAGGGGCCTTTCAAAATTATTCAATGCAAACAGTTTAATTCTTTGAATTAGAGGACAAGGAAGGTAATGTTTTGAGTATTCCAGTTAATGGGATACATCTTAAGAAATTTAATTAGTCCTGCTTATGCAGTAAGCTTCTAAATTGTAAATATGTAATTATTTTTCTGTTTTAAGTTTTGGGTTTTCTCAGTGCTTTTTGAAAAAACAACAGAATTGTGAGAAATTGAAATACATTGTAAATGAGCTAGGATATGAAAAACATAAGTATTATATTATAGCCAGAACATTTACATTGCATATGATAGAGGCCAGTGGCCTTGTATCAAAATATATACATATATCCACTAAGGAGCGGAGGCTAGAAAAAAGGAAAAAAGGCAAAATTGGAGACTATCTTTTCCTCAAAATCTCAAGCATTGGACGGACCAGCAATGGTAGCAACCAGTGGTGCAAGATGAGGGAACACCATTCTTTTGAAGTCTTTATACCACTGGAGGTTTCGGAATGGTTCGATGTAATGTACCCACATGAGCAAAAAGTAGCCGACACGGAACTTGGCACGATGCTCTTCATGAGTCTCCAACTCAAAGCCGAACAGGAAGGGCTTGGTTGGCATGGGTCCTCCATGCAGTAGCAGCCAATGCAGGTTGTGAACTGAAGGGACCCCATGATCAAAGATGGTGGCCCATACCACTTGCTCCAGTCCTCCGAGGTAGCACTGAGGGAACACTCGCTTGGTCAACTTTAGGATTTTGTGCTTAGAAACACTAATGACCAGAAGCGAGGCGATGAAGTGAGAACAAATGCTATTGTTCACCTTGTACTAATCCTTGTATTCCATGTAGTCTCGGCTGAGGACCCATTTGATCGCTTTCACATACAACAGGTTCTTGACGCGTGTCATGCATTTCAATCATCGACACCTAATTTTTCCTAAGAATGTTTTGCCTGGGTCTTCTTGCAAACCAACCTAATCGATGTCTCCATTATTGCTTACTACTCTAACTTAAGAAATTGCTAAGTTAACTAGGGCCTATTGAAGTGGAATGTTGAGGCTAATTTTAATTAACAAAGCTACTAGGGGGCTATTTATAGATTGAAGTTGAGGTTCATCTGACGAGGTAAGCTATAATTACATCATAAGAAAATAGAGCTATCAAGACTTGATAATCAGTACTGTAACGTGCGAATTGATGTGAATGATTAGGTACAGTCGCAACTTGCTTCGCTCAAGTTTCCAAGTTAAAGAGATTAAGCCAAGTTTCTGCATGAGGAGCTATCATCCCGATAAAATCAAGGCAAATATTTTGGTAAAGTTGTTGGGCAGTCTTCCCAAGTACAATCAGGAGATCAGTAAATGCAAGAGAATTTGTGAAGGATATGGCAGGCTATCATGGTGCATTGTCCCAGGTAAAGTTGGTGCCACCTCGTGCAAATGTCATGTCTCTTAAATTCTAAGAGTATTTTGGTAGGTTGGTGATCTACCCGCATGCTTGAAAAGGCCGAAGATGCATTGGGCAATTAAATATTAAAAGTTGGCCCATACACTTGCTAAGTCATTTTTCACAAAAACCAAAAAGTAGGTTAGGCATGCAAAAGGGGCATTTATGGTGAGAATTCATTAAAAGGTGAAAACGGCTAAGTTATTCACAAAGAGAGAAAGGTTTTTTAGAAGCTAAGTCATTTGTAAAATTTATGAAAAGCCTCTTGCAAATACAAAAATAAAATGGTTGAAATTGCAGGAAGTTCATCATAGGTCCCAGCCCCTCAAAGCATTAACGACTGGAGATTGACGATGCCCTACGTAGACATTTATGGCCAAGAGTCTTATGCCACCCCAAGCATCCCAACAAGGCCATCCTGGCCTTTTACCAGTCAACCAGACCAAAAAATTCTTGTCACAGTTTCTTCTAGAAATCAGACCCTGGTATCAAAGGATTGGGACAATGTCCTAGATCCTAAGTTATCTCACAATCCCAAGACCCTAAGGGAGGCTACATGCGAGAAAATGAAGAAAATATTGAACCCATTCAATAAATGTCTATGGGACTGTGGGCTTCCCCAGTACATGGTTCCCCTGGTGCATGCTTTCCTAGAACTGGTCGCAGCATGTGCAGCAAAATTCGATCCTCATAACAGAGTTATATGTGGCCCTAATTTGAGGGTGGTCATCAACCCTCACACTCTGCTAGAGATGTTATGTGTCTCATTCCCTCTAACCAAAAATGTTGAAGATTTTGACATAAAAAGGATGTAGGAATGTTGGAGAACTTTCTGGATGGCATTGCAGTTTTATTTCACTGAGATTGCTCACCTGACAGACCCTGCAGCACCTCTGAAATTTCCAATTACTCTGGGTGCCTTGAAGTCGGGGTTTGCTTTCGTCGCTTCTATGTTGGCCCTAGTTTGTGGTCTGGATACAGACAAGGTATTTTTCAAATTCCAAATGAGTCTTAGCTTCATGCTGAGGAAGAACAACCAGCCTCCGCTTATGGAATTCGCATGGGTCATTGTGGATGGGATGATCGAGCAGCTACGAGATTTTGAAGTTGGCTCTAGATTCAGGTATTCTTCCTTCCTAGCCTATTTAATTTTGTATCAGAATCTTGACTATTTCCACTAGTTCATGGCCATGTCCATTTTCAATGAAAGTGGTGCTCGGAAGCCAATGTCGACATGGACTCTCATCCTGTCGAAGACTTTTGATTATTATGCATTTTCGGATTCGTTCCTAGCTCCAACCTTGCAAGCTTTGGATGGATCTAGGAGTAGCATGATAGTGCATCTAAAACCATGACCAAAATCATGGTTGGGAGGCCTCTTTTTGCCTTGCGATTGGTTTTTTGGCATAGACTTCACCATGCTCTGCATGTGGGGCTTTATCCAGGAGTCATTTCGGCTCCCACGTTTTCTTTCCAACAGAGTGTTGGCCTTGGAGGTATTGCAGCAACTGAGCAATATTTAGAATGATTACTGGGGAGGAAGACATTTGACTTCCTATTTGGTGTTGCCTTTCATGTTCGGCTCAGTCTCACTAGTGAAGAAGAAGAACTCAAAGATTAACAGCTTGGAAATCTTGTACTCTAAGTTGGGCAGTCTTGGACTGGTGACTATCGATCACCTAGGGCAATACAACCCAAAAAATAATCTATCAGAAATTGGCATAAAAATTCCACATGACCCCTGGCCATTCTGGGACCCATGGAGAAATTTCGAGGAGGGAAATTTGAACTATTATTTGGGACTTCAATATCTGCCTACTGCTGAAAATCGACCATCGTGGTTAAACTTTTACCACATTGTGGGAAAGCCCAGCAGAAACCAAAAGTTGAGCTCATACCTGTGCACCCAGTTAAATAAACTCGTGTGGAAGCCTGAAAGAATTAGGGAGTTATGGATGTACAGGTAGGAGATAAAATCCCCGAGCGGCCTTTCTCAAGAGGTTGACTCGGATAAAAAATTTGATGACATCTGGGTTTACGAGCACCCAGACAGTGAGAACTCTCCAAACGTGTCAGTTTCAAAGTAGTACTATGAAAAGAGAGGAGTTGCCATGGAGCCTGGTGAGGAGGTAACTCAGAATCCCCCTGCCGTTGAAAATGAGCCAACATATGAGGAAGATTTCGGCAGACAACATGAGGGCTCTTCTAATACACAAATGTCGGAGCCTTCCAACTCCTCTAGATCGAGCAAGAGAGGCAAAGGAGTTTTGGTCATGGATGGAAGGTTATTGTGAACCTTGAGGATTCCCTAGAGAAGAAAAGATAGCAAGCGAGAGAGTTCTCTGGAGGAATGGATTCGCAACATGTAGAAGCGGTTGCATCAGCTGCGAGTCTCCAGGAGCCTCAAGTATTATTTTCTCCCTCTTTTCTCTCTACTATGTCTCTAGTCTCATCTTTGATGGCCCCGATTTTTTGTCTACCCTGGCTTTGTCATCTACACTAGCTTTTTCTGTCACTGAACATCCCAGGCAGTCCAGTCCTTTCCCTCCTAGTTTTCCATTTTCATCCTCTTCTTTTCATTCCGCCCCTGGGATGCAATTTGTCGCCAGTTCTGACCTAATGAGCCAAGAATTTTTATCCTCGAGGCCCAGCCCTTCAGTTGGTTCTTCCCCGACCTTTATTTATACTACATTATCATCCTCTCCAAGTGGCCAATTCATTCCACCATTCTCCCTGACCATTATTACAAGGCCTAGCAAAACCACTAATGCGCTGAGTACGCTATCTTTCCTACTAGCAGTCCCTCGGGAGTTTCCTTTTGCTGGTGGAATGGGTATTTCTTCCTAGGAATATTTTTCATAGGTGGATACAAATAAAAGTGCCCGTGCAAACTGAATTCAAAAGAAAAGAGAGAAGGATGTGGGTAGACGGGCAGAGCCTCTTTTGCAAACGGTATTCCACGAAAGCTAGAATTTGTTGATGTTTGCAAAGATCACTCCCAACGTGATCAAACTAGTCAGGGAGATGCTGCCAAGTGACTACTTTGTCAATGCCATTGGGCTAGATTTGCATCAGGCTCATCTACGAGATAAGATTGAGCTGATGGAGGAGACTCATAGGGTGGTTACCACAAATTACCTCAAGCTCAATCACCAAGCAAGGAAAAAGGAGGAACAAATATCGGAGCTAAAGAGTAAGGTTGATATTTGGGCAAACAAGTTTAAGGCCCAGGAAAATGAGATAAATCACTTGCAAAAGGAGAGGAGTGCTTTTGAGGGCAAGATCAAAGAGCTTTAGGTTACAAGCACAAAGTTTTTTTTGGTCCTACAACATGAGGTTGAGCAAAGCCGAGCGAATGAAGAAAGGCTTCGTGTTGAATCCGCACAACTAAATGACGGCATGAAGAAGCTCCGATAGAGCACAAATGTGAGGTAAACGAAATGAATGTTGTTTTGGAGTTGAAAATTGAGAAGAGAAAGTAGGCCGAATTGGCCTTAGAAGAAAGGGACAAAGATATTTCCACTCTAAAAATCCATGTGTCCACATTGAACAGGAGCTTATCGGAGCTAAGGGCAGACCTAAACAGTCGGGTCGCAGAATTAGATCTTTTGAGAGCCCAACCTCCTACGCAATAGATGAGCTCATTGGCAATTGCCAAGAAGTTATACGCATCCTATTGGGATAAGGTCAAGGCATTATACCTTACCTTGCAGCCCACCCTGATTTTTATGGTGCAGGCAACTAACTTATGCGGAACCTTTAGTGAAACAATCCAGAAAGTGAAGGAGGTGATTGTTGATAAAGTTTCGGAGGCCAAACTTCTATTAGGAAAGTTGTATATGGCTTCTGATGAGGTCCTGAGCCGCATGGGTATTGCGGATTGCAAAATAGTGGCTATGGGCGTGAACATTCTCATTTCCATGCACGAGGCCATCTAGTAGGTGGCAGAATGCAAAGCCAAATTGAATCAAGTTACCAGCGACATGCGGGAAAAATTTTCCCACTTAACTCAGTGAGGCCTGCCTTCGCCCTTCATTGTTGATCAGGTGGTAGCAGGTGTTGAGCACATAATTACAAAGATCGAAGAGAAGAAGCAGGACCTTTCTATTTTCCAATCTTTTGATCAGTCCCCAACCGCCGAGAATATTGAAGGTATCGTGCATCAGCTGGCACAACTATTTTTCCAGCTTGAGTTGGAAGTGAAGGTATCTGGTGGATTACCTTTTAAGGAAATCATCGATCTCAAATTGGTGCATGAATATCTACGAGCCCTCTCTGCACCATCAAATGAGGTGTGGACTGGTCTGCAAGCTACCCTCTCAAGGTTGTGAGCGATAATGGGATGTTGAACCAAGGTTTCTGGGGTTCTTCATTTCGCAAGCGAAATGTCCCTTTGAGTTGCCAAACTGTTTCACAAAAATTGCTGACCTTCACAGTTATTATTTTAACTTTGTGGTTGCACTTTATCTTTTATCACTCACAACCTTCAGTGTTTGCCACGTGGCTTCCTCTTAGAGATTTTTTTTGTTTTGTATTGCTTCACTTTTGCCAAGTTCCGTCTGCGCAACGGATGGCTTTCTCTGGCCGCTTTTCGAATTGGGCCCACCATGCAGTTACTATCGCTCGGCGTCGCCCACATGGCTTCCTCTCAGAGCTTTTCATTGGGCATCCCTTATTATTTTTGTTGGGCTCTGTCTGCTTGATGCGTGGCATCTTCTTGTGCGTCAGTTTTCTGGGAGTTGCTACTATGTTGTTTGTTCTCGCTTGCCGCCACATTTTTTTCTTCGAGGCCACGTGTTCATTTCTTCTGCTGCATGGCCTTCTTTTCTCTGAGGTGGTTGTACTAGTGCATTTCCGAGCATTCCTTTTGTTCATTGTCGGCTTGAGAGGATCTGGGATGTCGATGTTTGATCAAGGCATCTTTCTCTATGGTTGCCAGGTGGTGGGCTGGCCTATATAGGTTGCCTCACTTCTCTTTTATTAGGTTGTTGATTAGATAGATTAAAAATCTTCCTGAGCACTAGGAATAGCCTCTGTAATATTTTATTAAACTTGAAATTCACAGACTATGCCATTCAATTCGACCTTTCTATTTTTCATGTATTTGATAAGACAGTTAAACTGTGTTGTTGTTTTCCTATAATATATGAATGCCTATTCTTTAGCTTTTGTAATCTTTATAGCTTAATAGATACATATCATGTCTTCGACTCCTCTATGTTAGTTGAAGTTGTACTTGATTATGCTATGCAATTAGGAGGTTTTCTTATGTTTTGTAAGTGTTTTTGAGAAAATTTATCTAAATAAACAACATTTGGTGGTTCAAGCCTTTGCATCCAGCACTGTGCTTAGGTAATATTGTTTATGATTTGGCACATCGCCTATTAGCTTAGATTTGCATTCTCAGTTATCTTTCTAACCTTTTACCTCCCCCCACAAAAATGAAGAGCTGACTTCGATAAAATCTAGATGTCACTTAGTTGTGTGCATGATGTCCCCCAACAAATAAGTTTCCCATGAGACTCCTACTACCTACAGAATCTTGCATCAATAATAACATAGCAATAAAAAAAATTCTTCCCATAATGTAAATTACATGCATAAATGAAATAACACTATTTCCAAACTTCTATTCCATTCCAATGTAATTTCACAAATCTTCCAAGAATATAGATATCATATTGAATGAACTCAAGTATAAAATTTGTGATTACATCCTATTGATGGGTGTTTTTTCTTTTTCTCAACATAGACAACATACAACTATACTATCTTTCTTGAAAGGTGAAAATCTGCAACTAAGTTTCAAAAAATCACCCCAAGGTCTCTCGGGTGTCAAGTCATGACTTGCAAAAATAGCTCAATTGATTGATGTGATTGTTGGTAATCACAAAGGGCATTTTATGGTTTGATAAGTATGGGTGTTTGGGTCTACAAAAGGAATTTTTTAAATTCTAAAAATGATGAACAGTAGTTGCAAGTTTAGAACAACAGACTAAAACTCTTTATGTTCATCATATTTGGCTTTACAATCACGCTGGAACTTGTCTTTAACTTTAGATTTTAAAGAAATTTCAAAAGGGAAAAGGGGTTAGAAGTTTCCTAAATCTGAAACTATGATGAACAATAACAATGGAGGATGCTATAGTGGATAGACTTCCCAAAACTGAGTTCCACTTAACCAGGGATAGCCCACAGTATCATGAAACTAGTGCAATCTTTAAGGGGTCTTTGCAGATTTTCATACTGTACATTCACCAATTAAGATTGAATAAAAAATTTAACTTAAGGGCAACAAAATAAAGAATCCTAGACTAACTTTACACATCAGCTTATTATCAATAAACATCCAAAAGTATGGGATGGAAATGCATCAAACACTATAGCATACACCCACCATTAAGGGAAAACATGAACTACTAACTGAAAATAAACTTAAACTTGAAACAACAAAACTAAAGTTAACTATTTGGAAATAGAATCATGCACACATGGAGAACAACACACAAGAAACTATTAACTCAATACTTTTCTCATATATTTTCAGCAACATGTCTTTACACAACAACTCATCTCTCTCTTTGAAAATGAGAGGATGACCCTATTAATAGTTTCCAAAAGGTAGAATGAACCTGGATAGGATTCGTTTACAATAGCTGGCTTAGATTCATTCTAGTATAGGGTTTCACCTACCCCCCAATATATTACAATATTAATAGACTTTTGTCTTTTTCCCTATTTTGTTTTGTATTCAATTTTGTCCTATAGCTATTTCCAACCTTTATGACTATTTTGTTAAATATTAATCATCTATAATAGGATTTTTAGCTTATTTCTAGATAGTAGCATACTCCACGAACTTGTTGATTACATCTAGCAACTTTTTTTCCTTAGAAAGTTTGGATTTGAGAATTTGGAAGGCCACTCTTTTCAATCTATTGGTAATCTAGTCCCAATTTTTGGTGCACTTCTATGTGGATTTGATCATCTACTCTGATTCAATGAAGGCCCTTGTAGAAAAATCCATAAAATTTGGTGATAGTGTGTCACCAGCTCCCTACTTCATTTTCTCATGAAATAAGGGCCTAATCTTTTTTGGATCCAATTCCAAGGTAGGAATCTCATAACTTGTCATCATCTTTAGATAATCATTTCTATCCACCTCGTGTTCTTCAATCCATTCATAATCAATCTCTAACTCCCACAAGGCCTTTTCCAAAATTTCCTTCTTGTACTCAAAATTTAGCTGTCAGGCCTCAACTAGCCAATGATCTTCCTTTGGCAGCACCAACTCCTTTACCCAAGTTTCTCAAGAGAGTTTGAGGATTCTCTCCAGCTTCAGATAGGTGATCCTATATAGCTTGGGGAACTCCTTGTGGGTTTACATTAATTCTCGCACCTCCTTTTGAAAAACTTGGAATTCATTGGGCATTCTAGTTGCACGATGGATGCCCATATCACCATTGTAGATTACCCTGCTGAACCAGTCTATAGTGGACTTGGTCCAGTTCTTCATGTTTTTCATTTTACTCACCTCCTCCTTCAAGAGAAATTAAAGTTCTAGTGATTCTTTTGGAGCCTATTCTTCTATTGAATTCCACTATTGAATGTAAGTAGTAAGGTCTACTACTTGTGCTTTCAACTCTTCCTTTGTGGACTGGTCCTTATTCATTTCATAAAAAATGGTGGAGACTGACCCCTAAAACTCATCAATATTTTTTTCACGGGATATCAGACATAGGTTAATGGTGCAAATTTAGTAGTCTTGCCCCTGAATATTTTTTGCATCTTTACCCACAACAAGAGTGGCCACTTGTAGTATCCTCGACCCTATAGCATCAGTGGTCATGTGAGACCTAATCTTGGGCTTCTTCTCCTTGTGGGTTTTCACTTTTACCCTAGCCAAGATCACCTCTAATCAAGCCTTGGGATCAGCAACTATGGTAGCCTTCTTCTTTAATTACTTCTCCAGCCATGTTGGAACCACTGTTTGTTGCTTTGGTGATTCATGATCACCTTCCTCTTCATCATCATTTTCTTCCTCATCTGGCTCCTCTTCCTGCATAGTATTTTCTTTTCCAAGCTCAATAGATGCTACATTTTCTTCAATAGTATTCTCTTCTTGTGGTGCTATCCCTCTAGTTACTTTGGGCTCAACTTCCACATCCTTCAAGGACCTGACACTTTTCTCTTCTATCTTCCCTTCCTCCCTATCCTTTTCTTCCTCCCTTTCTAGAGGAATTTTTCCTTGTATCAAACCCTCATCTTGGCCAATTTGTGGAGGTTCCTCAATTATTTTCACATCAACATTTGTGTCCATTTTTCTTTCTTCAGATTGATGATCCATGGGGCTTGCTTCTTTATCTTGCTCCTAATTGGAGGTCTCAACTTCACAATACTCATCAACTTTTTCAGCACCTTCCCCCTCGGAGGTTTTAATGTACCTCTTCATCAAAATCCACTTTGTTGATCTTTACACTTAGTCCACCTTCAGGATGCTCAAAATAATCATCCCCATTAGAATCTATTGGCTCATCAGTGGTGTCCTTTATAGCTTTTTTGTGTTTTTCCACATTGAGTCTCTCTATCTCTTCTGAGATTTGCATGGAAGCCTTCATATTTGGTGGCTCAGTAGGAGGTGGTGGGAGAGGAAAAATAGCAGCAAGCCAAGCCATTAGCACCTTGATCTTAGGGTCAAGGATTACTCTAGAGAGCTCAATTGGTATATTCTCCATGTATGTAGAAAAGGCATGCAAAAAGGAGACATGCACCATTGATGTTGATGGAAAGGATGGTGACAAAGTGGAAAGAGTTGGCAGTGGAAGAAAGAGTGATGCGGATGACAATGGGGAAATAGTGGAAGAGGGGGAGTTTAATACCACCATCGGAGTAGTCAGTGAGATAGAGGTGAGGTGGACTGAGATGTCCATGGTGGGAAAAGATGAGACACGAAAAGATTTAGGAGTGGAAGGGGAGGGTGTGGTGGCAGCAACAACAATAGTTGATGGGATGGAAAAGGTGGTAGTTGGTGGTGAGTGAGGTTGCTCAAACTCTTCTTCCTCTTCACGTTGGTGATCCTCCTCAATGGTTGGCATTTTGAGAATAAAAGTTCTCATTCTTTTTTCCATCTTTGACGGTTTCCCTTTTGTTCCTTCCTTGTGTATACCTTATGCTTAGGATTTTTTTAGCTATTTCTTTCATTTTCTTGGACCTAGTGACATGCAGAGACTTGGGAGCTTTTCTAGATGAGCCCACAATAGTGCCACTATCTATTTTGCTTTCAATATCATCTTCAAGTTCTCCATATGTTATTTTTCCACCTTGTTCTTGTAGTTGAGCTATTTTTCTATCAACCCACTATTTGGTTATTTGTTCAATAGGGTGGGTGATAATGTCTACGTTGGTGACCTCATCCTCAGCCTAATCAATAACTAGAAGTGGTACATTATCCAAGGCATTATACATTTCATCTAAAATATTATCATCCTCAACAATCTGATCTAGCACGAGAAATAAATCAATGGACTTTACAAATTGGGCGGTCATCCTCATATGATGCCTCATTTGAACCTCCTTTTCATCATCATAGTTTTCCCAAAATTCTTCAATGTGAGGTTGGTGGGCGTGTTGTCTCTCAATTTGTTTCTTCATCTTTCCATGAGGATCAACACTCCCCCTATCTGTATGCAATTCTAATTCATGCTTTGCCAATTCCTTCTCAAAATGCTCGACACATTGGGCAGCAAGGAAAGAGTACATTCCCTATCCAAATGTAAGGGGATCTAGTACCCCAATTTGGTGATTGTTGCTCAGCAATGTATGGGAAGTTTGCAGCTGTCAAGTAAGATCTAATAGAATGATTATGTCATTGGGGTAGTGTGGCAGCTAATAGGGTCTTCCCAAGAATCCCTCTACTTTGATGTATGTAAACTTTGGGAATTGGATGAACAGATATCCAAAACCCTTTATGACTACTTTATCACTATGAGACACCCTCCTATGGTAGTCTCCACCCACCATTCTAATTATATGTCTAATGAAGGAATCATTAACTTTTATGTATTCCTTCTTAAAAAAAATGTATTGCAATTGGGGGTAGCAGTCATATACTTTAAGCTCTCCCTTCTTAGTTCCCAATGTTCCTACATAGAATAACCCTTTGTATGGGAACTTAACTGCTAGGATGTAGACTAAATATGAGGTCATGAAGATTTTGGAGGTCTTCTTTACTACCACGAACTGATTGTGCAAATTTTTATTTATCACTATTTCCTAGTGGAACTTGGCATTGCCATAGAGGATCTCTTCCACAAAATAGAACATCCATTCTTCGAAGAAGGTGGAAATAGGTTAGCCCATTCCTCTACTTAAGAGAATGACCAAATCATGATATTCTTCCAAGAAATCACTCCTATACAATGTCTAAGGTACTTTGTTGGCACTACCTCTCTTATCCTTTAGTCATGATCGGTTCATCATTCTCTTGCACCCAAGAGGATCTTGTTTCCATATTTTTTAGGAAAATTCATTTTCAACTCCCCCCATCTCCTCAAAGGTCGGAATACCAAATGTCTTGCCGATAGATTTGGTAGATAAGTCTACCAATACCCTAACATCTTTGGCAATTATTTTATTGGTACCGACGTGGTAGCATTCTCAACAGACCATTAATAATTCTAGAGCAACAAGCATAGGAGGAAAGCCAGTTGCCTTTGCAAGACAACTTTATTTTATTCTTAGGGCCTCCTTTGTAGTGGGCCTGATCATTACTCTCTGCTTGAATTCATCTATGTTTTCATTTTGAAGGTCGGTGTCGAAGATTGTGTCCTAGTTGGATATGATCTTAGAGATGCATTTTACCCTGTCAAATTGGTACTTCATTTGTTCTTTCTCTTCTTTACCCCTAGGAGCTCTAGTAGGCTTCTTTCCTTTATCAACCTTTCCCACTGGTTTCTCTAATGATTCCTCAGCAGGTTCCATAAATCCTACACCCAAAGAGTGCAGTAAGCGCAATGAAAAAATAAGGAGATGAATGTCAATTAAATCCTACAAATCCACTGTTAGATCCATTTATACACCTTTAGAAAATCATGACATTCATCACTGTTTAATATTTAAAGATGTTTGGATCATTTATAGGAATGTGTGCTTCCCCTCTGTAGAAGTTGCCATGATGAAATTTGTTGAGGAATGGCATTCGGCCACAGAATCCCATAGAAAGTGACCCGAAATCTATTTCCTACATGACATGCCTGATGAGAAAATTCCTTGTGAAATGATTGGACATGTGTACAAATAGGTGATGAGGCACTCAAGGCTATTTTCCTCTACCAAATTGACCCTTTCTAGATCATCTGAGTGTGATGGATGTGGGCGCTATGGAGCAGAAAGAATCTAAGGTTTGGCTGCTAGATAATGTCATTGGGTAGATGACATCCTACATGTAGAGTTCGACATAGCGGGACCCGCAAAACATTTTGTCTTAGTCAATTTTTCTATGAACATCTTTGGCATGCATATGGGGTGCCCCTTAGCTGATTCAGTCCAAAGACTTGGTCACTTTAAGAGGTGTGGAGATTGGACAAGTGGAAGCTGAATAGCGGAGGGTTGTTGAAGTTTTGTCATTAAAGAACAACCTTATGAGGATGACGCTCTAGCAGTGGCGACCCACATAAGCAGACCCAACGAAGAGGCTTGCTGGTTAGTTTGGTACTTGTGCATTTTATATGGATGGCATTGGTGGGCTCCAGGTCCGAGAGGTGACCGAGAGGTGATCAAGCAATGAAAATTCATCATAGAGGAGATGCATTGAGATGAAGGCCTTCCACAGCCAGTGGTCCATGGGAGTAGACCTACAAAAGTCACCCATCCTAAATTTTTGTGTTAATGGTCATAAGGTTTCACCTTTGAGGAAGCATAGTGCATGACACCTACAAGGCAGCAAGGAATTAGTGCTTTGCTACTAAGAAATGGCAGCGGGGTGGGAGTGACCAAGAGGTAGCGGCCCACAAAGGCAAACCCACAAGGGTTTCCCATCCTAAGGTTTCGTTAACAAACTTTAAGGTCCATTCTTTTGAGAAACACAACCAATGGGACCTGCAAGGTGGAAAGGAAATGATGCTTCGTCGCTAAAAGCGATCAAGGGGTAATAGCCTCTCGTAGGGAGTGGCGTACCCTCAAAGGCCCACATTGGGTCAACGGATTGATTGATTTGCAACCAAAACTTAGCTCAACATTCTTGGGGAAATGGTTGATGCGCGGTCCACAAAGCGAGTTGCCTCAATAGGTTAGCCATTAGGAATGACGTTTATTGAGCAGACCTCCCATAGAAAAATCCTATAGGGATGAACCTGCAAGGCAATGAAGATTTGGTGATTTTCATAAGGCAACTTCAGGCTCTAAGTCCACTATGAACTCGAGACCGAGGCAGTGGGAAACCTTACAGGTTTTTCCATTAGAGAATGGCTATAGTAGGGAAGAATTCCGCATAAAGGGCCACGAGAGCACTTTAGATTACCCTAAGGTATTTTTTTGCCTTGACAATGTTTGAGCTGAAACCAACAGCTAAAAAGGACTCTATTGATCCCACCGTCCTAAATGACACCTCTAGGAGGAAATCCCCAACTCGAGATTCATGAGGATAATATTGCCCAGCAGACTAGGGTTTGATTTCATGGTGTCCTACCATTTTTAATTCATTCACTCAAAATCCCTAATCAATCTTTGTGAATCAAAAGCCACAGTGGTGGATAGAACTCACCTTAATCACTAGTGCATTTCACTACAGTTTGATCACTTGAGCTTTCTCCCACACTTGTAAATGGTCTTCTCTTCTCCTTGGAATTTTGAATCAGCTGGGTGAAATGACGTGAATGGAAAAGGGTTTTTATAGAGTAAGGTGCATTAATAGCCACATTAACTCTCAAGTATAGAGGTAGTTGGATAGGTGAGGGTTGTTTAAACTCGTTCCAGTGAGGACGTTCAATGAATATTTTGGCAGCAAAAGTTACTGCAGATATCGCCATGCAGGTGGACATGGCTTGAAGGATGCAAATCATGACGAAGTGAGGACAACTTCCCACTAAGGGAGGCCCACATCTGCGGATCCATCCGGTCTGATGGATTCTACAGCCAAGGATGAAGGGAAGCCTACAGCATAAACTCTGCATGGGCCCATGACTTGGTGAATTTTGGGCAAGTGAACTTCTCCAAGATGAACTTAATGATTTTAGGAACATGACCAATTTAAGCTCAAAAATAGGGGCATGAAAAATGAGGAAAAACAGAATGACTCGATGAAAGAAAAAAAAGGAAAGGGGGTCCTCGATCTGAATGGGGCATGTGTTCTACAGGCACAATAAATAGAAACTCCATTGGGAGAACACTCTTGAGCATTCCAAGGGTAAGGATTCATCCAAAATATAGAATCTCTAGTTTCACAAACTAGAAGCAAGTTTCCTCAAATGAACTAAAGGCTCAAAGGAGAACAAAATATTTAGTTGAATCAAGTCGCAAAACATCTTAGAAGTGTGTGCATTGATTTCATTTCCCTCCTTCAGAAACCACAGAGGACAATAACCAACCAACCCCAAAAGTAACCTCAACATTGCTTCGCTGTCAGTCAGGCATCCATAGCCCCAATGGAGTTGTCGCTACAATCCCCAAGAACATTTCTCTATTACCAGTTGGGAATCCATAGCCTCAATAGAGTTATTCACACACCCACATAGTTGCCTATTTTTAATATTTTTCTTTTTCTTTCCTTTCTTTTCTTTCATATTTTCCTTTTGATATTTTTTTTCTCAACTGTATAAGCAGTGAAGCTTATAGTGGGTTTGGAGATCACAGTGGTCACTGGAGTAGATTTGATATTTTTCACTTGCTGAGATTTAACAATGACTATCATATAACTCATTAGGAGTATTTAAAGTGTGTATCATGTGTGATCTAGGATAGACATGAAATGATTCAATCAAGGGTTCATTCCTAGGTCAAACCCGAGTTCAAATGAGGAAAACTATTTCATGGAAGTGAAAAAACTCATGGTAACTCATGAAGACTTATCCAAGGAACAAAAAGGAATGTGTAGCCAATTAAGCCTTTTGAAAATTTCGAGCATAGCCACCGCATCAAGATCAAGCAACACCCCCAGCAAAACGAAGGTCGGGAAAGCAAGTGAAAGGAAAGCAAAAGAAAAACATAAAGCAAATAAGCTACCCTAACTATACACAACTATACACAAATGGGTGAGCTTGAACAACTTAGGCAAGGAAATAATGCTTGATGTACTACCTATTGATAGGTAGTGGAACATCCTCTCTAATGAGTGTCTTAAGGTGGAAGGCATTATCTCCCAAAATCTCCAAAATCTGAAAGGGGCCAAGCCAGAGCTTGTCAAATTTTTCATGTCCCCCTTTCTTCTCATGGGCCTTGTCCCAGTATTGGACTAAGTCAACAATCCTAAAGGCCTTAACTTTGGCTCTATAGTTGAACCATCTCTTGATTACACCCTGATGTTTGGTGAAATTTTCTATTGCTTTGTTGCAGACTTCCTTCAAATAGAGTAGCTCAGCTAAGAAACCCTTATTGCATTCTCCCTCATAATAGGTATTGATGAATTATAGCATATGGATCTTGAGGTGGACTGGGAAAATAGGTAGTTGGGTATGCCAGTCCTTTGGGTTCTTGTCAAGCAATTTACGTATGATAGTCAGTAAGTTCTTGTTTGTAGATTAGACTAACCCATTCCCTTGGGGATAGTAGTTTGATGAAAACTTAAGTACAATCCCATAATTAAATGCCCAACTGGAAAACTTGAGGGAATCAAACATACGACCATTATCATAGAATAAAGCAAATAGACAACCAAAATGATTTATATTGAAATCTTCTAGAAAATTAACAACTACTTCAATTGTACATTGTCTACAAGTAATTGCTTCAGTCCATCTAGCACAATAATCAATAGCAATCAAAATTTACCTATGGCCTATAGAGGATGGTGGGTTTATATGACCAATGAAGTTGAGTCTCCATTGAGAAAAATTCCTTACCTCGGTAATCGGTTGTAGCAGAATAGTAGCATGCCTCTCCTTGGGAGTGGCGGTCTGGTAAATGTGATAAGATCAAACATGGTTGTGAGAATCCTTGAATAAGTTTGGCTAGTAGTACCCAACCCATAGAATCTAGTGATTGTCGAAGGGCCGAATCCGTGTCCTATGCCAAACTTATCATTAAATTGTTTCAATACTTCAGCTACTTCTATTTTTCCTGGGCACTTGGGATAAATTCCCTCATGGTTCCTTTTATACAATATGGCTCCTTGTAGAATATAGTTGTTACTTTTCAATCTCAAGGCACATTTTTGTACTCCTTGCAGCCATGATGGAAATTTATTGTTCAATAGGTAATACACTATGTCGTCATACCATTATCTGGAGAAACGTCTTCCAAATGATACTATTGCACTGTGAGCTTGAGTTCCAATTTTTCAATTGTGTGTGTGAGATCTTGTCCTCGAACTAGCTTCATAGGCAAAATATCCATATCATACTCTTGCAACAACATGACCCATTTCACTCATCTTTATCCTAGCTCATTTTTCATCAAGAGGGTCTTAACGGTTGGATCTAAAACAATGGCAAACACTTTATTTCTCAATATGTAATGTCTGAATTTCTTAACTCCACAAACCAAGGCATATGCTTGCTTCTCAATATTATGATAATGCAATTCAACGTCCTTCAGTGGGGCACTCATGAAGGTAATAGGGTGCTTGTTTCCTTCATCATTTTTTTGTGTTAACATGTTAGTGCATGAGTGATCTGAAATAATACAGTAGATATAGAAAGGCTTTAAATAATCTAAATTGACCATCACTAGAGAATTTATAATACCCCTCTTAATTTCATCAAAATCATGCTTGGCTTTGGGTGTCCACTCTACTTTGGCATCCTACTTGAGCATGGAATTCAACGACTTAACTATTTCTACAAATCCTATGATGAACTTCCTAACAAAGTTTATTTTACCAAAGAAAGATTTCATTTCCTTTTTTCTACCCAAAGGCTAGATCTTCAAGATGGCCTGAATGTGTTTTGGATCTATGGAGATTCCCTTTTTCAAAATAACATGCCCTAGAAATTTTCCTTCTATTACCCCAAAGATGCATTTCTTCGGGTTCAGCGAGATGTCAAATTCTCTATATTTCTAGAACACTTTGCATAGATCAGAGATGTAGTCTCCTCTTTTCTTTGAGAATACTCTAATACCATCCATTTAGATGATGACACATTTTCCAATGATGTCCTTGAAGGCTATATCAATAGTGCATTGAAACGTAGCACCTGCATTAATCAATCCAAATAATATTCTTCTATATGTGAATGTCCCCCATTTTGTGGTGAATTTCATCTTGTGTCTATCTTCATATTGCACCATCACTTGGTTGTATCCTAAGTAGTCACCCATAAATGACATCATTTTCAAACCATTGACTATCTGTAGTACTTCATCTAGTGAAGGAACCAAATAGTTATCCTTTTCAGAAGCTCTGTTTAGGTTTCAAAAATCCACACATAACTTGATTTCTCCATTTTTCTTTTAGACTAGAACCAAATTAGCCACCCATGTGGAATGTCTAATAGGGAAAATAATGTGGTTGGACAGTAGCTTCTACACCTCTTTGAAGATGATGGGTTCCAACAATGCATTGATCTGACATTGATGTTGTCTAAAGGGCCTCACATCTAGCTTGAGGGGGATGGTATGGGTGATGATTGACGTGTCATACATTTTTAAGTCCTCATACCCCCAAGCAATCATGTCATAATAAGTGTGCAAAGCATCAACAATTCCTTTCCTTTCTTCTGGGATACAGACCCTATCAATAAACACATTATTTATATCCCCTACAGTAGCCATCTTATGAGCATCACATTGATTGTCTATGGAATCTTTCTTAGTTTGTTGATCTTAATCCCTTATGTGATCTAAGTCAAATTTCCTTTCTAGTTGGACCATTCCCCTAGGTATTCTGTTGGTTTTTAAATCGATCACTCCTTTGATGTCAATCTCAACTTCCTTTGGTTCTACTTCATCTATGATTTGAGAAGCAAATACGCTCAAACTAGTGATAAAATCTAGAATGTGCTTGTCATCATTGAACACTAAAATATTGGTGACATTTATCTAACACTGACGAGGTAAAGGTGAGCTCTAGAGTGAATTTATTTAGGCCAGTTAATGATAAGGGTTGGAGGGTATTGGTTGCTTATGCTAAGACATCATCGGTTTGATTTTTGACACGGGGAATGAGTTGGATGTTGAATGCATCTATCCCTTCTATGAGATCACATACTTGATTCCTATAGTTCTCTAATCTTTGATTATGGCACGGGTACAATTTCCTAACTTGTTTGACTACTAGCTCAAAGTCACCAAAGACTTGCAAAATTTTAATCTTCTTCCTTAAGGCCATGAGTAACCCATGAACTAATGCTTTGTATTCTGCTACATTATTGCTGCAGTAAAATTATAATCTATGGGAAGTAAAGTGAGACTTACCCATGGGGTTGATTAACTCGAAGCCTACTCTCTCTCCTTTCTTGGATTTGGATCCATCAAAGCACAATGTCTAAAACTTGGAGAAGTTGTTACCTTTGGAGTTGATCAAGCATTCTTATTTTCTTGGTTGCACATCTATTTATGCACCCTTGGGTAGTTGTTTGTGCTCAGGCTAGCCTCAATATGGTTGTTCTTCCATAACCTCCTTTGGATTGATCTACCTTTTGATGTGGTCTACTACGGTTTGATATAAGTAGCACTCAAACTTGGAATGAGTTGCATCATGTACCATGCACCAGCTAGGCAGCAATAGCTCCTTGAAATCCATCTTGGCTCCTAAACTAATTTTTTCCTGTGCACACTTCTACATAAATTCCTAAAAGCCATCGAACAACCCGAGGTGACCATCCTCTTGGAACTCTTCATCATCAAACTCAACCAACACCTTGGTGTTGTTGGGGAGAGGATTCAAATTAATGGGAGCACTACATAGCACAATAAAGTCCTCTACCCCTTCCTCTTCTTCATCTTGGTAAGTGACGGGAAAATAATTTCCCAACTCCGTTTCTACAAACAACACTTTATTTGTATTGTTATACTAAGTGATCATGAATTTCATCCTAGGTTCTCAGTCAATGTGGATTTGATTAGGCAGTCCCTTCCATGGTAGCCATAAGTGGGAGTAGTCAGTTGCTATATAAACATTGAGGGATCGAGTGAATTCCCTACCCACTATGACACCATAAGTTTCAAGGATGTCAACAACCTAAATTTCAATAACCTGCTGCACTCTTGGGTCCACTGTGACCTACATAGGAATTATGTTCAGCTCTCCTACTATGCTTATTTCAGTCTTATCAAGTTGGGTCACCTTTTGTTTAGATGGGGTTAGGGTTATTCCTAGTTCTTGGCATACTGTAAGTAGCATGACATTGGTTGAGGCGCCTGAATCTAGCAAGAAGTTGTGCAGATTTTTATCGAATATATGAATTGTCAACACGAAAGGAGGAGTATCCAATCTTCCTTGAAACAATCCCATGGGCACATCAACCTGGGCTTTATCCTTTTCGTTACTTTTTTCCCATGCCTATACTTTTTTTTTCTCCTTAGATGGTTGTTTATCTACTTGTTGATTTTCGTTGGGTTGTTGGTTGGATGGCTAATCCAACTTCTTCCCTACAATTTCCCTGGTCATAGGCTCATGGTTAGAGGTTTCAAATGAAACTTTCTTTGCATCTACCTCTTGGGCTGGTATTAATGGGGTAGTCCCATTTAGTGGTTAAAAAAGGAATTTCAAATAGTGGTACTCTTAATAACTCCAAGGCCGATAGGCTCACTTTTACTTTCTTTAACTCTCCTACTACATATTCCCCCATTTTCTCAACATCCGCTTTGGAGGCCCTGCTTTGAGTAGAACTAGCAGGTTGGTCTTGAGTCGAATTAGGCTATCTACTTCTATTGAAATACTGGGTTGGCACTTTAGGGTAGGTTGGGTTATTTCTAGCATTGGCATCTGGCGAAGTACTAAAGTTGTTGGCAGGGATGGAGGTGGTAAAGGGACCACTAGCTTGTCTATTCCTTAAGTTATAGGGGGTTTCTCTTTGGTGGAACATATGGACTTCATCTTCACGTTGTTCTTACTCATCTTTAGGACCATTATCTACTGAATCAAACAACTGAGATAAATATCCTTCATTACTTACCTCTTTTGCTTCACCTCCCTTCATGCTAGCCTCCTTCTCAAGTGATTTACTGCCACTTTGCCGAAAAGGGCCTTGGTTGATGACTAAAACTGAGGAATCATACGATTCTGACAAGACTATGTCTCTGCAACTCGAACCATCCATGACATTTTGAACTTCTACTTGAAATAATTTTGCAGAAATTTGGAACTCCAAATAATCAAGCTCGGAATGCCTATTGGTCTTATGAATTCTACACCATCTAGACAAGGCAGCTTCAACCAAGTAGACTCCACTTATGGATTTTTTTGTACCACCCGACTAATTGAGAGGTGTGGGAATGCCTATGTTGTTAGGTCTAGTATTCCATATTTTGTTCTGCCTATGGGGATGTCATCTTTCAAAAGAAATTCCTAAGTTTTGGCCCCATTCATAATTCTAGCTCGAAGATGGTCCCACATCCTGGTGATCTCTTTGATAGTTTGTTTGAATACTCTTCTAAGATGCTTGCAACTGGTTATTTTTATTCCTCAAATGAGTAAACTTGGTGGATATATTCTTTACCGTTTCATCCAACTCGTCAATCCACTCCTTGTTCGTATTGTTTTGAGCTAGGACTAAATTCTGAAGGAAAAAGGGAGGCGTTGTGATTGACCTTTTTGAGCAATTGATGCTTCATAGTTTTATAGGTATGAGGGAATTGGAGGCTACTATGAATAGGCCTATTTATTTGAAGCCTGCATATAGTTTGGCACTGGTGGAGCCTTGTTCATTTGCAGCCCTGGATGTGGCACAATGGGAAGTTGAGGGACCAAATTCATTTAAGGATTTTGTTGTGATAAGGCATGAGTAAGCCCATAAATCTAAACAGGGTTGGCGGTAGGTCCCAATGAAGGAAACAAACCCACAAAGTGTTTCCCCAAGTCCTTACTTGCTTTTACTACATCAGCATAAGCATCCACCAATCTTGGTTGAAGTTGGTGCATCCATTTGACCAAGGCAGATGTGAGGTTGTCCAAAGTAGCATAATTCACTTCCCTTGATGAGGAATCATCAACTATGTAGGGTGGTTTCAGCTTCGTGTATGCCCTATTAAACTTGTTGTTGAATTAGCTAATAGGCTCATTGACTTCCCTCCTTACTGACATAAATTGATAATACAAATCAGTGGGACTGATTGGAAATTTAAACTTCTACAGAAATGTATTCTTCATGAGGTCCCAAGAGGTAATGGAGCCTATAGGTAAATGGATGTACCAATAGAATTCCTCATCCTCCAAGGAGTTAGGGAAGAGTCTAAAAGAAAAATCCTCATGTTTGATCTGCATGTCCTTCAATAGTGTTTGGAAGATCTTGATATCTTCTTATGTTGTTCATTATGGATCATTCAGGTGGAACTTTGAGCAAAATATTTTTGGATTATTTGGCATTTCATGGTAGTCATTGAAGGAAAAGGGTGATGGATTATTGCCAAACCAAGCCATTGGTGGAGGTGGGGTGGTAATGGTTGTGTTGCAACAACTTGAAGTGGAGGTGGGGCAATTGTTGGGACAGTGCCCTAGATGTGGTATGTGAATGGAGAAAATGTTGGTTGGAGCGGAGGATAAAATGGAGATGGAGGGATGGAAGGAGATGGAGGGGATGGAGGTCAAATGGGTGGAGCTCAAGCTGATGCTTCCCCTTTTTTGGATATTCTAGCCCTAGTGGGGGTCTTTAGCTCTTAGAATTCTCTCTTATCTAGTGTGGATCTAAGTACTCTATGAAATCTTTGAGGGGAGAAGGACCCAATTTGATCCAACTTATCCCAAAGGCCCTCCTTCTAGCACCAGTTTTGTTGATGGGTGTCTTTGCACTTTCTCAACATAGACAACATACAAGTATACTATCTCTTTTGAAAGGTGAAAATTTGTAACTAATTTTTAGAAAATCACCCCAAGGTCTCTCGGGTGTCAGGTCATGACTTTCAAAAATAGCTCAATTGATTGATGTGATTTGTTGGTAATCACAAAGGGCCTTTATGGTTCGATAAGTATGGATGTTTGGGTCTACAAAAGGAATTTTTAAAATTTTTAAAATGATGAATAGTAGTTTCAAGTTCAGAACAACTGACTAAAACTCTTTATGTTCATCAAATTTGGCTTTACAATGATGTTGGAACTTTTCTTTAACTTCAGATTTTAAAGAAATGTCAAAAGGGAAAAGGGGTTAGAATTTTCCTAAATATAAAAATATGATGAACAGTAACAATGGAGGATGCTATAGTGGACAAACTTCCCATAACTGAGTTCCACTTAACTAGGGACAACCCACAATCTCATGAAACTAGTGCAATTTTCAAGGGGTTTTTGCAAATTTTCAGACTATATATTCACCCATTAAGCTTGAATAAACAATTGAACTTAATTGTAGACAAATAAAGAAGCGCAAAATAACTTTACATAGTAGCTTATCATCAATAAATAGCCAAAATTATGAGATGAAAATGCATCAAACACTATAGCATACATCCACCATTAAAGCACAACATGAACTACTAACTGAAAATGAACTTAAACTTGAAACAACAAAGCTGAAATAAACTATTTAGAGATAGAATCATGCAAACATGGACAAAAACACACAATAAACCATTAACTCAATGCTTTTCTCATATATTTTCAGAAACTTGTCTTTACACAACTCATCTCTCTCTTTGATAATGAGAGGATGCCCCTATTTATAGTTTCCAAAAGGTAGAATGAATGGACATGATTCATTTACAATGAGTGGCTTAGATTCATTCTAGTTTAGGGTTTCACCTACCCCCCAATATATTACAATATAAAATAGACTTTTGTCTTTTTCCCTATTTTTCCTTGTAGTCTATTTTGTCATGTAGCTACTTCTAGCCTTTATGACTATTTTGTTAAATATTCATCATCTATAATAGGCTTTCCAACTTCTTTATGGAGAGTAGCATACTCCACGAACTTGTCAATTACATCTAGAAAATTATTTTACTTAGAAAGTTTAGATTTGAGAATTTAGAAGGCCACTCTTTTGAATCTATCAGTAATCTAGTCCCGATATTTGGTGCACTTGTATGTGGCTTTGATCATCCACTCCAATTCAGTGAAGGCCCTTGCAACAAAATCCATAAAATTCGATGATAGCGTGTCACCAACTCCCTGCTTCATTTTCTCATGAAATAAGGGCTTGATCTTCTCTCGATCCAATTCCAAGGCTGGAATCTCATAACCTATCATCATCTTTAGGTAATCACCACTATCCACCTAGTGTTCTTCAATCCATTCATGGTCAATCTCTAGCTGGTGCAAGAGCACCATGGAATTTCATGCCTCTGTGAGGCCTTTTTGTCAAATTTTGTCTTAATTGGTGTTTCAACCATGTAATAAGGTCAAAAGATCATATTAAACTTGTTTGTACTAGTTTGGAGTCTTAGAGTGTCATTTTGAGGGTCATTTGGCAAATTATGTAAAAGTTGTCAATTCTTGCAAAATTGCCATATTCAAAAGTTGCAAAAATGCAAGAATGGGAATATGAAGAGTCAAGATCATGTGGAAGTTGACTAGTTAGTTTATGGAAGCTGGAATAAGTATTAAAAGGCATAAAAAGGCCTTGTGCATCATTGTAAACTTTTGTGTGGGTTTTGAAGATGAAATGAATCCAAAATAACATTGTTTTCTTACAAAATTCCAATGTTTTATGTTGTTTCAGGCCATTGTGCGGCCCTGTACAGAAAAAATCTCACTTCTAACCAATTTTATGTGGTAGATATATGAATCTCTTTTTTTTTTCATTTGGTCTCATGTAATTTGGTTGAGTTTCAAGTGATTTATTGCAGATTTTTTGGAAGTGGTTTAGAAACCCTTGTTTTGAGGGTTTGAACACAAGAAAATGGCATAAAAACCAAACCACCTAGTTAAACCTGTTAAAACTTGGTGGAATGGGATTAAATAGGGTGTATTATATGCTGTGAATTTTTTAGGAGTAGGGGGTGAGGGATTGTTCAAATATGATGATGCCCTAGGTGATTTTTCATGGGCTTTAGGCTTAAATTGATGGCTAGGTGTTAGAGTTTGATGAAAGACTTATGGGAATTGGTTTGTGAGGGTTTGGTAAGAATTTTAAATTCATATTTGATATGTTTAAGGTGTTTACTTGGAGTCTAGACCCTTGGAATATAAAGATTCAATAAACCCCTTGTGAATAAGCTTGGAAAGGATAGGTATAATAGTGAATTTATGGAACAGCAAATTTGTGAGGAGTTGGGATGATAAAAACTGCATAGGGAGACCTTATATGAGGTGTTAGAACCCTTGGAGTGGTTAAGGGAATTTTGCATTTTTATTTCCACTTGCTTTGTAAAAGTGGCCTAATTAGGCCTTAAGGACAACGTAACAATCCATTTTTTAGCCTTATGTTACAAAGTAAGCCATACTAAATTTTTGATATATTTTAAAACATCCAAAAGGGTATCCAAATATGTCTTTATAGTTCTAGAGTGAGATATTCTATTGAAGTTATGAGTAACAATCCTGTTTTGGAGTGCTATAAGGGTGCAAGGTAGCTTATGAAGGAAGAACCCCTAATTGGAGACCCCAGACTCCTTGAGTGGTTAGATTGTGTTGGTTATGGTATTCTCACCTTGTAGAAAGTGGGTCAAGTGTGGTATTGAATTTTTTGAACCCATAATGCATCAATTGGTATTAGAGCCTGAAGATCTGAGCAAGATAAGTTTTTAGAGTTTGTGTGTTGTCTTTTTGCAAGTTGAAGAGAGAACCTGGATTGCAAGAGACTAGGTAGTGAAGAAGAGAGGAAACCTAGGTGAGGTGTCACAAAGACAATAGAAGCAAGGTGAAATAGAATTTCTTGGAAAAGAGAGAAGAATAGATGTGTTGAAGAGGTACTTGCAAGCTGAGGTTCCCAAAAGAAGAAACAAGAAAGAAAAAGAGAGGGAAAAGAGATGAAGAAGGAAAAAGAGAAGGCAAAACAAATGGAATTTGAATAAGAAATAAAAGAGTTGAGGTAAGCTTTGGAACAAATAAAAGAGATGTGAGAAAGAATGGAAGAGAGATGGAATATGCAACAGTTGCAAAGTTGGCACTTATCAGTTAAGAGGAAGGTTACATGGCCTATTAGAAAGATTATTCAGAGGAGAAGACAAGAGGAGACATTAAAACCAAATGTGAAGGAACCTTTGATGATAAAGTAAGATGATGAACAAATCAAGCAAGCTAAGGTGATGATGGTAGAAGAAGAAGAGCACGTGGAGGTTGCAACCATTTCAGAATTTGAAGGCATAAAATAGCAAACATGAAGAATCAGATTTTGGAGGGAAATGATATTGAGTTGATGTCAAGATTTGATTTGTTTAAGGTCAAGGATGAATTGATTTTGAAGTGTCAAGTTTGTTATAAAAGTATGTTGATATGGTGTTTTCTTCAATGTTTTCAAAGGAGGATAGTACTCATTCAATTTTTTTCATAGCAAAGGTTAGGGAACCTTATAAAGCAGTAGTTATATGGGCAGAATATCATATGGGAAAGGTGAAAAACAAAGGTGGAAAGATCATAGTTACATTTCAAGGGAACAAGGATAAGTAAAGAATACTCATATTTCTTGTTGAAATTTCAAGGAAGGATAAACCTAATTTTAAAATGAAGCAAACTATGGAAGAGCTTCAAGGTGGTATGACATTATATGACATCTATCAAGAAGAAGGAAATCAGCTACATGTTGGAAATAACAAATGCAAGCAATGGAATGATATGGAAGTTGTAGATTTACCTTTCAATTTGTACTTTTCACACTTGATTGTGGTTTCAAGTTATGATGGAGAGTCATTTTTTCATACAAGAATATATTATTGTAGGTTCTCACTCAAGGGACTTGAGTTCTTTTTGCATGGGGAGTATGGTGCAAGAGCACCATGGAATTTCATGCCTCCATGAGGCCTTTTTGTCAAATTTTGTCTTAATTGGTGTTTGATCCATGTAATAGGGTAAAAAGACCATATTAAACTTGTTTTTACTCATTTGGAGTCTTAGAGTGTCATTTTGAGGGTCATTTGGCAAATTATAAAAAAGTTGTCAATTCTTGCAAAATTGTCATATTGAAAAGTTGCAAAAATGCAAGAATGGGAATATGAAGAGTCAAGATCATATGGAAGTTGATTAGTTAGTTTATTGTGGTTTTAATAAGTTCTAAAAGGCATAAAAATTCCTTGTGCATCGTCGTAAAGGTTTTTGTGGGTTTTGAAGATGAAATGAATCCAAAATAGCATTTTCTTACAAAATTCCAACATTTTTGGTTGTTTTAGGCCATTGTATAGCCCTGTACGGACATGAGATCACTTATAACTAATTTTATATGGTATATATCTGAATCTTCTTACTTATTCATTTGGTCTCATGTAATTTGGTTGAGTTTCAAGCGAGTTATTGCAGATTTTCTAGAAGTAGTTTAGAAACCCTTGTTTTGAGGGTTTGAACACAAGAAAATGGCATAAAACCCATTCCACCTAGTGAAACCTATTAAAAATTGGTGGAATGGGATTAAATATATTATATTCTTTGTTATTAATTTTTTAGGAGCAAGGGGTGAGGGCTTGTGCAAATATGATGATGCCCTAGGTGATTTTTTATGGGTTTTAGGCTTAAATTGATGGCTAGGTGTTAGAGTTTGATGAAAGACTTATGGGAACTGGTTTATGAAGGTTTGGTGAGAATTTGAAGGTCATATTTGATATTTTTTAGGTGTTTTCTTGGATTCTAGATCCCTGGAATATAAAGATTCAATAAACCCCTTGTGAATAAGCTTGGAAAGGATAGGTAGAATAGTGAATTTGTGGAACAACAAATTTGTGAGTTGGGATGATAGAAATTGCATAGGGAGACTTTATATTATGTGTTAGAACCCCTAGAGTGGTTAAGGGAAGTTTTTCTTTTGATTTCCACTTACTTTCTTTGTAAAAGTTGCCTAATTAGGCCTTAAGGATAGTGTAATAGTGCATTTTTGAGCCATATGTTACAAAGTAAGCCATATTGAATTTTGATATATTTTAAAATGTCCAAAAGGGTATCAAAATATGTGATTATAGTTCTAAAATAAGTTATTCTCTTGAAGTTATGAGTAACAATCTTGTTTTGGAGTGCTACAAGGGTGCAAGGTAGCTTATGAAGGAAGAACCCCTAGTTGGAGACCCCTAACTCCTTGAGTGGTTAGATTGTGTTGGTTATGGTATTCTCACCTTTTAGAAAGTGGGTCAAGTGTGGGATTGAATTTTTTGAACCCATAGTGCATCACTAGCTCTCACAAGGCCTTTTCCAAAATTTCCTTCTTGTACTCAAAACTTAGTTGCCAGGCCTCAACTAGCAAATAATATTCCTTTGGCAACACCAACTCCTTTTCCCAGGTTTCTTGGAGAGTTTAAGGATTCTCTCCAGCTTTAGATAGGTGATCCTATATAGCTTGAGGAACTCCTTGTAGGTGTCCATTACTTCTCCCACCTCCTTTTGCAAAACCCAAAATTCATTGTGCATTCCGGTTGCATGACGGATGCCCATATCACCATTGTAGTTTACCCTATTGAACTAGTCTACAATGGAATTGGTCCAGTTTTTCATTTTTTTCCATTTTTATCACCTCCTCTTTCGAGAGCAAGGCAAGTGTCAGTGATTCTTTTGGAGCCTCTTCTTCTATTGAAGTCCACTATTGAATGTAAGCAGTAAGGTCTGCTACTTGTGCTTTCATCTCTTCCTTTGTGGATTGATACTTGTTCATTTTCTACAAAATGGTGGAGACAAACCCCCAAAACTCATCAATCTTTTATTCATAGGATTCTAGACCCAGGTTAATGGTGGATATCTGGTAGTCTTGCCCTTGAATAGTTTTTCAATCTTTACCCACAGCAAGAGTGGCCACTTGCAGTATCCTTGACCTTGTAGCATCGGTGGTCATATGAGACCTAATCTTGGGATTCTTCACATTGTGGGTTTTCACTTGTTCCCTAGCCAATATCACCTCTAATTAGGCCTTGGGATCAGTAACTATGGTAGCCTTCTTTAGTTGTTGCTCTAGCCATGCGATAACCTTTGTTTGTTGCTTTGGTGATTCATGATCACCTTCCTCTTCTTGTTCCTCAGAAGGCCCCTCTTTATCATACTCAGAAGCCTCTTCATCATCATTTTCTTCCTCATCTGGCTCCTCTTCCTATACAGTCTTTTCTTTACCAGTGGGGAAGTAGTGGAAGAGGAGGAGTCTAATACCACCATTGGAGCAGTTGGTGAAGTGGAGATGAGGTGGAATAAGATGTCCATAGTGGGAAGAGACAAGATGCGGAAATATTTAGGAGTGGAAGGGGAGGGTGTGCTACTGGAAATAGAAATAGTTGATGGGATGGTAGAGGTGGTAGGTGGTGGTGAGTGAGGTCACTCATACTCTTCTTCCTTTTTGTGCTAGTACTCCTCCTTCTGAATGATTGAAATTTTGAGAACAAAAGTTCCCATTCTTTTTGCCTTCTTTGATGGTTTCCCTTTTGTTTCCTTACTTGTGTATACCTTATGCTTAGGCTTCCATTCGGTTGTTTATTTTGGATATGGTGGCAAGCAAAGACTTGGGAGCTTTTCCAAATAAACCCATAGTGATACCAATGTTTGTTTCACTTTCGATATCATCTTCAAGTTCTCCATATGTCAATTATGCACCCTATTCTTGTAGTTGAGTTATTTGTCTATCAACCCACTATTTGGTTCTTTGTTTAATAGAGTGGGTGATAATGTCCAGGTTGGTGACCTCCTCCTCAACCCAATCAATAATGGCTAGTGGTACATCAGCCAAGGCATTGTACCTTTCATCCACAATATTGTTGTCCTCAACAATCTGATTTGGCATAGGGAATAAATCAAAGGACTTCACAAATTGGGCGGTCATCCTCATACAATGCCTCATCTAAACCTCCTTGTCATCATCACAATTTTCCCAAAAGTCTTCAATGTGAGTTTGGTGGGCGTGTTGTCTCCCAACTTGTTTCTTCATATTTCCATGAGGATCCATTCTCCCCCTATCTATATGCAATTCTAGGATATACTCAACCAATTCCTTCTCAGAGTGCTCGGCACATTGGGTAGCAGTGAAAGAGTATATTCCCTATCCAAACGTAAGGGGGTATGGGACCTCAGCTCTTTGCTTTTTTATTAGCAATGTATGGGTAGTCTATAGCTATCGGGTAAGCTCTAATAGAATGACTATCATTAGGGTAGCGTGGCAACCGATAGGGTCTTCTTAAGAATCCCTCTGCTTTGATGTATATAAACTTTGGGAATTGGATGAAAAGATATCCAAAACCCTTTATGACTACTTTAGTGCTATGAGAGATCATCTTGTGGTAGTCTATGCCCACCGTTCTGATTATATTCCCAATGAAGGCATCATTCACTCTTATGTATTCCTTCTTAAAATTTATGTATTGCAATTTGGGGTAGCAGTCCTATACTTTGAGCTCTCCCTTCTTGGTTCCTAATGTTCTTACATAGAATAAACCTTTCTATGGGAACTTACCTGCTAGGATGTATACTAAATATGAGGTCATGTAGAATTTTTAGGTCTTCTTTACTACCGTGAACTGATTGTGCAAATTATTACTTATTAGTTTTTCCCAGTGGAACTTGGCATTACCTCAGAGGATCTCTTTCACAAAATAGAACATCCATTCTTGGAAAAAGGTGGCAGTAGACAGTCCCATTACTCTACTCAAGAGCATGACCAAGTCATGATATTCTTCCAAGAAATAACTCCTACATAATGTATGAGGTACTTTATTGGCACTACCTCTCTTATCCTTTAGTCATGATTGGTTTATCGTTCTCTTGCACCCAAGAGGATCTTGTTTCCATATTTGTTGGGAAAATTCCTTTTCAACATCCTCCATCTCCTCAAAGTTCAGGATACCAAATGTCTTGTCAATAGATTTGGTAGAAAATTCCACCAGTACCCTTCCATCTTTGGCAATTATTTTCTCGGTACCGGCATGGTAACATTCTCAATGAGTCATTACTAGTTCTGGAGTGACTAGTGTAGGAGGAAAGTCTGCTACCTTTGCAAGACCACTTTCTTTTATTCTTAGGGCCTCCTTTTTAGTGGTACTGATCATTACTCTTTGCTTGAATTCATCTATGTTTACATGCCCAAGGTTGGTGTCATAGATTTTGTCCTAGTTGGACATGATCTTAGAGGTGCATTCTACCCCATGAAATTGGTACTTCATCTTTTCTTTCTCTTCTTTCCCCCTAGGATCTCGTGTGGGCTTCTTTCCTTTGTCAACCTTTCCCACAAGTTTCATTGATGGTCCCTTAGCAAGTTCCATAAATCCTGCACCCAAAGAGTGCAGCAAGTGTAATGACAAATTAAGGAGATGAATGTTAGTTAAATCCTACAAATCCACTGTTAGATCCATTTATACACCTTTAGAAAATCATGACATTCATCACTGTTTACTATTTGAAACTCATTTGGACCATTTGTAGGAATACAGGTTTGGGGATGTGGGCTTCCCCTCTATGAAATCCACCATGATGAAATCTATTGAGGAATGGCACTGGGGACACAGAATCCCACAAATGGTGACCCGATAGCTAATTCTTGCATCACAGGCTTGATGAGAAAATTCCTTTTGAAATGATTGGGCATGTGCAAAAATAGGTGATGAGGCACCGGAGGTTGTTTTCCTCTACCAAATTGATCCTTTCTATCTCATGTGAGTGCGAGGGATGTGAGAATGGTGGGGTGGAAAGCTTCTAAGGATTGACTACTAGATAATTTCATTGGGTAGATGACATCCTGCATGTGGAGTTTTGTATAGCGTTACCTGCAAAACATTCTATCTTAGTAGATTTTTCTATGAACATCTTTCACATGTGTATAGGGTGCCCCTTAGCTGATTCAGTCCAAAGACTTGGTCACTTTGAGAGGTGTAGGGATTGGAAAAGTAGAAGATGCATAATGGAGGGTTGTATAAGTTTCATCGATAAAGAACAACCCTACAAGGATGGTGTTCCAACAGCAACGACCCGTGTAATAGGACCCGATGAAGAGGCTTGCTAGTTAGTTTGGTACTTGTGTGTTTTATATAGATGACATTGGTGGGCTTCAGGTCTAAGCGGCGATCAAGTAGTGAAACTTCATTGTAGAGGAGTGGCGCTGAGATGATGGCCTTCTATGACTAGTGGTCCGTGGGAGTGGACCTACAAAAGTCACCCATCCCAAAATTTTGTGTTGATGATCATAAGGTTTCACCTTTTAGGAAGTATAGTGCATGGGTCCCACAAGGTGGGGAGGCACAGGTGTTTTTTCATTGTGAAAAAATAGCAAGGTGGGAGCGACCCATAGGCAGCAGCTCGCAGAGGTGGACCCCTAAGGGTTTCCCATCCTAAGGTTTTGCTAACAAACTTTAAGGTTCATTCTTTTGAGAAACATAACCAACGGGACCCGCAAGGTAAAAAGGTGATGATTCTTTGCCACTAAAAGCGGTCAAGGGGTAACGGCCTCCCTAGGGAGCGGCCCACCCTCAGAGGCTCGCATCGGGTCAATGGACTGATTTATTGGAACCAAAACTTAGCTCAATGTTCTTGGGGCAATAGTCAATGTGCGGTCTGCAAAGTGGGTTTACCTGATAAGTTAGTCGTTAGGAACAACATTCGTTCAATATACCTCCCACACCAGAATCCCGCAAGGATGAACCCACAAGACAATGAAGATTTGGTGATTTTCCTAAGGAAATTTTAGGCTTTGAGTCCAATATGAATGTGAGATTGGGGCAGCAGGCAACCTTACAGATTTCGTCATTAGATAATGGCTATAGCAGGGTGGAATTCTGCACAAAGGGTTGTGAGAGCACTTTAGATTAACCTAAGGTATTTCTTTGCCTTGACAATGTTTGAGCAGGAACCAAGGGTTGCAAAAGATGTTATCGATCCCATCGTCCTAAACGGTGCTTCTAGGAGGAAATCCCCAACTCAAGATTAGTGATGATAATATCGCCCAACAGCCCAGGGTTTGATTTCATGGTGTCCTAGAATTTTTAATTCATTTACTCAAAATCCATAATCAATCTTTGTGAATCAAAGCTACAGTGGCAGAAAAAACTCATCTTAATCACTATTGTGCGTCGTTGCAATTTGATCGCTTGAGATTTCTCCCACGCTTTTAAATGGTCTTCTCTTCTCCTCAAAATTTCAAATTGGTTGAGTGAAAATGACATGAGTGGCGATGAGTTTTTATAGACTAAGGTGCATTAATGGTAGTATTAACTCTATAGTATAATGATAGCTGGGTAGGTGAGGGTTGTGGAAACCCATGTCAGTGAGGACATTCAATGAAGATTCAGATGATGAAAGTTAGTGCAGATCCTACCATGTGGGTGGATGTGGCCCGAAGGATGTAAATCATGACAGAGTGGGGATGGTGACCCACCAAGGGAGGCTTGCATTTGCGGGTCTACCGGGTGTAATGGATTCTATGACCAAGGTTGAATGGAAGCCTACAACAAAAACTCTACATGGGCTCGAGACTTAGTGAATTTTTGGTAGGTGAACTTGGCCAAGATTAACTTAATGATTTTAGGCATATGACCAATTTAAGATCAAAAATAGGGGTGCACAAAATGAGGCAAAAAAAAAATGACTCGACAAAAGTGAAAAAAGGAAAGCGGGTCCCCGATCTGAATGGGGCGTGTATGCTATAGGAACAACACATCCATTCACATAAATGAGTACATGATATGTACATAGCTCCTCTGAGCTTCATCTGGAAATAGCTATACAAACTAGTCTTGATGTTGTTGCATCGATGCATACATTCTAAATGTCCCTGCTTGTTGGTGCAAAAACTCTAGTTGTCCCCGATACTAGTACAAACATATGCAAACCTTCGTCGCCAACTAATGAGGAGAAGCATCACTAAAATGCTTTTTTGCCAAACACGGGCTCATATGTGGTCTATTGCACATCTATCATTCAATAGATGGCCCTACCCTTCAACGAAGAGATTGGCTAGTAAACCTTGTATCAATAGGCAATCTAAGCTTAGTGTTGTGTCCCACAAACTAGAACCTATGCATACAATAGCTACTCCTACAAGTATGAAAATCCTAAACTAGAACACAAACAAGGAACACAATGAATCGACAATGTAAACAATGGCTCCTTACACTACTTCGAATGAAGGTCATCTTATTCACATACACCCCTACAGCTCGGTTTGGATCTTGACCATTCATATACTATGCTTAGGTAATTTCCTTCCCTATGTAATCCCTAACCTCATAAATAACCTATTTCCCTTTCCAAAGACTATGATATCTTATGGATTTTCCCATCCTTGGTATAATATAAGAGTTTTCCTAGTCCACTAGTTAACTTAACATAGACAACCATTCACTACAAAACTAATCTAGTTCCAAGTATAACTTTACAATCTAGAGAGTAGCTATATAAGCTTCTTCTATTCATAGTTTAATTATTCATAAATGGCAGACTCTAATCAGTATTATATCATACTAATATGTGGTTCTCATTGAGAGATTAGCCACATCAGTGATTGACCTCAATCGAAGCATAATCATAGCAATAGATGCTTCCCTTTGAGAGTGTAACCCTTTTAGTAAAAGAGCTATTCAAAGTAGAGTCTTGTCAACAATGTGACTTCATTTTAAGATTGTAAATTAATTAACCAAGTAGCTACTCTAACTCATTAGGTAATCTCACTTACGTTTCCAAACATATATAATTCTATAAACTCAAGTGATTTACACGACCGCATGAGCGAGTCTTAATCTTAATATTCCCTCCTCAATATTAGGATAAACAATCCTAGGAGTAGGCATTATCTATCCTAGTTAAATCAATAGCCTAGCAAAGAGTAAAACTTATGCCACTCATGTTTAATCATATCTATTATGTAACACTTATGTTAAACACAAACCTCTTATTATGGAGTGCATACAAGCATATCATAAAAATAGCATAATAGCTTCTAATTCCTTTTCCAAGCATTACTATTTTCCCTATGCAAGAACTCATAATAGAAAATTCAAAGCAATCATGGATAACAATCCTTCAAAAGTTAAAACAATAAAAGAATAAATATCCTCATGCCTATTTTCTCTTATCCAATTGATTCACTGTAAATCAATTTCCCACAGTAGAAACTAGCTTATACTTGACTCCTTTAGTTATGCCATAGTAATCTCCCTCTCTCAAGTTGATAATGTACTTCACTCCAAATGCTAATACTCTCACAAATATTCATAGCTCTCTCTCATAGATTAAATATAATATTGTAGAGATGAATTGCAGAGAAGAATGTATGAAATATTGAGCATAATGCATATGGGATGCATCCCAAATAAGTGAGTTTTCTCTACTATTTATACAATAGAAAATACACTTCCCATCCTACAGAATAGGTATGAGTGTTAACATCAAACACCATGCATGGCTACTCATTCAACTTAGCTAAAAGGTGGTGCACTAAGAAGAACATACTCAGCAAAATAGTGCTACAGGTTGACCTCTTTTGATGACAACAATGAAAGACTATTTTAAAATAGTACATGATGATAAAGTGTAATTCGAATTGCTCACAATGAACATCTATAGTGAATAGGATTCATAAGGTGGCACCAAGATAAAATATCTCTCCCAACAATATGTGGGTTAACTATATATATTTGAATCATTGAATATCAAATATGTGACACACAAATCAAATCGACTTAGTCCCGTATGAGTCGACTCTCTTTATTTATCAAATTGACCAATTCATTGACTTGGTGTTCAACCTCATTATTTATTGTTTGATATTTACCAATGACAAGGCATTAATGAGTTTACTAAGTCAAGTTTATTCCCAACTAAGGCGTTGACTAAGTCTCCTCCATATATCAACTTAATGCTATGAATTACTTTGTAGTATTCTTGTTCCTTTATGTGTGGACACCATGAGTAATACTAGGCCTCACAAAGTATAGTCACAAGTATAATATACATGGCCTATGTTTATGTTAATAAACCAGCCTTAAAGCTTTGTATAACTAAATCAACTCCCAAGCAATAGAGAATTGGCTTCAAAAGCTTCCTATATCTATGTGTTGTCTTCTATTGTATCTTCAACACTCAAATGATAATGCATGGCCTCCACTATGATGATTTTCCTAATGCATCCTTATATACTATCATAAATTGATTTTATCCTCCATGCTTTATGTGTTACCATAAATGCACTAAGGTGTGGCTTTGTATGTTGTATACTTAGCACGTAGCTTCATTGACTTACCCCTTATCTTTGTGCATAGCACTTTATTCAACTATTCGCCTAAGTTCATATATATATATTGGCCTCTAATCATTATGTTTTCTAATTTACCTATAAGCATATATTCATATATACACATAAATATATGTTTATATATATATATAGACATATATATAAGTCATAAATAGCTTTAATGCTACATATTTTATATATATGTATATCCGTATATATATACTAATATATATTTCATGTCAAACAAGTATAAACACATTTGATATACGAATGAAAAAAATGAGTAAACATTCTCATAACAATAATAATATATATTATATTTATATATATATACACACTCCTTTATTAAGAATTTACCCTTATGTGTGTCTTTGTATATATATTATATAGCAACACGATAGTCAAATGATCTATTCTATATTCGAATGATTATGACCTCGTGACTATATTCACACAAGTATCATAATAAAAATTTCTATATATGTATATCTATACATATTTTGTCATACTTGTATGGACATCCCATTATATCCATCGTATGTGTATGTCGATATATGCATATGTATGCATATATCCCAATTACTTATTCAACCATACAGTCACGAATAGTAACATAAGGAAGAACTCATAGGCTCAAATAGATAAACATCATCCAAGCATGCATTCAATAGTAATCAAGACTCTTACTAATGTAGACACATCAAAATAAGGATGACTTACTAATTACCAACTCAATGACTAGACTCAACCTTACTATTGTGAGTGTGTGTATAAGCTCGGATAGGTTACGTTACTGGTTATTTGACCAATCACTTCTCCTGGGTGATACTTCCCCTCCACCTAGAGGAATGAACCTATCCCTGCAACCAAATCAGCACACTTGAAATGGTAGTTATATTTTCACAATGAATCCATATGCATCATAAATTAAGCATATTCATAAAGCAATAAATGGAAACATATTGACTTTTCAAAGCTATATTAATCATTTATCAATACTTTCACATAATACCTATTCCAGTATTCTATTCTTTAAGCAAGAATATCAATCTCATCATTTCATTTACCATCTTGTTTACCCATGAAGGTAAAAGTAAAGCAGTGATAACAAGACGGGGTGAAACATGGATAGTATATTCTTGTACAATGATATGCAATCAGTTCCATTGAGAGAATCTTTCCAGTGTTATGAAAATGATGTGCAAACAATTTCCTTGAGATACTTCAGTTACAGGGGTATGGTAATAGTGCAAGTGTAATAATAGGTATGATAGTGGTATGGTGATAGTTATATGCATGACATTGAAAATGATATGGTGATAGGGGTCTTAACCACATTGATAGTGATATGAATGATATTGATTTTGGTAAAATTGTTCTATGTTTTTTTGTCCAAAAAATATTTCATATTTCAATCGTTGTGTGTAGACAAGCTAACGTTTCCTAGCTTTCCATGGTAGTATACCTATTTTACGGAGGGATTATGCAATCCTTTGTATTTGATGTCAAAGGGGGGGGGTGATGATATATTTGCAAGAAAGGGTTTTCTATCAATGACAAAGGGGGAGTTTGTTGATGTTTTCCATTGATGTCAAAAGAAACAAAGGAAATGAAGTTTGTCATTGGTCTCAAAGGTAGTGTTGATGTAACATGCAAAGGTACTTGTTCTTGTTCCTTCATTTCATGGTTTTGATGCAAACCTTAATTTCTCAATGGTGATGCAAAAGAGTGCCAAAGGTCAATGGTGATATAAAAGGTGTATTTATCCTTTTTTGTCATATTTATGATAGAGTTGCTTCATTTCAAATTGATTTCATTATTGATCATTCAGAAGTATATAATACGGTTATTTTTTATTCAACATGGATTCTTCTTTTCACAAGAAACCTTCATCATAACACAAATTGTAATCTTTCAAAAATCAGATCATGTATTCAATGGATAGTTTTGCATTAAAGCATGAGTGATATGGGTAGAGACTAAAGAATCATTGTCATTTGAGCCTCAAAAATTTGCAAATTTCTTGGTGTTTATGAGGATTATGGTTGTCTTTTATTGAATACCTTTCAACAAGATTAACATTTTTTCCACTTCATATTATCTATTTCAAAGACTTCCATAGTGCAAAGTAATATGGTGGTAATCCCATTTCAATATTTTTGGTTATTGAACTTTCCATACTTCATAACCTAAAATATTAAGCATATCTAAAACCCTAAGAGTCTTGAAGACCTAGGGTTTAATTATTTTGAAGGTCATCAATGTAAAGTTACCTTTATGTTATATTTGATTGTTGACTTGTTATAAATGGTGGAAAGTCGCTAAAGTGACAACTTAAGGATTTAAGCCCATTGGAAAACTGACTCCCACTCTTGGTGTAACTGGCTTGATAGGTTAAAGACGTGTTTTACCACCCAAAGTAAGATCAATGGCCATTTTTAAATTAATGAATTTGTGGATGTTGAAGATAAAAGGTCATCATTTAATGTTGGAGAACGGTTACTCCACAAGCCTTCATGTTGATGGGCATATGGGTGGCATTTCCCTTGTTTCAATTACACATAGCTTAGTAACTATATGGCGACAACAATTAAATGTGTATGACTGTCAGTTATTTGAGTGCATTTCAACTGAGGTTTGGACTCTATGAGAGTGATTCGAAGACTATGATACCATGGTTTTGTCAAGATAATGCATAGTGAGGGAGATTTGAATAAAAAATTTTAAAAGAGTAATATGGTGTCACTGTATGACAACATTCATGAAGTGTATTTTTCTTTGCATAGATTAATGTAATATGAATGAGATCACAGGTATATGGAGTTTGATTTTAAGTCAAGATGTGTGCAGAGAATGTGTAAATTTCTATATGATTGAAGTCTAACATTGTCTAAGGTTGATCATCATGACAGGGGACATGTGGTTGTGTAAGAGTTATTTTGTGTTTTCTATTAGATCGTTCAAAGAAGGTTACAGTCAAGATGTATGTAGAGGTTATGTGAGTTTATTATCCATATATATATATAAGTTTTAACCTTGTTTGTGTTTGTTGAGATAAGGGGATTCTTGTAAAAGAAGTGATTATCCATGTATGAAAGGTTAAGTGTTAATTGTATGTTTGTCAAATAGGGGAAATTAATGATCTGAAGCATATTATAAATAGACTAGTACTTTATATATTTCTTCTTCATTACTCATTGGAGTTGGTGCTCCTAGACATATTTTATTTAGTGAGAATTTAGTTAGTGAGACCTAATGGTGAACAAATTGTGATGATTGGATTCGTTCTTCAAATCCAACCAACTCACACAGTGTTTTTAGGGTAAAAACACAAATTTGTGTTACATTTTATAAAGGAAATAGCCAAAACTAATCCAACTTTTAAACTTGAATCATTAAAAAGTGTCATATATGTTTTGAATTTTGAAATAATGAAAAACTAATAAAATATGTACTTTTTAGTATATTTTATGTTTGTATTTTTTTGAAAAAATTAAAAAATTATTAGAATATAGTTTTTTTATAAATTTACACTACAATTTTGGTGTTGAAAATTGAAGCTACATGAGACGTTAATCTTTATATAGTAAATTTTAATATTTTTCCTTCAAAAATTTTGTGTATTTATAACTTTGAACTTTAGTACATGGATTTTTTTTTTCAATTTTGATAAATATATATTTTTAGATGAATATTAAAATGGGTGTGTACTGAAACACAAATGTTTCTATTTGAAATCAACTTTTATATTGATTATTTATCTGAAATAAAATAAAAATTATGTCATCTTGATACAGATTCTTTTATCTAGTGCATCATATTTTTTTATTTTTTTTTAATAAGTTTTAGTATTTTTCTTGACATGGTAATTAACCTAATATTTTTGGGCTAATAACCTACTTTTAGTAAAAATAAAATATAAAATATAAATAATAGTTAAAATATTTAAATTTTTTTTTTTGAAAACTACACTTATGGATCTACAAAAGGGTATTTTTATATTTTCAAAAAAATATTATTTACATGACTAGGAGTTGTTGAAACATCAAGTTTTTCAAATAATTTATTTTTTTGGTAAATTTCCTTCAAAGTGGTGCTACATATGCATTTATCTACCAATTTTAGTTTGAAAAGTTGTGGACATATACAACTTAGCTAGAATGATTCTTACTAGATAATATGTTTGACCAAAAATTGATTTTTAGTTAGAAATACTTAAATTCAATTGTGTTGATAAGTTGGCTGAAAGTGTGACAGAACTCTGTACTTTTACCCTTTTCCCTTTCTAAGGTTTTTCACTTATAAATCTTTTTTTCATGGTGATCTTTACATGTTTTTGTTGAATTTGTGCTTCTCAAATGTTGTTAAATTGCTTTATTTTTTATACATCACTAATTCACCCTCTCCCCCCCCGCACCTCTTAGTGATAGTGAGTATTCCTACACAATCATTTCCATCGATTACTCCAATCCAACTAATTAATATATCCCTTTCTATCAATTATTCCAATTGCACTGATTATTAAATTCAATCCCACTAATTATCCAATCAATTCTCTTGATTGGATTGTTTAGTTCAGTTTGTAGATTTTAAGTGATCAGAGAAAAACCTAGCCAATATATCTCCTTTATATTGATGCAAATAAGAGGAAAAATTTTCTTACAAATCAAGCACAACACAATTCCTTAAAATGTACAATTAACAGCACCTCTCCTAGATGCAAAGATACAATAATATGTTTCTTCTAGAATCAACTTGCTGCTATGAAATAATATATGTTGCACAAGAACGATCTGCTACTCCAAAATACTAATCCTTCTCAATGAACTCGATTGATTAACTTGATTTTGAATGAATGAAGGGTGAATTACATTTATAAGCAACCAAATGAATTCACACCTCTTCACCAAAAGAGGTCGGTGTCTAGAAAAGACGTCTTTTATGGAGAGGCATGATTTTCTAGAAGAATTCGGCCCTTGATTAAAATATATTTTAATCATTAAATAAAATCATTTCATTTATTTAACACTTTAATATTTGTCTTTATTTAATGAATCACCTTTTCATAATCGTATAAATTTAAATAGCTTATGCTATATTTAAATTTATTATTCACAATTGAATCTGGAAGTATGAGACCCAATGTTGTTTTATCATCAACAGTCCCTCTCAGCTAGAGAGGAATACTTCCAACTACACAAGGCATATCACCTCAATGTGATGTAAATCAACATGGCTACATATATGTGAGAAAAGAGCTTATCACCTCATCGTGAAAGCATATCACCTCATTGTGATATCAAATATCACCTCATCATAATATCAACCATCATGGCTACCTTCATAGATGGTAAGTACAAGTGCTCATCACTCAATGTGATGTTGTCACCTCACCATGACTTTCACCATGGCTCCCCCAGAGGGTGAAACACAAGTACAAGTAAACCATCATGGACTCTCTCTCGTGATGTTTTCATGGACTCACACACATGACATCCACCATGGCTCTCCCAAAGGGTGGAATCAAGGGATTTCACCTCGAAAGAGAAGAACTCATTAACAAGGGATTTCACCCCAAAATTCTCTCACAAAGAAGAACTCATTAAAGAGGATCACTAATACTGAGACTCCTTCTCAGTTAAGGTTGTATTCTCCACCATACCAAGCTTATCTCGAAAGTACACAAACTTTATCCTAGAGAGAGGTTTGGTGAGAATGTCTTCCATCTACTCATCAGTGTTGATATACCTCAACTGTATAGATTTCCTCAATACCATATCTCTGATATAATGGTATTTAATCTCAACATGCTTTGTTCTATCATGAAACACAAGATTGATAGAAAGCTTCACACAGCTCTGGCTATCACAATGAATGATAGTAGGATCCATTGATTGACCAAACAATCCTACAAGGAGCTTACGAAGCCACACTGCTTCACGAGTTGCCACACAAGCTGCAATGTACTATGCCTCTATTGTACTTAATGCTACTGAAGACTGCTTCCTGTTGCACCAGGATATCATGGCAGATCCCAAACTGAAGCAAAAACCAGAGGTACTTTTTCGATCTATGACACACCCTACCCAATTAGAATCAGTAAAACCATCCAGCTCCAAATCCACACCTGTAAAATATTTCAATCCATATCCAACTGTGCCATGCAAGTATCTTAGGATATGTTTAGCTACAACAAGATGTATCTGCCTTGGTTCACACATAAACTGGCTAAGTGCACTCACTGCATAATAGATGTCTGGTCTAGTGTTAACTAAATACATCAATAAACCAATCAGCTACCTATACATCATAGAATCCACCAGTTATGAACTAGCAACAACTTCTTTCAACTTATGTAAATTTGTCTCCATAGGTGTAGACATAGGTTTGCAATCAATCATACCAAACCTCTTAAAAATTTCAATAGTATACTTGCCTTGACTTAGAATCATTTCATCTAGCTTTTGCCAAACTTCTAAGCCAAGAAAGCAATGCATGAGTCCAAGATTCTTCATCTCAAATTCAGAAGCTAACTCCTTCTTACATTTTAGAATCAAGTTCTCTTCTCCGATGATAATCAAGTCATCAACATACAGAACCAAAATCAATGCTTCACCATTTATCACCTTAAAGTAGAGGTTATAATTTTCATCATTCTTTGAGAAACCCAAACTCAACAGGTAATGATCAATCCTTTCGTACCAAGAACAAGGAGCCTGCTTAAGACCATACAAGGCCTTCTTCAGCTTGCAAACATGAGACTCCTTCCCATGTAACTCAAAACCATTGGGCTGCTCAATGTAAACCTCTTCTTCTATGAAACCATTAATAAAGGTTATCTTTACATCCATTTGGTGAATATTCCATCCTCTATATGGTACAATTGTAATGATGGTTCTGACAGAAGTATAACGAGCCACAGGAGAAAAGGTTTCTTCATAGTCAACTCCCTCTTTTTGTGAGAACCCTCTAGCCAAAAATCTTGCCTTATACTTCTCAATGCTCCCATCAACCGCATGCTTGATTTTGAAGAGCCATTTAGAAGACACCACGGATTTGCCTTCAGGTCTAGGAACAATATCCCAAACATCATTCTTAAGTATGGATTGATACTCCTCAGTCATAGAATCTTTCCAAACTTGTTGACTAGAAGCTTCTTCAACATTTGAAGGCTCTGACTAAATGATATGACTCATCAAGGCTACATAACCGGAGAACTTATGAGGTCTCTTACTTTCTCTGAAAGTTCCTCTTGGGGCTGCAAAACTTTCTACCTCCTGCATAATCTTCCTAGCCTAGAGATGTCTCTTCTTTCCAATCACAATATCTGTAGGCCCTCAGTAGGCTCCAAGGGTTCAACTGGATGACAATTTTCTTGAGGTTCTAGAACCTCCATCTGAATTTCAGGAATATGGTCAACTTCCATATCCTGAGGAGGATCTTCTTCATCAATCTCCATATGAGATCCCTTGGATCTTCTGAATGCAACATCCTCCTCAAATGTGACATCTCTACCGATCTCAATAGTCTTCTGACCTCGAATGTAGATTATGTAAGCTTTAGAAGTCTCGCTATAGCCTACCAAATATTCCCTTCTTTCCAAAAGGTTCTAATTTTGTCCTCTTTTCCTTAGGTATATGAATGTACACTAGACACCCAAAGATCCTCAAATGACTTACTTCAGGTTTCACCCCAGAGAATGCTTCTTCAGTAGTAATATTCTCCAAGATTTTGTGAGGACTTCTACTCTATACATAGACTATAGTCCTGGATGCTTCAGCCCAAAGAGAAATTTGTAGGTCTTGGTCATGAAGCATGGCTTCTACAATAGTTTTGTTCTTCCTTTCTGCAACAACGTTCTATTGAGGATTATAAGGAATGCTAAGCTCCCTCTTAATCCCTACTTCAGTGCAAAAGTTACAAAAAATAATAGAAGTGTATTCTCCTCTGTTATGAGATCTCAACACCTTGATCCTCTTCCCAGACATATTCTCCACCTGAGCTTTGAATTCTCTGAATCTATCTAATACTTCCTCAGATTATATAGACCTTAAGAAATAGATCCAAGTCTTTCTAGAGTAGTCATCAATAAAAATAATGTAATACAAGAAACCACTCAAAGATGCAACATACATTGGACCACATAAGTCAGAATGAATAAGATCTAAGATACATTTGGATCTACTTTCACTATTATGGAATGGACCTTTTTTATTCTTACCCAAAGTGTATCCTTTTCAGGATCCTTCATGCTTCTAGTTGAACTTAAGGAGACCCATGACCATTTTCTCCATAACTAGTAGTGCTCGAAAGTGAAGGCGACCCAATCTTCGATGCCAAAGATCACCTAAACTTGCGGATTCATGTACTAGATCCTAAATGGGGCACATGCAAAGCTTGTAGAGACACCCATGTCTAACTCCAACCATCTTGGTAGTCTTGAAGTTAGAGTTCTTTACCCATATGAGAACTTTTCCTTCAGAAAAGGCAACCTGATAACCCTTGTCTTCCAAGGTTGATATGGAAACAAGGTTCTGCTTGATGCCTGGAATGAATAGAACATCATCCAACTATAAATAATTTCCAGAAACCAAATGTAGAGATGAAGTCCCAACTCCTTTAATCGAGTAACTAGCATCATCTCCAATAATAACCTATTCGTTAGAATCTTTTAGGACCAAATCAGATAGATGTTCCCTGAATCCAGTGATGTGGTGAGAGGCACCACTATCTATCAACCAGGTGTTGGTGTCGGTAGATACATTACTTGATAAAGTTGAATAGAACAGGTATTCACTTGAATCCTTCTACATAGAGGCTTCATTTACATTAGCAAAGGCAGCCTACTACTCAGGCCTGGAAGGACATTCCTTTGCAAAATGACCATACTTGTCACATAGAAAAAATTGGACCTTGGAGAGGTCCCTCTTCTTCTTAAATGCGGGGCCATCATTAGCTCCTCTAGCTTTGTTCCTTTTGAAATACCATTTCTTCCCACCTTTCTTCTTTGAGGATTGAGTGGCAAGAACATGAAGATCTTCATTGGCAGAAATTTTCCCAATACCTTTTGCAGCCAGCCTAGACTCTTCTTGAATGCAATCTGCCCTCAAGCGATCAAACTTGGGAAGCTTCAATCTCGCACTAATTCCCTAAATATAACTCCCAGGATGAGGGGAGACCATTCAGAGCTAGCATGGTTAGATCCTTGCTATCAACCACATGCCCAATAGATGAGAGTTGATCTCTCAATTTGGTTATTCTCATAAAGTAGGCAATGATAGTTTCTCCCTTTGCCATCTTCAAGTGATGAATTTTTTGCTTCAGTGGAAGAGCCTGGCTGGTGTTGTTGATCTCATACATCTCCTCTAGGGTTTTGAACATCTCTTTCATAGTCCTCAACTTGGAGACGATAGGAACAATATGATCCTTCACAGAATCAACCAACATTTTCTTTGCCCTAGTATCTTTCTTCTTCCATAGAGACTTTTCTTCCTCTTTCGTAGGCTCAAGGGCAAAGCTCTCCACAAACTCTGCCAATTCGCTTTCCTCCAAGGTGAGCATGATCCTGAATCTCCACGAGGTGAAGTTTGATGCTCCCTCAAGCCTATCCTTGACCTTAAGACCATTCACCATCTTGAAAAGTGAATGAAGATATGAAAATTCAACAAGGTAAGGCTAATAAATACAAATCTGATTAGGATCCTCTTCAAACCCGCTCTAATACCATGTAGATTTTAAGCGATCAGAGAAAAACCCAACCAATATATCTCCTTTATATTGATACAAATAAGAGCAGAAATCTGCTTACAAATCAGGCACAACACAATTCCTTAAGATGTACAATGAACAACACCTCTCCTAGATGCAAAGATACAATAATATGTTTCTTCTAGAATCAACTTGCTGCTATGAAATAATATTTGCTTCACAAGATTCATCTGCTGCTCCAAAATACTAATCCTTCTCAATGAACTTGATTGATTAGCTTGATGCTGAATGAATGAAGGGTGACTTGAATTTATAAGCAACCAAATGAATTCGCACCTCTTCACCAAAAGAGTCGGCCTCTAGAAAAGATATCTTTTTTGGAGAGGCGTGATTTTCTAGAAGAAGTCATCCCTTGATTAAAATATATTTAATCATTAAATAAAATCATTTCATTTATTTAACACTTTAATATTTGTCTTTATTTAATGAAGCACCTTTTCATAATCGTATAAATTTAAATAGTTTATGCTATATTTAAATTTATTATTCACAATCGAATCTGGAAGTATGAGACCCGATGCTATTTTATCATCAACACAGTTAACTACTCAATATGTTTCCTCCCAATAAACATTGACCGTTGATCTTGATCTTTGATCTTTGCATCTAGATTGTTTATTTGAAATAAGTATTTCTATAAAATAATCCTACTCACATTTTTGGCTAACCACGAATTCCTAATATTTGTCATTCCTCATCATTCAACAACATTCTTGATTTTGAAGCAAAGAAGCACATACAAAATTAGAGAGCCACATTCAAGGAGACAAATAGATAGAGACAATGAAGGTAAATCAAAAATAGCTTGGAAAGGAAGGTAAATTGGTATTAGTTTTTACATTTCTATGTTGCTTTCATTCTTCATTTAATAGATTTGATTTGAGCTTAGCATTTGAATTCATAATTTTATTGGTGTAGACACATAAAATTGACCTAGGCCTGCAAACTTTATCTTTCTATATTTCTTCTCAGCATAATTAAAATATTGAATTATGTCTTATAGTCCAAATTCAACTATTAATTAAATAATTCTTAAGTATTTAATTAATTCATATCTTTTATTCCTCCTGACTATTTAAATAAATAAATTACATTTATTTCATTTAAATATGTCGCTAATTTCTTATGTCTCTCTATAATTAAATAAATTTCTAAATTTATTTGATTATCATTTATCTATTATTTCTTCCTAATTATTTAAATAAATAAATTTTATTTATTTAATTAAATGTATCATTAATTCCTTATGTCTTCTTATAATTAAATAAATTCCTATGATTTATTTAATTATTTAATGATATCAAGTATCCACAATCCATATCAATTATTGTCCACCTTGTCTATTTTCTCCACAATTAAATTATTATTATTAATTATTTAATTATCTTATTGACTTTTCCCTAAATTTGAACAAAGTCATTTATTTAAATTTCTCACTTTCTATTTTCTCACCAAGTAAATAATTTGAAATAAGTACTTAGTGTCACATGACCCCACCACTTTTGAATTAAATTAATTTTTAATTCAAAAGGTCAACATCACCTCTTGAATCAAATAATTTTAAATTCTTATTTGATTCTCCACCAACCTCTTTTTTTGTGCCCAATATCTCCTTGTCACATGCATTCTTGACCTTTGATTTTATTTTCACAAAATCAAATCTAAGCCCTTCATTTCAAATTTTAACCTAAGTTTTCCCTAACCCTATTTCATACTACAACTTTCAATCTTGTCCATTGATTAAGACATCTTATTGACATCCAATCTCAACCATCAATCCAAATCAGACCTTTCTTATAAATCAACCCTCTCATAAGCCATTTGGGGGTTCGATTCTTCAAGCATCCTTATGTTGTCAAAATCATTCTTGAATCTTTCATCTATCTCTATCTATCATCCTTCATCTATCACCCTCATCATATCGTTATGTTGTTAATTTGAGCAACCAACATACCAAATCAATAGATTCATTCAACCATCATTTGCATCTATTTGAGGTATTGAAGATTTGGATTAGGTAATGCATATTATTGTTCTATCATTTCTTATTTATCCAAATTTTTCGTATACATTTTGGTGAACCTAACATGAACCCCCTAACTAATTTTTGGCTCAATATTTTAACAAATTTTGAGGAATTTTGGAGTTGGATCCTTTTTGTTGCAGGTTTTGCATCATTTTGGGTCAAAACCCTAGATTTCAAAGATTTGATGATATCTCTCAAACAACTGCGTATTTTATCAAAAAAATATTCTATAGGTTGGGGACAATATCAAGAGCTTTCAGTCCAAAAATCAGATTTTCTGGAAGTTTTTTTAATTTCTTATAAAAAATTGTTTTTTTTTATGAAAAAACAATTTTGAGAGAAAATTAGTGAATTGTTCAGATATTTTTATATTTCTGAAAATCTCTATGAATTATAATAGGGATTTGTTCTTTATGTTTTTAATTTGGATGAAAAATAATTAGACAAAAAATGGATCTTTAAAAATTAGGGTTTTACAAATATTTGCTTATATCTCACAATCAAAATCAAAATTTTTGCACCTGTTTTGAATTTTTTCATAATTTTTTAATGATTTTTAATGAAAAAATAATTTTGGGTGCAAATCAACAATTTTTTCATATTTCTTTACATTTTTGGAAAGCTCTAGAAATTTCAATAATGGTCTATTCTCTGTGTTTTTATTTTGATGCAAAAAACATTTCCAAATATCAAATTTGTCTTGACTAGCTAACCCTCTAATATTAGTGATCGATTATCTTGTTAAGGTTTTGGCTTTGTTATTGGTTTTGTGAATGTGCAGAAAAATAAACACCTCAAAAGAAAAATTGGATTAAGTGGACAAAAATTTGGAGCTAAATAAAGTCTAGGTGCACACATTCCATCTTTCATCTCTAATAATTGCTTGTCAACACACTTCAATTTGGGGCTTAAAACAGAAATCTTGTTTGCAATCACACTTTGAAATTGGACTTAAAAAGAACCATTGTCTTCCATCACACATTTTGGATTTGGGTTAAAAATAACAAGTGCTTCCATTGTTTGTTTACACACATTTCATTTCTAAGGGAAATTAATCACTACGAGTGTTAATCAAGTGTGTGTGTGGTTAAAAGCACCACACTTGGTTCGCTTTTGTCATACCCTTCTCAAGAGGCGTACTTGGAGCACACACCCCTCCAAGGGATGACCTCAATCAAGATGTGAATCCAAAGACACACCTCTTTGGGAATTTAAATATTGTCACTCTTGGCTAAGCCCCAAAGAACTTTATTCCTTTGGGAAGTGAAGGTGAAGGGTGGGTTACCTCTTTCTCCTAACTATGTGGCAAGATTTTTCTTTCAAATCATCCCTAATCAACCTTTTGCATCCTAGCTTAAGACCTAATTGGCCATACCCACTTGACTAAAATTAGGCTTGTTTTTTTGTGTTCAAGTGTTTTCTTAATCATAATATTTAACCTTGAAAGAAAAATTTATCATTGTGTTTGGTGTGTGTGTTCATGCATTTCAATGTGAGATCTTGTGTTTTATATTGCCCAAGTCAAACTTCCAATAAACACTTGCCACATCATTCAAATCATCCAATCTTTTTATTCCACATCATATCCTAATCATCATCATCTCTTTAATCCAATCAACATCATTTTACACCATGCCAACATTAGAAAACCTAGTACCCTAATTCCAAGACCTCCTTCAATCACTTTATCAAGCACCACAACCCTTAGACCAACAAATTATATAGGGCTCCAAGGCCTCATCCAATGATTTTAACTTCAAACAAACCAATCATTGCAAACACAACAACTCATAGCACAAGCCCAATACCTCATGGCCACATGTCAAATCCAACAAGCGCAACATCAAGTCCAATCACCACATCAAAAAATTTCACATCAATCCAATTTATCACCTATATCATTATATCAACCTCATCCATCCATATATCATGTTACCCCTTCATCAACTTATCACACCTCTTCTAATGTCAACCCTTATCCATATCAATCCACCTCTCAACAATCATTATCCTATGCAACCCCTCCATCATTATCACAACAAAAAATCATACCCCAACAAGTCCAAACACCATTTCAACCTCAACACATTCAACCACAATCCTATGTGTCACCTTCATCATCATTCCAACCTAACCCATATACCTACCATGTCAATTCCACATCAACATATCCACCTATATCACAACAATAAAATAGGATCCCAAGTCCACCTTGGCAACAAAATCAAGAGCCTTTCAATTCGCATGCTTCATTTGACAAGGGGAACACCAATCTAGTTCATGCGCCCTATGGCTTTATCATACCACCATCCAATCAAATACCTATCCCTAAGCCACCATGTCCTAGTCCTAATCCATTGGCCTCTCCACCTTCTAACTCATCAAACTCTTCATTGCCTCCACCATCATCTAATCCTCCATCAAATCTATGCCCTAAATTCAAAAATTTCAAAAGAAAACCTATTGCATTATCCAAATCCACCCATCCACCTACAAATGATTTTACCCAAGGGCTACTAGAAAGGAATAAAACATCACCATGTCATCAAACTCATATGGTTCAACCTACCAAAAAATCTTCAAACATCATTCCCATCCTTACAACCCCATCATGTATTCTCCCCCTTGAGCCTATTCAAGAGTCTCCCCTATTGAGCCCAGGTCAACCTCCATCATGTTTCCATGTTGTTGACCATCTAGAACATGTAAATCCTATTTAGGAATCATCCCCTTCCACTTCCATTCAAGCAACCCAAGAGGTATGTCAAGAGAATTATCCTAATCATGAGGAAACATTAACCCCTCATTCTAATCAAGATCTAGGCCTTTCTAATGATCCCACTCATAACATACTTGGTCCTACTTACGATCAATCTCCCCTCTATGATCTTACCTATGATCAAGAAGGCCATGATGATCCTCTTAGACAACTCTGTGCACTCCATGGTCAAGATCCTATCACTTCACCTATCCATGAGCAAGATATCCCAAATTCACCTTCACCTAGTCCTATCCATGATCCATCAACATCCACTTCCTTTGATGATACATATGCCTCCCAAGCACACATAGAAGATCAAAAAAATACCATGGATCTAAGTGAACACAATTCTAATCAAGATGCTAATGATCCTCCATCACCCACTATCAACCCCATTGCAAGTCCTCCATCATACCCTATTGTTCTTTCCACCCTCACTCATGAATGTTCTTATATTAACAACAACCATTATCGTCCCTTGCTTCATTTTCTCCATCCAATAAGTAACTCATGCCTAGTGTTCCACCTACACCTAGTCCCATTGTCCATTTCATACTCCAAAACATGAACTACCAAGGTAAAGATTTAGACCTTCATGAACAAGGTATTTTGGAGCCCATCCATGTCAAAGTCCCTCCATGCTCTTATGGTCTTGGAAATACACCCCAAGGAAAACAATATCAAGATGTTGGTACCTCCTCCATCCATCCTAAGTCCACCTCCTTCCATTATAAATCCTATCATACACCTAAAACATATGTTTCCATCCCTCCTCCATCATCCTACAAATTTCAAAAGCATGTGGCCATACACCTTCCACCATTGCTTCCAACTCCTAATATCCCTCTATCTAATCTACCTCTATTACTCCCAACACCTAATATCTCCATTATACAATCCCCTTATCCATCCATACATAACTCTTCTAAAAATCCTAATCATGACCAAGAAATGCACACATTGTCTAAACATGAAGCTTCCACTCATTCCTCCATACCCATGGGATTCAAAAACAAAAATTTCAATGCCTCTACCTATAAAGTAAAAAACCCTAAGGACCCTCATGCCTTAGGACATCAATACAAAAAGTCAAAGAAAAATCCATCTAAAAAGTTATATAAGCCCATACCTCCAAAATTAAAGGCCAAAACTAAAATGGTTTGGGTCCCTAAGAAAAAGGAAAGCAATTCAAATGAGGCATATACATCACAAAAATCCCAACCATATACTTCCACCTCACATTCCCACTCTATTCAATAATCTCATATTCCATCCCAAAAGCAAAATAAAAGTCATAAAAATACTAAGTCTATGTGGGTACCTAAAGCACTTCATCACCCATCTCCTAGGCAAACATCTCCATTGCTTCCTACACCCCATCCACATCAAAAGCTTCGACGTTTATCACAATATGTGCAATAATTGGTCATGGTTCCCTTCCATTTCACAATAATTCCACATACCTCCATCTCCTCACCCTTCACTCATTATCCTACATGTCTCCCCCACCACCTTCCTATGGTCCATGCTTTTGGCTAAGCCTCCCCATTCATCTTTTTCATAAGTCCTATATAATCCCTATCATAATCCACCATCTTCCCTACATAATCTGCATCATAATCCACTATTTTCCTCCATAATCCACATCATAATCTATTATCCACTAATCTATATCCCTTTTCCATGCATCCCCCTACCAACATCTATGAAAAAAATTGACATGGTCCATGCAATGACATCCATCTCTAGTGGGACTATCACCTCTCATGGAACTATACAATTGAGTCCCTCCTATCCATATTCCCCTTATCTTATCCAAAAAAAAAGTCATAAAAAAGGTAAAGAGAAATCCCTTCATCCAATGGTGAAAACCTAGTAAACAGGCGCTCTGGATAATTAGCATGATGAAAACCTAGGAAACAGGCGTCATGTGTAGGTTGATCTTCTATGTCACTTACACTTGGGGGAACAATGTCTCATCTATCCAACCTATCATTTTCATGTCATATCATTCTATCTTACCATCCTACCATCTTTAGCCATCATACCTCCGTATCATATTTCAGTTTGTTCATCCTCTCTTCCTCCTTTTGATCTTGATGAATATATAGGGTAAAAAGGGTTAAAACATGTTTTAGGTATCTCTTGATATACCTCATCCTATCTAAACCAATCCATCCCATCATTCCCTCTTGTCATAAGCTTTTCCATGAAAAATCCTAAGTCTACCACCTAGAAGGGGGCATGTTATTCCTATACAACCTAGTCCTTGGAGATCACATCCTAGCTCCTCATGATTCCTACATCCATTCCACTATATCTTATCCTTTTACCCATCCATTTATCATGATATTTCCATTCACTATGACCTATCCTTTCTATCCATCCATCTATCATGAGCCTTTTATCCCTTATCCTATCACCCACCCTTTCATCCATCAATCCCATCTATCTCCTTGCATCTAGACTTATTTTTCCCTTCTAATTGGTATCTAGCACAAAGGCTACCCAAATTCTCATCCATTGACATCTCAAAACATTTCAAAAATCCAAAAAAATCAAAACAATTCAAAATAAATACAAAAAATCAAAACATCCCCAAAAATTTTTAAAAAAGAATGGAAAAAGGTCCTTAAAAAAGACATAAAATCAAATAGCCAACAAAAATCCAAGTGATAAAATCAAACCAAATCACTTCTTCCAATCAAACCCATTCTTCTAATCAATCCAATCATTATCATGAAATCAAATCATTTCTTCATCAATCCTTAATCCATACCATTCCAATCACATCAATTATTTTATTCAATTCATCACATCCTTTCATCCAATCAAATCATCATATCATTCCAAACCACTTCTTCAAATCAAATCAATCAAAAAATTTCAAGCAATAATCTAAATGCAAGGAAATCCTTAATCCATACCAATCAAGTCGATCAATCTTGCCAAATTATCCAATCAAAACCTTTGGTCTTGATCCTAATATTGTTGTAAATCCAATCAATCAAAGTCAATCAATCAATCCTTGTGTTGATCTAGGGATATTTCATTCCCCACAATGACAACACTATCATCATCAATCAATCAGTGACTCATCGATTTACAGCTTGATAGGGGCAATACCTTGCTTGTTTTTGTATCATTTGTGCATGCTTGCTTGCTTCCTTGTGTGTGTTATCATTTCTATCTTGCATTTTCATCCAATCTGAATTAGTCCTATCTAATATTCATATCTTGTATCTAGTTAAGGTTATATTACGTTGGGGCACGAGACACGTCATCACCTTGGTCCTTAACCAAATTCCATCTTTCACTCCTCTTTCAAAACAAAAATTCATCTTCATCACACTCACTTGGTAGCAACCTCAACTCATTCACTCCAACTATTGGATTACAAAATATTACCTCAAACATAGATCACCCATATCACAATGTGGTTGCTAATGTAGTGGACACATCATTTTCCTCCATAGAAGTCTTGGTAAATCAAATACATGCACTAAAACAACAAGTTGTTGATATGCAAGTATCAGGAACAAAGAAAACTTACTCCATGTGAGAATTGTACCCATATCATTTTGATAAAAGCATATACATGCCTCCCTTTCCTCACAATTACGTTATCCTAAATTTCAACAAATATAGAGGGAAGGGAAGTCCAATATACAACATGTGAGGGAGTTCCATACTGCTTGCATAGATATTACATTTGAGCATACCTACTTAATGAGATTATTTCTAAGAATTCTCACAGGACAAGCACTGGAGTGGTTTTCCCATTTACCCATGGGGATATGAAAATGGGATGAATTAGCAGATAATTATGTGACACATTTCATCTAAAAATTTGAAAATGACATAACCATAGCAACATTGTGTTACACCAAACAAGAATAAGGGGAAACCTTCATATCTTTCTTTGAGAGATAGAGAATCTTGGCTAGTAGGTGTCCTTGTGAAATACCTAAAAAATAGATTGTACATATGTTCATCAAAAACTTAGTCACATAATTGAAATACCAACTACAAATCCATTGTTGTATTTCATTTTTTGATATTGTTGAGAAAGGTACTACCCTTGAGAAAACACTTATTGTTAAAGGGAAAATTAAAATCTTTAACAAGAACCAAAGTGCCCAAAACACCTCTAGTGATAAAATCAAATATTGGAGTTGAAACAAGAATGTTACAAATGATGGGGTTGTAGACACGAAGAAAATAAAAAAATTTGGCCCTACATTCACTCTTAAGGGACCTAATGTATTCAATAACCCACCACTATGCCGTATCAAACAAGGAATACAATTTAGAATAACCAAGGATGAGGACATCCAAGAAATTACCAACCAAGACACAAATACACTCCCTTAGGGGAACCCATCAAATCTATCTTGAGGAAGCTTTACAATCCAATGTCATACAACTTCCAAAATCCAAAAATTATTATTCAAGTCCTTTTAAACCATCTTGGTGGGATGACAATTCTTTTTATGTCTATCACTACATCAAAGGACATAAGACCTCATCATGTCGTCAACTTAAAAATATAATTCAAGATCTTATTGAAAATGGTGTCATAGAAGTGGACAATCTATAAGTGACCTCTAATAATGAACATATTATCTTTAAGAATCCTTTGCATGACCATGAAATGGGAAAGCCCTCTAGTTCAAGTACCAAGACTAATGACCAAGCCAATTCCACCCATGTAGTCCATGAATATACCATAAATAATGTCTAAGCCTTAGATGATAGTGTTGCCACAATTACAATCAAGAACCCATTAGGGTGTGTGATTACAACTCAAATGACTAAGGTAACCTTACAAGGATCTACTCCTAAACAATAGCAAAAATCACAATATAATCTTTTAGACAATTTGGGGAAGACACCCACACAAATCTCTATCCTTGAGCTGCTTCGCATATCCCCCAAACACAAAGCCATCTTGGATAAGTATTTACAAGAAACTTTTATACCCATGGACCTTAATTTCAATTAGTTCTAGTAAATGGTGGGATACTTAGTGAACACCCATCACATCACCTTCTCTAACCATGACTTGTTGTCGCAAAATCCTAACCATAATGATCCTTTACACCTTGAAGTATTTTTCATCAAACATAAAATCAAATGAGTCCTAGTAGACGATGGAGTGGGATTGAACATTTTCACCTCAAAATTGGTTACGATATTAGGTTTCTCTGATCCTTGTGTGGATTCATCCAAGAGTATTATCATAAAAGATTATGACAATGCAAAACATTCCTCTAAAGGTGTGATATCATTGCCTATCAAAGTTAGACCTACCATATTTGATACTAAATTATAATTATTAGATCTAGATCTTCCCTACAATATCCTCCTTAGCTGACCATGGATTCATGTTATGAAGTTCGTCCCCTCCACATACCACCAATGCTTGAAATTTCCCCATAATGGCATTGAAATCACATAGTAGGTGATCTCTATCCCTTTCAATATTGTAGAAACTTAAGAGGGACATCCAAACAACAAGTGCATGTCAATCAAGAAATCTCATCAACCACTTCATCCTAGTACATTAATCCTTCCACTTTGACCAAGGCATCCATTTCCACCATTCCATCTTCCAATTCCAAGATCTAGATTCAATACTTGGGACCTAGAGAGTATCGTATCGATGATTCATTTTTTGTTATGAACTTATCTACATCACCTAAGTTTACAAGTGAAGAAGTTAATGTTGCTAAGAATATCAAGACCCCTAAGGACAATGTTAAGTCAACTCCAAATCTTTGTAAGAGCATGCAAATAGATGACCATGCCAGGATAGAAATATTTTTCAATCCTTAATATCCTTCAGTCCTTGCCATGTTTACTCCATCCCAATCCTTTCATTTCCATGATAATCCCATGTTTGATCATGATATCTCTGATAATCCACTTTCTTATCATAATCCTATTGAGGAAATCCAAGATCATCCCTCTCCATCTCATGATTCTTTTCCTCCCACTCCATATTCCAAACTATCACCCTTCTATTTTTACCATCTTAAGATAGGGTATTCATCTCCTACCACTGCCTCTATTGAGCCTTCTTTCCAACTCTTTAAGGATGTGCAATCCTCCTTTGATGTTAATAGTGTCAAAAAGGATAGTCATAAAGAATCCATTGAGTGTATTTCCAACCTTATTTATGAACTACACATTCCTACCATTTCATCTGACTCATCCATCTCATCCACGTTCATTCAATTCATAAACATGCATCCACAAGTATCACCTCAAGAAAATAACAAGGATATAACTAAGGAATCCAAAGTGAAAGCACCTTCTTCAAATGGAGATCCAAAATATAAATAAGGAATGCAAAGAAAGAAAGATCGAGAAAAGTCCTTTAGTCAAAATCAAACACTATTGGATAATTTAAAGATGAAAATAAAAGTAAAGAATGAAAGCGAGCAAAAAATGATCTCCAATTATGCCTCTTTGTCCAAAATAGCAAGGATCATTTGTTGAAACAAAATATTAAAAGGTGATCTTGTGGATCCAAATTCTCCATCTTCATCATTTTCATCCAATTCATACACTATACCAAATCCACCCATATCCATACACCCATCATATCACTCCATCCCCTTTGGTGATGTTTCTCGATGGACCTTTGATGATGACCCTTCATGTACTGTAGCTCACTGGTTACCCAAACTCCTTTTCATGTGAATTCTGATGGCTCATGTAGTGTGCATGTTAGGAATCATACCCTAGCTCTCTTCGTCTGCTACATCAATCATCCTCTATATCCACCACTCACATCCTTTCATCCAACATGGTCATCCAGAAATGAGCCTAATTGATTGGGTTTGTACATCATAACAGAAGCATATGGATCTGGTGCTTCTCAACTTTCTACTCTTGAAGGTGAATTTCTATTAGAGCCTATCAATATCCTACACCTTCGTAAGTTCTACACCTAGCTTTTAGAGAGCCTTTTCAAAAATAAAAAAAATACAAAAAAATTGTCACCTTGATGAAAACCTAGCAAACAGGCATCTTGTGTGACCACAAAAAAGAACAAAAAACTAAAAAATTAGTAAAGAGAAATAATTTGTCTAATAGTGAAAACCACTTCAGTGGCACTTTGGATAAGTACCATAGTGAAATCCTGGAAAACAGACACCATGTGTAGTCATTATTTGCTCCATCATCTACCATCATTACATATTATTTCCCACATTCATCCATAATAAATACACCTTCATGCCTCCTCATTGTCATCCATAATAGTGCCTTGTTATCCCTCACATCGCTTGCAAACGATTGACATTATGCATCTTTTTCCTTCCATATCCATCCACCATAAGGCTTGTTTGCTTCCATCCCTAATAATTGGTCCTATACCTGACTAGGGGAAAGTACTAGACTTAGTATTGGAGGTCATTACTTCTAAAAATCGAAAAAAAAATCAAAACATGTCAAAAATCCCAAAATAATCAAAATATGTCAAAAATATAAAAACATCCAAATAACCTTCAAAAATCCCAAAAATAGTTTTAGGTCACATTAGTCAAATTCAGTCGAACTACATTGCCTCTATGATTTCACATAGGCAAGGCCATCATCGATGAGCCCCCAAGTCACTAGGTCAATCCCCTATGGTTTGTCGAGTTGAGTCAATCATAATAAATTATCTATGGTCAAAGTCAGTCAAACTACATTGCCTTTGTGATTTCACGTAGGCAAGGCCATCATCGATGAGCCCCCAAGGCACTAGGTCAGTCCCTTAGGGTTTGTTGGGTCTATCACTATCCATGTTATAATGAGTTGTCCCTTGCTAAAACTGACATTGAATCAGACATAAACAGACATCTAAGTCTCAACCAAATCATGAATCAATGGACTAATTATCCAGCTAGTATTCAATCCAAACCAATCAATTTCCTAATAGCTAAATCAACACTTGCCAGCCAATAAATGGTCTTATTCAAGAGGTTTTATTATCGAAAGAAGACTCACCATCTTATACTACTTGATTCATTTCTTGAAACCAAACCCAGTCCTATCATTTTTCTTATACAAGATGTGTCCTTCCTAAAACCAAACATCATCATTCATAAACCTTATCATTTTCCTTATACAGATGGTCGCATGATCAAAACTAGACTTGACGTCTTATACGACATGCTTCCCTTTCCTGAAACTAGGCACAATCAATCAATTAGTCAACCTTATCAATCCTATCATTTTGTTGGTCAATTTTGTCTTATCTTTTTTTATTTATCATTAGTCATGTTACTAGCCACCTCGAGGATGTCCCCAAAAGGATTTAAAGGAGCAATGATGTATCATTACCTACTTTTTCTTTGATTGTTGTTTGCAGGGTAAGTGCACCAATTTGTGACACAATTTTGATGCTAAATTAGAAAAAAAAAATGTCAAAATAAAGCATTTGGTGCATGCACCAAATTTGGCAAGCGCCAAATAGAAAAGATGTATTAAAACACAAAAAATGCATTTGTATCATCATTTTTATGTTCACCCACGACTTGGCTTGGAGGTTTTCAGCTCTGCAACTCACGCTCGCCAAACCTCTTCCAGTTTTTGCACTCTTAGCTTGGAATTATTCATGAGGATGCTGCCAGCATGTCAAAGAGGTCAAAGATTGTGAAGAGGTGTGTATTTTTATTGTTTTTATTTTGAAATATTTTTAGAATGTAGATTGAAATAGATTTTTTTAATAAAAAAATTTATAATTCTCAAGGAATGAATCTCCACCTCCGAACATTGAGAATTCACAATCACCCCCTCATGAAGAGCCTCCTATACAAGAACAACCTAAAACCCCTCCATCAATTCATAGGCATCCTCAAGGAACACAATAAAATATCCGAAATCAAATTAAAAATAATAAAAGAGACATTGAACGATTAATTGGAAGATTAACCGAGAATGTCGAAACCCACCCTTATAGGAGAGGGATTGTCAAATCGTTGAAGTCAATTGTATGTCATGTAGGAGAAATGAGCGAGAAAATAAATTTTTGGTCAAATAAGAGGCATGAGATGAGACAATTTTATGCTAGTGGTTTGTCATATGCAAGTATGGAAAAATAAAAAATTAGCAAAGCCGACTTATGTGCCCTATTTACAGACCCAAGAACCAACGCACCTTTGTCTCATGCATGCAAGAGGTTCCCCATCCATTAGTGCCACCATGAATTAATTAAAAATAAATTTTGGGAGTAGTGGTTGATGGTATTTGACTAACCTCCATGCAATAACAATGAGGTACCACAATACTTTTTGAGGAAACTCTATTGTGAGTTTGTCCTCAATAAAATTCCAAATTGTTTTGACATCTTAGAATTTTAGGGTAAAGGTGGGAGCTCCACACATGATAGACCTATTTCACGATGTAATCCACAGTTGGCACCGAGACCCTTGGCCAAACCCATGGTGGAGCATTTCACCATTCCTTCCATTGTTAAGGACGGTGTAGAAGTGGACACACTGGAGTTTGTTAGCTCGCTCACCCAAACCATTATACAATATGTGAGGCCTCTAGTAGAGCCTGATGTGGAGGAGATGAGTATGCCCTGAGCTCCACCCCACCATTTTGGCGCTTACGATGTTGTTTGCACATATGATTATCATATTTCTTGGGATGTAGCTACATAGCCTGCATCAATTGCAAATGTGATGGCTATGATAAATGAATTGTTGAATAATACATATGGCATTGATACTCAGGTAAAATTTAGCAAGTTCATTTAATTTTGTTTATTAAATTATATTTTGAAATTTAAGAATAACTAAATTAGTAGAATCAATATGATGAAATTTCAGGGTCAAATTGTTCATGAGACGTTCTCCATTCCTAAAGACCCTTATTCGTTCTCGACATTGATTCCACAATTATGCAACTAGTATTAAATGTATTATTAATGCATTTGAATAGTTGAATGTTATATTTGAACGTTTGTCTCATAGCATGCTTTGGATGTCAAATAGTTTCTTGGTGGAAATTTTACCTCCACACCTCGCAATTCATGTCCTCAAACAACTTTCACTCAAGTAGTCTCTATTCATTAATGGTGTTGTAAAATAATGTTAGCTAATTTTCTTAATTTTGTGTATAAAAATCTTAAAAAATGATGAGAAACACAAACATTAGTTGGTCTTGTGAGATCCTAATTATATTTACCATTTAATTTCCATCTCATTCTTCCATTCCTTTCATCGCGCATATTTTAACCATTTTATATCACATGTCCTAATCTTTAACACATGATATATTATACCGCCTTCCTCCATATTTCATCTTATACACATATCGTTACAAGAAACCTTTCCTTTTTCTCATTATTGATGAAATCTCTAATACATTATTACTACACACCTCAAGTTCCCAATTCATGTCTTATATTCAAACCTTAGACACCGCCTAATTCACTTTATGGTCTAATATTCCCTCCTAATTACTTCCCATTAACCTCTAGTATAGTTCACCTTAAAAATGTTTTATTATCCCATCCTAGCTCATCCAATTAATCTCTACTAGTCCATTCTATGTTCCATCACACCCTCTTGATCGTTTCACATTATCTTCTCCTAATTCACTTTTTTTTCATTTATTCCTTTCTAATCCTATCCCATTAACATTTAATAGTTCACCCTATTTTACATGATCCCCTCCTAGCCCATCCTATGTGTCATTATGCCCTTCTACTCCCATCTTATTGTACCCATTATTATTTCACCCTAAATGTTTCATGATCCCCTATGTTCCACCCTATCTTCCTTTATCTATTCTATGTTATACCATCTTTATCCATGTTTCATCCTAGATAACTCTTCTCTATTATTAGTACACACAGGTCGAGTATGCACTTCATGTACTATAGTAAAACCCTAGACACCTCCTAATTCACCCTATGTTACATTATTCCCTACTAATCAAATCCCATTAACCTCTAATTGTTCACCCTATATTTTGTTATCCCATCCTAGCCCATCCCATCAATCTATACTAGTCCATCATATGTTCCATTGACACCTTCTATTCCCATCCCATTACCCTCTCTTATTCCATCTTATGTTCCATTATCCCCTCTTGATCTTGTCCCACTATCTTTCCCTAATTCACACTATTTTCCTTTATTCCCTCCTAATCCCATCCTATTAACCTCTAATAGTTCACGCTATATTTTTCTATCCCATCCTAGCCCATCCCATTAATCTATTCTAGTCCATCCCATGTTCCATTATCGCATTTGACTCCCATCCTATTGTTCCCTCTATTATTTCACCATATGTTCCATTATCCCCCTGTTGGTCTTGTCTCTTTATTCCTTACATGCTATAGCACCTCCATCCAAATTTTATCCTATACACCATTAGAATAAATCTTTCCTTTCACTCATTATTGACCAAAGTTGTCTTCTCCATTACTGCTACACACCTCAACAACCAACTTTGTGTGCTATAGTAAAACCCTAGACACATCATAATTCATTGTATGTTCCATCATCCCTTTGAAAGATTCTAGTAACATAGTAATCCTCACTTCATTCATGTGAACTTCATTGTTGTATTATCATTATGTTGACATCATTCCCTCATTAACATTAGTTCATCAGCATATGCAATACGAATCTCAATGAGCACTGAACTTTGGCATTTGCAAGAGTTTGGACGATCCTAGTGGACTTATTACTTTCACCATTTTGTGATCTATAAGCACTATACTGTAGTTTCAACTGAGTCCAACCATTTACTCTTTCATTTGTGATAGTTATAAAGGGACTACCTGAACTTCTTTATATTGATGTTAGATATGTTGTTTCATTTGTAGTTATTGACACCAGACAGCCCTAGTGATGTTGGTGGCACAATGTACCATGGAGTTGTTGTAGCAATAGCCAGTTTTGATCCATTGAGAGAGGTATGCAATAGATTAGTTGATTTGACATTATATTTTCTCTTTTATGGTCTATTATAGAAAATGTTCATGATACTTTTATGTAGTTTAATTTCTATCTTGATGGTTGCTATAGGTGGTTGTCACTCCAGATCGTGGATGTGCTAATGTTGTAAATGTGCATGATGAATATATGTTTGTGGTAAGTGATTATATTTTGTTATAATTCATTCTACAATTCAATTTCTATGTATTAACATATTTACTTTTTAGTGTATCAGTTGAAGGTCCAGAGTGAAGAGAGGAGGACTAGTGAGCGTGTTCAAAACAAAAAGAGAACCAACAAGCACTCCATCCAACCAAATTTTGAAGGCAGCACGGGATCCTTTTCCTTCCCCTAGAGGGAAATAACTATGTATTAGGGTCATTTTTTGTATGCCTATGTGGCATTTTAGAGCATATGTTTTGTACTATCGATATATATGTGACATTTTTTGTCCATATGGCTCTTTTTTACTAAGGTTGTATGGATTTTTTGGATATATTTTATATACTTTTATCAATATATATCATTGTATAGCCTTACAGGTTTTTGATTAAAGAAAATTTTATTTTGCTACTATCATTCTTGAATGATGTTATCATTCATATTGTGTAAATTGTATGCTTGATTGTTGTAGGCATGGATTTTGTTTACATATAATGCTTAATTAATTACTATTGATTTCTCAATAAGCTCCATCTAATGTGTATTGTGTAAATAAGCTCCATTCCTAGTGGTTTGTATCCTTTGCAATGCAATTACTTGTGTTTCACTTATTCACATGTACTTTTCACTTATTCACATGTATACTTCATGTATATTGTGTGTATTCACATGTATGCTCCATACTTCCAATGTATAATTCATTAAATATTAAATCTATATGAACAATAATATAAGCTTGATTTCCAGATGCATCACCCATGTGTAATTATCACATTTCTCCCATATTTATCATTTAAATAAGTTTAAAAACCTCCTTCCATTTTCTATGTGTGAAATAACATGATAAATCATTGGGAAACATGGTCCTATAACTACTGCCACATCATGTTTTATAGCTTTAGAGAGAAAAAAACCATATGTCATGGATATTGAATATCCAGATCCAATGTTTCACTAGTAGGTTGAGTTTTGCATCTCAACAAGGGTACACCATTTGGTGACAACAACTGTGGTTGAGACTTTTAAGAGATTTAGCCAATTAAATGTAGCTCAGAGCGACTCGACATGTTTGGGTGCAAAAGAGGACCATGCCTAGTGTAAATGTACCCACCCAGATGCATTAAAACAGTTTGTTTAGTCACACGAGTTACAAAACAAAATTTGCACCACTTTGCAACTTTGCACTACTTGCATTTGACAACTTTTCCCTAAGAGAAAAGTCACCACCATGGGAAAACGCCTCTAAGATAGTGAAAACCAAGAGAGGTTATTGTAGAGGGGCCCAACACAATCCCATAGGCTCATACAAGAAGTTTCTAAGTGTCATGTTGTCTGAGTAACAGCATGCTAAAGCTTGCAGTCATTTTGCACTTTAGACTCTTAAAATATTCAGCCGGTTGAACGTAGCTCAGAGTGATTCAATGTGTTTGGGTGTGAAATCAAACCATGACTAGTGTAAACATACCCACCCAAATGTGTTGAAATAGTTTTTTTAGTCACATGAGTTGCAGAATGAAAGTTGCATCACTTTACAATTTTTCACTACTTGCATTTGACAACTTTTTCCCCAAGCAAAAAGTCACCACTATGGGAAAACACCTCCAAGAAAGAGAAAACTAGGAGAATTTATTATAGAGGGGCCCAATGTGATCCCATAGGCTCAAATGAGAAGTTTTTTATGCGTCACGATATCTAAGTAACAACATGTTGAAGATTGTAGTCATTTTGTACTTTGGACTCATAAGGGATTATGTCGGTTGAATGTAGCTCAGAGCAATTTGGCATGTTTGGGTGTGAAAGAGGACCATGCCTAGCATACACATACCCACCTGGATATTTCAGAATAATTTTTTTGGTCACATGAGTTGCAAAATAAAAAGTTGCACCACTTTGCAACTTTACACTAATTGCATTTGATAACTTTTTCCCCAACTGAAAATTTGCCACCATGAGAAAATGCCTATGAAATAGAAAAAATTGAGAGAGGTTATTGTAGACAGTCCCAACATGATCTCATAGGATCAAACAAGAATTTTCTAAGCATCACGGTGTCCTAGTAACAGCATGCTCAAGATTGCAGCCATTTTGCACTTTGGACTCATAAGGGATTTTTCCAGTTAAATGTAGCTCAAAGAAATTCAACATGTTTGGGTTTGAAAGAGGACCATTCCTAGCATAAATTTACCCACCTAGATATTTTGGAATAGTTCATTTGGTCACTCAAGTTGTAGAACCAAAGTTGCACCACTTTACAACTTTGCACAACTTGCATTTGACAACTTTTTCCCCAAGTGAAAATTCACCACCATAGGAAAAAACCTCCAAGATAACAAAAAATATGAGAGGTTATTGTAGAGGGGTCCAACATGATCCCATAGACTTAGATGATAAGTTTCTAAGTATCATGGTGTCCAATTAACAGTTCGTCAAAGATTACAACCATTTTGCACTTTGGACACCTAAGGGATTCAGTCGGTTGAACGTAGCTCGGAGTGATTCAGTGTGTTTGGGTGCAAAAGAGGACTATTCCTAGTGTAAAATTACCCACTTGAATGCATTTAAATAATTCATTTGGTAACTCAAGTTTCAGAACAAAATTTGCACCACTTTGCAACTTTACAACTTTGCACAACTTGCATTTGACAAATTTTTTCCCAAGCGAAAAGTCGCCACCACGAGAAAATACATTTGAGATAGAAAAAACCAAGAGAGGTTATTGTAGAGGGATGCAACATGATCCCATAAACTCAAGCAAGAATTTTCTAAGCATCACAATGTCTAATTAACAGCATGTTGAATATTGCAACCATTTTGCACTTTGGACTCATAAGAGATTATGTCGGTTGAATGTAGCTCAAAGTGATTCAGCATATTTGAGTGTAAAAGAGGACCATTCCTAGCATAAATATATCCACCCATATGCAATGGAATAATTTTTTTGGTCACTCAAGTTTCAGAATGAAAGTTGCACCTTCGTAATTTTACAATACTTGCATTTGACAACTTTTTTCCCAAGTGAAAATTCACCACCACGAAAAAATGCCTCTGAGATAGAAAAAACTGAGAGAGGTTATTATAGAGGAGCCCAACATGATCCCATATGCTTAGATGATAATTTTCTAAGCATCACAGTGTCAAAGTAACAACATAATAAAGATTGTAGCCATTTTTCACTTTGGACTCATAAGGGATTTTGTTTGTTGAATGTAGCTCAGAGTGATTCGGCATGTTTGGGTGTGAAAGAGGACCATTCCTAGTGTAAAAATACCCACTTAGACATGTTGGAATAATTCGTTTGGTCACTCGAGTTGCAAAATGAAAGTTGCATCACTTTACAACTTTACACTAGCATTTGACAACTTTTTCACCAAGTGAAAATTTGCCACCACAGGAAAATGCCTTCAAGATAGAAAAAACTAAGATAGGTTATTGTAGAGGGGCCCAACATGATCCCATAGCCTTAGACGATAATTTTATAAGCATCACAGTGTTTGAGTAATAGCATGCGGAATATTGTAGTCATTTTGCACTTTGGACTCATAAAAGATTTTGTCGGTTGAATGTAGTTCGAAGTGATTCGTTGTGTTTGGGTGCAAAAGAGAACCATGACTAGCATAAATGTACCCACTCAGATGTGTTGGAACATTCCGTTTGGTCACTCAATTTGTCAAATGAAATTTTTACCACTTTGCAACTTTATACAACTTGCATTTGACAACTTTTTCCCCAAGCGAAAAGTCACCACCACAGGAAAACGCTTTCAAGATAGAAAAAATAGGGAGATATTATTATAGAGGGGTCCAGTTTGATCCCATAGGCTCAAACAAGAAGTTTCTAAGCGTCATGGTGTCTCAGTAACAACATGCTAAAGATTACAGTCATTTTGCACTTTGGACTCATAAGGGATTATATCGGTTGAATGTAGCTCAAAGTGACTCGACATGTTTGGGTGCAAAAGAGGACCATTCCTAACGTAAAAATACCCATCTGGATATGTTGGAATATTTTTTTTGGTCACTCGAGTTGTAGAACGAAAGTTGCACCACTTTGTAACTTTACACCTACTTGCATTTGACAACTTTTTCCCTAAGTGAAAATTCGCCACCACAGGAAAACGCCTCTAAGATAGCGAAAACCAAAAGAGGTTATTGTAGAGGGGACTAACATAATCTTATAGGCTTAGACAAGAAGTTTCTAAGAATCATGATACTTGAGTAACAGTATGTTGAAGATTGCATCCATTTTTTATTTTGGACACATAAGGGATTTTGTCGGTTGAATGTAGCTTAGAGTGATTCGACGTGTTTGGGTGCGAAAAAAGACCATGACTAGTGTAAACGTACCCACCCAAATGTGTTGGAACAGTTTTTTTGGTCACTTGATTTATAGAATAAAATTTGTACCACTTTGTAACTCTGCACAACTTGCATTTGACAACTTTTTCCCCAAGTGAAAAGTCGTCACCATGAGAAAATACCTCTAAGATAACAAAAATTGAGAGAGGTTATTGTACAGGGGCCCAACATGATCCCATAGGCTTAGACGAGTTGTTTATAAGCATTGTGGTTTTTGAGTAACATCCCATTGAAGATTTCAGTCATTTTGCACTTTGGACTCATAAAGAATTATGTCGGTTGAACATAGCTCAAAGCGATTCAGCATAGCTCAGAATGATTCTACGTACCTTAGAATGATTCACAAAAAATAAACTCCATATCCTCAGTGCATATCTTTGACATGAACATTTTTGAATCTTATTAGGCATCCATTTCAAAACATTGGAATCAATATCAATCAAAAATGTAGATTTTCAATACAAAAATCTAGGAGGATTTTTCAAATGTAAATTTGTGTCAACATTAGGAATGTCAACAACATCGAGTATGGATCGTGTATCTTCAATCGAAGGTGCAATTGATGACATACCTTAAGATTGACATGTAAACAATCTTGTACCTCCAACTTGAGATGTCATTTGTGGAGTGCCTTCAAATAGAGATGTGTTTGTTGATGTACTTTCAAAATGCAATGTTATTGATGGTGTGTCTTCAATTGAAGATGTGATTTCTGATGTACTTGGAAAACCACATGTTGTTTCTAGTGTGTCTTCAACTAGAGATGTGCATTGAACTTCACCTATGGTTGATGATGTTCCCCCAACTTCAATATCCATTTGTGTCCTTCCATGAACTTTTTTCATTTGTCTTTTATTTTTCCAATTAGATATCTCTCTTAGATTGCACGGGAGTTTCTGGTTGTATGGGTTGCAATTCCTTTGCTTCACGAGCTACAATTTTTTATTCTCTTCTCCTTGCAATTTTAACAACATGTTCTTCTAGTGTTAGAGCCTGTGTTTGTTTCCTCAACATGATTTTGAATGCTACATGTTCACAAGCACACATAGAAAAAATGTAAGTAATTCATTTTATGAAACATATTGGTATCGTTGATTACATTGCATTTTATGAAACACACCAAAACATTTTATGAAAGAAGGCAGTGAGTTGTTTTGAATTATCAAACATGTCTATGCTACAATATTTTTCATACATACATCTACCTCCATACCGCAAGAAAATTAAGTAATGCATTTTTTCAAACATATCCATATCGTTGATTACATTGCATTTTATGAAACATGTTGACAGTGTTTTTATGCACTTCACAACACAGGTAATGTGTAGGTGCATTACCTCTCTTGAAAGACAATTTTTCACAATTGCAGAACACTATCCCAAGGTCTCTTGGATGTCAGGTTCTGATGATGCTTGGAATATTTCAGTTGTTTATGTGATTCGCTGGAATCACAAGGTGGACTTACGGATGAGTTACAAAGCGGGGAAGTTGGATCTACAAATAAAGTTCTTAAGATGGGAAAGTTGTTGGGTGTTTGCTGCAGGTTCAAACAATAGTCTGGAACTCCATTTCAACATCAGATTTAGCTTTACAATGTGCAATTAACCTTGCCTAAGGTTACTTATTAAAAAAAAGGGAAAAAGGGCAAGGAAGAGAGAAGGTTCCTGGATCTGAAACTATGAATGAACAGTGATCATAGATGCTACTACAGTAGACAAACTCCGTAAAGTGGGTTTTGTTTGGCCAAGAGGATCCTACAGTTACACAAAACTAGTGCAATCTTCTAAGGACTGCAAATTTTTAGTTTGCATACACACATCATAAACATGCAAGTGAACTAGGTTGTAGCAATCAAATAAATAAGCCCAGGCTAACTTTACACGGCAACTTGTCATTAACAAGTGCCAAAAGTATGGACTGAAAATTCATCAAATACTGAAACAACAATCACCATTACCACTTCCATTCAAGAAACTACAACTAAAACTAACTTGGAAGGTAGAACCATGCACACATAATGAGCAAACTCAAAAGTAACACCCATAGATCATGCAATGCTACTTTCTATTGTTGCAAAATGTTTTTACAACAGCTCTCCAACACTTACAAATGAGGGGAAGACCCCTATTTATAGTTTACCAAAGCCCAAATGAATGGCTATGATTGAGTTACATTGTGTGGCTCAAATTCAATTACATTAGGGCTTCACCTACCCCACAATATTCAGTAATTTAAAATACATCTTTGTATTCTCCCTATTCTGTCTTGTAGTGGCCAATCACTATAGCAATTTTGTCTCCTAGCTAATTTCCCTTTTACTGTAGCTGAAAGCTGCCTTCTTCCAAATAGAATTTCAGAATTCCTCATTGGATCAAATGGTTCTATCGATGGACCCATGGAAAGCTTCTTGAAACCGGAAATGAGAGGCCGAAATGTTGTTTTAGGAATGTTGTTTTGAAACGGTCGACGGAGCACGGAACTCCGAATGGAATTTCCCAGCTGCAATTTTGAAATTTGAAAGGTCGGGGGAGGATAAGACCCCATTTTAGCATCTATTTCAAAGTCTATTTTTGATTTGGAAGTGCGCTTGTACGTTCCGGAAACGTGAGGTCGGAATGCCGCTATAGGAATGTTGTTTTAAAACGGCTGACGGAGCACGAAACTCTGGATGGTATTTCCTGGTTGCAATTTTGGAATTTGAAAGGTCAAGGGAGGATAAGATCCCATTTTAGCATCTGGGTCGAAGTCCATTTTTTATTTGGAGGTGCACTTGTACGTTCCGAAAACTTGAGGCCGGAATGCCGCTATAGGAATGTTGTTTTGAAACGGTCAACGGAGCATGGAACTCCGGATGGTATTTTTCGGCTGCAATTTTAGAATTTGAAAGGTCAGGGGAGGATAAGACCCCATTTTAGCATCTGGGTCGAAGTCCATTTTTGATTTGGAGGAATGCTTGTACGTTCTGGATACGTGAGGTCGGAATGCCATTGTAGGAATGTTATTTTGAAATGGCCGACAAAGCACAGAACTCTGGATGGTATCTCCCAGCTGCAATTTTGGAATTTGAAAGTTCTAGGTAAAATAAGACTCCATTTTAGCATCTAGGTTGAAGTCCATTTTTTATTTGGAGGTGCGCTTGTACATTCCGGAAACGTGAGGCCGGAATGTCGCTGTAGGAATGTTATTTTGAAACGGCCGACGGAGTACGGAACTATGGATGGTATTTCTCGGCTGTAATTTTGGAATTTGAAAGTTCCAGGGAGGATAAGACCCCATTTTAGCATCTGGGTCGAAATCCGTTTTTTATTTGGAGGAGCGCTTGTACGTTCTGGATACGTGAGGCCGGAATGCCGCTGTAGGAATGTTGTTTTGAAACGGCTGACAGAGCACGGAACTTTCAATGGTATCTCCCAGCTGCAATTTTGGAATTTGAAAGTTTCAAAGAAGATAATACCCCATTTTAGCATCTAGGTCGAAGTCCATTTTTTATTTGGAGGTGCGCTTGTACGTTCCGGAAACGTAAGCCGGAATGCCGATGTAGGAATGTTGTTTTGAAACGGTCGACGGAGCACGGAACTCCAGATGGTATTTCCTGGCTGTAATTTTGGAATTTGAAAGTTTCAAGGATAAGACCCCATTTTAGCATCTAGGTCGAAGTCCATTTTTTATTTTGAGGTGCGTTTGTACGTTCCGAAAACATGAGGTCGGAATGCCGCTGCAGGAATGCTATTTTGAAACGGCCGACGGAGCACCGAACTCCGGATGGTATTTCCTAGATGCAAATTTGGAATTTGAAAAGTCAAGGGAGGATAAGACCCCATTTTAGCATCTGGGTCGAAGTCCATTTTTGATTTGGAGGTGCGCTTGTATGTTCTGAAGACATGAGCTCGAAATGTTGTTTTGGAAATGTTGTTTGAAACGGTCGACGAAGCACGAAACTCCGGATGGTATTTTCCAGCTGCAATTTTAGAATTTGAAAGTTCTAGGGAGGATAAGACCCCATTTTAGCATCTAGGTCAAAGTCCACTTTTTATTTGGAGATGCACTTGTACATTCCAAAGACATGAGCCCGAAATGCTATTATGGAAATGCTGTTTGAAACAGGCGACGGAGCACGGAACTCCGGATGGTATTTCCCAGCTACAATTTTGGAATTTGAAAGTTCTAGGGAGGATAAGACCCCATTTTAGCATCTGGGTGGAAGTCCATTTTTGATTTGGAGGTGCGCTTGTACATTCCGGAGACATGAGCCCAGAATGCTATTCTAGGAATGCTGCTGCAAAAATACAGTTTTGGAATTTTCAAAACTTCCTAAAACTTAATGAAACCTTTTCAGTTCACTTAGGCACCACAAAAACATCCAAAATCCATAGAAAATCTATCCCCAAAGTCAAAAAATGAAGGAAAAAGCGAATCAAGCGAGCGGGAGGGCGAAGCCCGGAAAAACCAAGACTTAGCAATTTTTTATTTTAGGGGCAAAATATGGTCAGCCAAAAATGAGACTTTGAAGGGCATGTTGACCAACTAAGACAGCAAAATGAGGGGCACACAAAATAAGACGGGAGCAAAGAAGCCCACCGAGAGCGAAAAAAGAGGGTCCCTGCCTACGGCGGGGCGTGTGTGCAAAATATGCACAACAAATGGCGACTCGCTGGGGGAAATGCTCTAGAGCATTTCAATGACAAACTGGAATCATGAACCCAGAATCTTTGGTTCTGATCTTCACGCTAGGGAAAACAAGCCAGATGCTCAACCAAAGGATCAAAATCACTAGTTAACCCAACCTTCAGTATGTTGAATATCCAAGTGTATGCAATTGCGTTAATTCTCATTCTTCAATTGCTGCAAGAACCTAAGCTTCATCAAGTTAAGCTACATAGTTTATTCTAACTCCAAAAGCATCTGGGACATTGCCTCGCTACCAGTCAAGCATCCATAGCCCCAACGAGGTTGTCGCTATGATTCTCCCGAACATTGCTCTACTACCGGCCAGGCATCCATAGCCCCAGTAGAGTTGCTCATATACCCCTGAAAAGATGAATCTCTCTTCTTTTGATTTTCAATATTTTTCTTTCTTTATTTTGTTTTTTTTCTCTTTTCAGTTCTTTTATTTCAACCTGCAAGCAATGAAGCTCGCGCTCAGGGCTAAGAATCACAGTGACGCTGGAGTAGAATTTTAGATTTTTCACTTAACTAGACTTCACAAAGGACCTACAATGACCGTCAAATTATTAAAATATATGAGAGATATAAGATTCCAGAATACTTTAGAATTAAACCAACCAACGACTTATCCACTTTGAATCAAACATCTAGATCGCTTGATACTAACAGAAGATCCTCACCATCCACTCTAAAAACTTGATTAGAGTTTGACAAAGAAATACATAGAACAACCCCAGGAAATAAGAATGATTATTGTGTGCACAGATGTGCCAAGCCAAAAGCAGAGAGACCCCAAGCAAAGCGGCAGCAAAGCAACAGCAAACGAAAAGCAAACACCAAAATGAGACAGCGAAAGAAAACACCCCAAAGCAAGCAACCTACAAAAAACCAACTAACCTAAGGAAAGTAGGAAAGCGGATTATTTACAGGAAACCTACACTACTCAAAACGAGTTATGTACAAAGATATTTACAAAGAAACTACGTTCGGGTAAGGCGAGCTGATGCTCATGCTCATTGGATTTTGCAGCGCGTGCACAAGCAAACAGGAAGTCGTTATAGTTCTCAACCATGCAAATTTATCCTTATGTTTAGAGAAAATAAATTCAATATTGCAGCATTCAAATTCAGTCACCTGACTAGGGAAAATCAGCAATTGAGGAGGCTCGCTAAACCCATGGTTAATCCATAAACACGTTTGTTTTTCCTCATTTCCATAATTAAAATGATAGGTACAACTATGAAAATTAATGCGAGAAAGGAAGGATAGAACCTGGGTGTCGTCACATGGAGGTGGCAACATTTGACAATTGAGAGTGAGCACCGCATCGTCAGTCTTTGCATCAGCAACCTCGGGTGGGTACAGTGGAAGGAGCAACACTTCAGTCATCAAGTCTGCATAAGGTAGGGAGAATGGATCAGAAAACACTTCCTCCACGTCTTGTGTAGGATCAACAATCCCCCTTGGTAGTTCTTCAAAAAGAAGTACTTCTCCACATTGATCATCCGCAAACTTGGGATCCACTTGATTGTTGTCTTGAAAAGGTAGCACACTGTCCCATCTCCTTTCCCACGTGTTGAACCTATCTTCATGATGCTCAATATCATGGGATGATGACATGTATGAATCTGTCCTATTGCACCCATCTGAATATGAAGGAGGATCCGCAACGATCATGGCAGAAGGACTCCAAGTTGCATCTTGTAGTCGACTGGGTGCTTCATCTTTGTTGGTAGCTATCTCAACACCCCCACCTTTGTCTTCTTCTCTTTGTTGTTCATGCATCTCATCATGACGCTCACTCATTTCCCCTTGCTCACTATCACTATAAACGGAGAAGGAACCCCTCTCCCAATCCGGAAACTCTTGTGCATCACCATTCGGAGGCTCAAGGAGTATGCCCCCATTGCTACCATCTTCTAGGATGTGTTCTTCCTCGGCATGAGCATACCTCTGCAGCACAAATCCCAATGGAAAGAAGTCATCAATTGTTGGCACCTCATCAAGGGGGAAAAAGATTACTATGTGATTTTCCCCCAAAGACTCGCCATAAAGCCCATCATCCATGGTACTCAAATGCTCTTGAAGAGGAAGAAATTCTTGAAGACTGGTGGACAACATTCTTGTTTGATCTACTACATCGCTTGAAAGCTCAAGACTGTATTTTTGTCCTTCTTCTATTGTTGTCCCAAGGTTGTCTTGAGGACTGCCTTCAGCTGAGTTGTTACTTGGCTCGGGCTCTTGATCCTCATGTTCCATCCTTGAAGCCACTGTAGGGAGTGATGTGCTCGGCTGCCTTGCTTATTCTCTGACTTGCTTCATGGCTTCTTGGCACAGTCCACATGTGAACTCAGAGTGGAATGAATCATGGAGCCTGCACCAATTTGGTAGCAGCAATACCTCCAAATCCACCTGAGATTTTAGCTCTGACCAATCCTTTGCTAATCTGGAGATGAACTGGTCATATCTTTCCGCTATTGGGTCCTCATCATCACTTTCTACTGTCCCAAGGTTGTCAACCTCTTCCTCTTGCTGATTTTCAGCATCTTCACTGGTTGCCCTAGCATATACTGCTGTAAACTTCACTGATTCATCCTCAACTACCAATGGCTCCCCTTCCTGAATGGAGAACTGCCCCTTACTGGCAAAGGAGAGGCTTTCCAACTCCATTCTTAGTGAACCTTCACCAAAGCTTTTTGTTGTCCCCAGAAAATCAGCTTCTCCTTCTTGATTTTCAGCTTTAGTGTTTGCTGTCCCAACACTAGTTTGTGGAAGATTTCTTGGTTTATCTTAAAGGTGCTATCCTCCAGATGCTGATATCTTTTCTACCATATGGGATGACTCATTCTCGTTGACAGGTGGCTGCTCCAACTTGTTCAAATTGTCTTTGAATTAGGTGATGATGCTTGCACATGAAGGACAAGTAAATTTTGAATGAGGTGCATTATGAAATCTACACCAACTTTTCATTAGTGCTTCCTCCAATATTGGTCTATCTTTTCTACCCAAACACTCTTGGATCAGCTCTTCAAATGCCTTGGCTTCCATGGTTGTCAATTCCTCCTCTGGGTTTGCAAGGGCCAAAGGCTGATAGATTTCCCAAAAGGGAATCTCTCCTTGCAAGACTCTTTCAATTCTGCTCAAGAAGGTTAGACACTCCAATTCATTGTGCCTGCAAGTGCAATGGATCCTACACTTATTCGCCAATGCAAATTGCTACAATGGTCTCTTCAATCTCCTATTTAAATCTGCATGTAGCTGAGCGATGTTGATTTGTACATGCTGCTCCATTTTGACTCAACTTCTTTTTGCCTTCAAAACTTTCTGATTTTATGTTTCAGCATTAAAAAAGATCTCTCTATCTTAGATTTCTTCTTTGAAAGCGCTCTTATCAACATCCAAAATTCAAATTTGTAGCCTCAACATGTCATGTTGCCCTCCTTCTAGCGCTAGTTTTGTTGATGGTGTTTTTATGCACTTCACAACACAGGTAATGTGTAGGTGCATTACCTCTCTTGAAAGACAATTTTTCACAATTGCAGAACATTATCCCAACGTCTCTTAGATGTCAGGTCTTGATGATGCTTGAAATATTTCAGTTGTTTATGTGATTCGTTGGAATCACAAGGTGGACTTACAGATGAGTTACAAAGCGGGGAAGTTGGATCTGCAAATGGAGTTCTTAAGATGGGAAAGTTGTTGGGTGTTTGTTGCAGGTTCAAATAGCAGTCCGGAACTCCATTTCAACATCAGATTTAGCTTTACAATGTGCAATGAACCTTGCCTAAGGTTATTTATTAAAAAAAAAGGAAAAAGGGCAAGGAAGAGAGAAGGTTCCTGGATCTGAAACTATGAATGAACAGTGATCATGGAGGCTGCTACAGTAGACAAACTCACTAAACTGGGTTTTGCTTGGCCAAGAGGATCCTACAGTTACACAAAACCAGTGCAATCTTCTAAGGACTACAGATTTTCAGTTTGCATACACACATCATGAACATGCAAGTGAACTAGGTTGCAGCAATCAAATAAAGAAGCCCAAGCTAACTTTACACAGCAGCTTGTCATCAACAAGTGCCAAAAGTATGGACTGGAAATTCATCAAATATTGAAACAACAATCACCATTACCACCCATTCAAGAAACTACAACTAAAACTAACTTGGAAGGTAGAACCATGCACACATAATGAGCAAACTCAAAAGTAACACCCATAGATCATGCAATGCTACTTTCTATTGCTGCAGAATGTTTTTACAACAACTCTCCAACACCTACAAATGAGGGGAAGACCCCTATTTATAGTTTACCAAAGCCCAAATGAATGGCTATGATTGATTTACATTGTGTGGCTCAGATTCAATTACATTAGGGCTTCACCTACCCCACAATATTCAATAATTTAAACTACATCTTTGTCTTTTCCTTATTTTGTCTTGTAGTGGCCAGTCACTGTAGCAGTTTTGTCTCCTAGCTAATTTCCCTTTTATTGTAGCTAAAAGTTGCCTTCTTCCCAATGGAATTTCAGCATTCCTCATTGGATCAAATGGCTCTGTGGATGGACCCATGGTAGGCTTCTTGAAACCAGAAATGAGAGGTTGAAATGCTATTTTATGAATGTTGTTTTCAAACGGCCGATGGAGCACGAAACTGCGAATGGCATTTCCCGGTTGCAATTTTGGAATTTGAAAGGTTAGGGGAGGATAAGACCCCATTTTAGCATCTGGGTCGAAGTTCGTTTTTGATTTGGAAGTGCGCTTGTACGTTCCGGAAACGTGAGGTCGGAATGCCGCTGTAGGAATGTTGTTTTGAAATGGCCGACAAAGAATGGAACTCCGAATGGTATTTCCCGACTGCAATTTTGGAATTTGAACGGTCAAGGGAGGATAAGACCCCATTTTAGCATATGGATCAAAGTTCATTTTTGATTTGGAGGTGCGCTTGTACGTTCCAGAAACGTGAGGCTGGAATGTCGCTGTAAAAATGTTGTTTTGAAATGGCCGACGGAGCACGGAACTCCGAATGGTATTTCTTGGCTTCAATTTTTGAATTTAAAAGGTCAGGGGAGGATACGACCCCATTTTAGCATCTGGTTCAAAGTCATTTTTTTATTTGGAGGAGCGCTTGTACGTTCCAAAAACGTGAGGCCGCAATGCCATCGTAGGAATGTTGTTTTGAAACGGCCAATAGAGCACGGAACTCCGGATGGTATCTCCTGACTACAATTTTGGAATTTGAAAGTTCCAAGGAAGATAAGACCCCATTTTAGCATCTGGGTCGAAGTCCATTTTTGATTTGGAGGTGCGCTTGTGCGTTTCAGAAACGTGAGGCCAGAATGTCGCTGTAGGAATGTTGTTTTGAAACGATCGACGGAGCACGGAACTCCGGATGGTATTTTTTGAATACAATTTTGGAATTTGAAAGTTCTAGGGAGGATAAGACCCCATTTTAGCATCTAGGTCGAAGTCCATTTTTTATTTTGAGGTGCGCTTGTATGTTCCGGAAACATGAGGTCGGAATGCCGTTGTAGGAATGCTATTTTGAAATGGCCGATGAAGCACGGAACTCCAGATGGTATTTCCCAGTTGCAAATTTAGAATTTGAAAGGTTGGGGGAAGATAAGACCCCATTTTAGCATCTGGGTCAAAGTCCGTTTTTAATTTGGAGGTGCTCTTGTATGTTCCTGAGACATGAGCCCGGAATGTTATTCTGGAAATGTTGTTTGAAACGGTCAACGGAGCACAGAACTCCAGATGGTATTTCCTGGTTGCAATTATGGAATTTGAAAGTTCCAGGGAGGATAAGACCCCATTTTAGCATCTGGGTCAAAGTCCATTTTTTATTTGGAGGTGCGCTTGTTTGTTCCGGAGACATGAGCCCGAAATGTTGTTCTGGAAATGCTGTTTGAAATGGCCAATGGAGCACGGAACTCCGGATGGTATTTTCTGGCTATAATTTTGGAATTTGAAAGTTCTAGGGAGGATAAGACCCCATTTTATCATTTGGGTGGAAGTCCATTTTTAATTTGGAGGTGCACTTGTACATTCCGGAGACATGAGCCCGAAATGTTGTTCTAGGAATGCTGCTGCAGAAATACAGTTTTGGAATTTTTAGAATTTCCTGAAACTTAATGAAACCTTGTCAGTTCACTTAGGCACCACAAAAACATCCAAAATCCATAGGAAATTTATCCTCAAATTCAAAAAATGAAGGAAAAAGTGAATCGAGCGAGCGGGGGGGGAAGCCCGGAAAAACCAAGACTTAGCAATTTTTTATTTTAGGGGAAAAATATGGTCAGCCAAAAATGAGACTTTGAAGGGCACATTGACCAATTAGGACAAAAAAATGAGGGGCACACAAAATGAGACGGGAGCAAAGAAGCCCACCGGGAGCAAAAAAAGAGGGTCCCTGCCTACGGCGGGGCGTGTGTGCAAAATATGCACAACAAAATACACAAAGCATTTTATGAAACATATTGATATCACTAATTACATTGCATTGCATATCTTTAAAACTTAAAGCATTACTTTACATTACATAACTAATGTGACTTATCAAACATTACATATCTTATCAAACATTGTTGTCACCAACCTAGGGTTTATAGTGAGCTTCAAAAAACCCATAACTTTTGACGCATCTGGTGAAAATATATGAAACTTGGTACTAATTTTTTGTAGGTCTATATGCATGTGCTGAAAAAATTAGGGTAGCTAAATCATCATTTTGTGTGAGTTATTGAGGATAGTTTGTTTCTTTTTGCAACTATATTGTGTAAAACCTAGTACTTTGAGGGATTTGTTCAAAATTGCTTCATGTAAGTGTTGATCAATGTTAAGAGGGGTTTGAGGGGAGTATTTGGAGTGTAGAAAAGTGCTTAGGAGAAAATACTTGTGTCAAACATAGGGTATAAGTTTTTGCCACCTTTGGAAACTAGAGAATCTTGTGCTTATTGTTATCTGTAACTCATAAACATGACCCTTCCCTTTTTTCAAACTATCATGCCTTATGTGACTTAGCCTTTTTATTTTAAATTCATGTTCAGGTAGGTTTTTGTTGTACATCTTGAAATCAGGTCGGGTGTTCATTAGTTTCTCTAACCAACTGCTTTATCGCCTATATTGTTATTTCTTTGGCTAGTCAGTGTTTAATGACTTTGTCCTAACTTACCATTTTCTAAAAAGGGGGGGCTATATCTATGTGAATAACCCGCATGATGAGTTGTCACATGTCAGAAGTTACCTGTTAGATTCCCCTATAAGTTGTATCTATGGGTGGTATTCTTTTAATGGTTTGGAATCCAAGCGGTGTTTTATTAAGTTACAAGAACTACCCGTTTTAGTGTCTAGAAGCTTTCAGTGATTAATAGAATGACAATGATTTTAATTCATAAACCATTGCATTATTTAGAGAAGGAAGTTAACATTTTTAGGTATAATATGAACAAGAATAAAACAAACACATGCATACAGTTCCATAGAGATAACAAAAGATATTGTATTTATATATAAGAAAATACGTCTATACATTGCATCGACACTACAAAATTGGTTGATTTGACTGCAAAAGTTGGTATTGATAGAAAAATATAAAAAGATACATTCTTGTTCAAACACAAAGGGTGAACATCAAGACTTAGATACCCTCAATCACAATCTAGAGGTGTTCAACCTAATTAGGGGACATCAAGTTATCATGTGATTGCAGGAATTAGGCAAAGAGTCCCATATCATTCCTCACAATTCTTGCAAGAAGAAGAGCAACTGCTTCCTCCACTGTCTTATTTTGAAGATTCGATGCTATACAAATAGCATCACCTATCATTCCAATTTGAGGATAGTGACTAAGGCCAATGATAGCTACATTGACATGATGATGGAATTTAGGCTGCACCAGACATTCCAATGCTCTTACTCCCCAGTCGCAGCAGCCAAAGGTCTTGATGACCGTGTACATGAAACACTCTAATATAGTGGTATTGTGCACATATGCCTAGCTCATAAATGCTTCACATAGAATACTACAAAGCACCTCTTCTTCCACCTCGCTTTGTATCACAAAGACTTCCTTCAGCTGATTTGACAGATGCTTGAATAGTGAGTTGCATTTAATCTCCTCCAAAATAATGAAGTCATTTGCAGAATCGCCATCACTTTGAGTGCTCACCATGTTGGATAATTTTGAATAACGAAGAGTGGTGATGTTGGTTGAATTTATAAAAGGTTGGTCGTGCATTGGTTCTTTTCTCTTAGATTTGATGGGATGATAGCTTGGCTTAAATTAATGGTTGATTTGAAACCAGCATTTAATCTCATCCTTAGCTGGCAGCATACACTTTCTATCATATGGTTTTCTCTTAAGGATCCACTAATTATTTATTTGTTCGAAAGGTTATTCAGTGGTCATTGGTGAAAACAAGATCAGTTTTCTTGCCCGATGCCCTTTCATTTGCTAGAATAATTATCTCAGTTGATCTCAGTGATTTCCAAGAAATGGTGAAGAAACAAGAAGTCTTCCAACTTAGTAACGGCTTTAGTGATCATTTGATGAAGGTGGTTTGCTATATATTAAGTAAATGGAGAAGGAATGGGAGTTGGTCCTCCAAAAATACACTTTGTGGTGTTTTCGAGAGGGATTTGGTCATTTATTTCATGTTTTAATAATTCATAATCTTTGAGTTGTGAATTTAATGAGATGCTAAGTACATTGATCTTTGTGTTGCATGTGTGATAGAGTTTTGTCTTCTTTATGAGATGAGCTTTATAGTATCCATTTATCACAATATGATCTTATTTCTTTTGATGAGATAGTCATAGGTCTTTTCAACCTTTGTGTTTATTGTTTATGGTTGTTGTTTGTGCACTCATGTTAGTTTCATATTTATGAACTAGTGTATGTTTCCTTTCTTTCTTTTTGGTTAAAAGCATACCCATGTTTATTTAGTTTCGATAAATTCATTACATATCATTCAAGGGAGCTGTACCTCCAAAATTCATAGAAAAGCCACAAATGCAGTTGTGGTCTTTTCAGAGTTGTTAGCGGGTTGATACTAGTGCTAAGCTGGGTTGGGAGTCATTTATTTTGAGCATATTTATCATGAGCCAATTCATTTTCTAAGAAATTTTTGGCGTCTCTGCTAGGGAGAGAAAAAAATTAGATTGAAAACATATCACAACATTTTTTACGTCATGCGGCAAGATGGTACTTTCTCATAATGATGTGTTTCATGTTTTGTAGCCAGATTTAGATTGGATAGGAGAAGAAGAATAAGACATTGTTTCATAATTGAATACGCTTGCTTGGAGATATAGGAGGAACATAGCATATTATATGTGAGTGAATCTTACCTTGGAAGAAGAGAAATAGTTGACCCAGTATCTATCTGCACCTATAATTGAACATCCTCCAAGGTCGGTATTCGTGTACTACAACAACCCTCCTCGTCATCTTGATCGTCAACCTAATCAATTGTTCCATCATCCATGGGATCCACCCCTTCCTCAACCTTGGAATCCACCTCTAGTTATCCACCACCTAGAGATTAACTCAATAATTTTCTTTTCCATCTTTTCACTCCCTTACAAGTTGGTGACTCTAATCATCCATGGCCTTGAATCTTTGGTGTAATCATATTAGCCCTCTTGCCTTGTCACAATATCATGACTTACCCATTGTTTCCCAAAAGTGATTTCCTAAATTCTATGGTCAAGATGCACAAGATCCTAAAGAACACATCTTAGATATGACTATAGCGAGCAAATTTTTGGGAATCCAAGAAGATGTTTTTGTAAGAATCTTTATCAATAGTTTAGTAGAGAGGGTGGCAGATGGTACAAGGGACTTGAAAAGGGAAGCATTACATGATGGAATATCCTTAAAACAAATTTTCTCCAATGTTATGAAATCCCAGTCAACATCGTAGCCACCCTACAACTTTTTTTAAAATCGTGAAGGATAAGGCCAAAACAATGAGGGATTTTGTGTACCATTTCAACCGGTTGCTTCAGTGAATTCCTGTTCCAAAAAGGCCCAGTGAGGAAATTCGATTTCACATATTTATTTATGCTTTGGACCCTGATATTCAATTGATCCTCAAAAGAGATAAAATTTAGGGAATTGAAAGAGCTCAATTGGAAGCGATAAGTGTTGAGGATGATTTTATAACTATGGGAAAGTGGAAACCAGGTGATAGTGTGAAGCCTGAAGTTAGTTGCAAGCTATCCCCTGAAAACCTGATTGAATTTCATGAAGAGGTAAAATCTCCTTGCTCGATTGCTGAATATATTAATCTAACAATCTTTAGTAGCTTGCAGTAGTTTAATGAAGAATGAGACCAACATTGTAATGATCATACCTTCATTTTATATACCTCATTTGAGGTTGAAACTGATCTTAGTTCATCTAGCAATGATGAAGATGATACACCACAAAAGAAAATGTCAATCATTTCTCCCTTTCACTTCAAGAATGAGTCTTTCTCTTCTAAGGTTGATTTAAAGGATCTAGTGCTAGATTTTCCTTCCATCCTTGAATATGAAGTTTTCTCCTTCATAGAAGTGGCGGATGAGACTACATTCTCTCATCTATAGGAAAATGGAGGTCTCACATGTGGTACTTCCTAGGAAGAGATGAAATGGTCAATTAATCCTAGAATCCTCTTTTCATTTTTGATGAATTTGAATTATATGACAATCCTCTCTTTATAAATTTGATCATTGATCAGTTAATGTCTAAGGTTGAATATTGGGTATCAATGGTTGAAAATGCTCACAATCAAGGAGACGTTGGGGAAAATACTAATCCTTTACTAAAGGAAGGTGAGAACTTCTAGATTGGTGTGCAGTCATAGGTTAGAAGTGAATTGGTTTCTACTTTTTCTTAGTCTATAAAGGTAATCATCTCTCATGGAAATAATTTGATAGTAGAAAGGTGTGATGAAGTTAAAAAGATATTGTTCCTGATGATAATTTTTCAAAAGGAGTGTCTGAGAGATTTAATGTCGAGGAGGAGTCTAAAACTCAGAATTTTGTATCAGAATTAGATATACCTAGATCGACCGGCCTCGGCTGTGGAAAGTGGTTAATAAAGGATGGCCTAGTATCGGCAGGGTGGCAAAAGGATGAAATTTTTTATGAAGAATGGCTTTTAGGAGGATTGTTGGGTAGCAATTGTGGAGTTCTCTGCATTTACACCAGGGTATTATTATTCTTTGACTTGCTTTGAAAGCTTTATGCCAAAGTGGGCCTTTTCAGGGGTGGATCATTTTTCTCTCAGCTGGTTTGTGGGTTCGTATGAGTTTTCTTTTCTTTTTCCCCTCTTGTAGGTTTTTCCTACCTTGTAAATAGCTAATTTTGGTTTGATGATTTTTGGTTTGTTGTTTGGTTTTGGCATCCTTCTCATTTTTACTCCATACCCAATGGAAAGGATTGATCACACATGCTAGGTTCTTTGTGTCCTTTACAATCCTTGTCCCCAATCAGAGCCACTGTTACTCATAAACATGACCCTTCCCTTTTTTCAAACTATCATGCCTTATGTTCCTTAGCCTTTTTATTTTAAATTCTTGTTCAGATGATGTTTTTTTGTACATCTCAAACTCAAGAGGGGTGTTCATTAGTTTCTCTAACCAACCGCTTTACTGCCTATATTGCTATTTCTTTGGCTAGGCAGTGTTTAATGACTTTGTCCTAACTTACCATTTTCTTAAAACATGGGCTATATGTATGTGAATAACCCACGTGATGAGTTGTCACATGTCAAAAGTTACCTAGTAGCTTCCCATGTAAGTTGTATATATGGGTGGTATTCATTTAATGTTTTGGAACCCAAGCAGTGTTTTATTAAGTTACGTGAACTACCCCTTTTACCACCAAAAAGCTTTCAGTGATTAATGGAACAATAGTGATTTTAATTCATAAACCATTGCATTATGCAGAGAAGGAAGTTAACATTTTTAGGTATAATATGAACAAGAATAAAATGAATACATGCATACAGTGCCACAGAGATAACAAAAGATATTTTATTTATATATAAGAAAATACATGTATACATTGCATCGACACTACAAAATTGGTTGATTTGACTATAAAAGTTGGTAACGATAGTACAAGACAAAAAGAGACATTATTGTTTAGACACAGGGAAAACATTAGTACTCAAATTCCCTTAATCACAATCTAGAGGTATTCAACCTAAGCAAGGGATAGCAGGTTATCATGTGATTGTAGGAATTGGGAAAAGAGTCCCATATCATTCCTCACAATTACCGCATGAAGAAGAGAAACAGCTTCCTGCACTGTCTCATTCTGAAGAGAAAACACTATACAAATAGTGTCACCTATCATTCCACTCTGAGGATAGTGACTGAACCCAAAAATAGCTACATTGATAGGATGATGGAATTCAGGCTTTAGCAGATGTTCCAATGCTCTTACTCCCCAATCATTGTGGCTAGAGGTCTTGGTGATCGTGTACATGAAATGCTCTAGCATAGTGGTATTGTGCACATGTTCCTGGCTTAGAAATGCTTCACCCAGAATACTGCGAAGCACCTCTTCTTCCACCTCGCTCTATATCAGAAAGACTTCCTTCAGCTAATCTGACAGATGCCTAAATAGCGGGATGCATTCAATCTCCTCTAGAACAATGAATTTTTTTTCATAATCGCCATCACTCTGAGTGCTCTCCATGTTGGATACATCTAAATTATGAAGAGTGGTGATGTTGGTTGAATTTATAGAAGGTTAGTCAGGCATTGGAATTTTTCTCCTAGATTTTATGGGATGATAGGGTGGCTTAAATTAATGGTTGATTTGAAAACAACATTTAATCACATCCTTAGCTGGCAGCATACACGTGCTATTATATGGTTTTCTCTTAAGGCTCCATTAATCATTTGTTTGTGTGAAAGGTTATTCAGTGGCCGTTGGTGAAAACAAGATCATTTTTCTTTCCCTATGCCCTTTCATTTTCCAGAATGATTATTTCGGTTGATCTCACTGATTTCCAAGAAATGATGAAGAAACAGGAAGTCTTCCAACTTAGTAATGGCTTTAGTGATCATTTGATGAAGTTGGTTTTCTATATATTTAGTAAATGAAAAAGGAATGGGGATTGGTCCTCCAGAAATACATTTTGTGGTGTTTTCAAGAGGGATTTGGTCATTTATTTCATGTTGTAATAATTCATAATCTTTGAGTTGTGAATTTAATGAGATGCTAAGTATGTTGATCTTTGTATTATGCGTGTGATAGAGTTGTGTCTTCTTTGTGATATGATATTTATGGTGTCCATTTATTATAGTATGATCTTATTTCTTTTGATGAGATAGTCATAGGTCTTTTCAACCTTTGTGTTGATCGTTTATTGTTGTTGTTTGCACACTCGCGTTAGTTTCATATTTATGAACTAGTGTTTGTTTCCTTTCCTAATTTCTGGTTAAAATCATATTCATGTTTATTTAGTTTAGATAAATTTATTGCATATCATTTGAGGGAGTTGTACCTCCAAAATTCAAAGAAAAGCCACAAATGTAATTGTGGTCTTTTCGGAGTTGTTAGTGGGGTGATACTAGTGCTAAACTGGGTTGAGAGTCATTGATTTTGATCATATTTATCATGAGCCAATTCATTCGCTAATATTGTCAAAACCACATTGTAATTTTCAACCAAGCCATGAAGAACATGAATTCAAGGAAGGGTTTGTGATGTTATATCTTGGAATTATTCACTGTTTCTTTGGAAATGAGGTACAACTTAGAAAGAAAAAAAGCATTTTCAATTGCGAAAAATTTTCCCTTTTTCATTTCTTAGAAAGGTAAATGGTATGAATGAATGGAAAATTTCATTAACAACTATGTCAAGTAACTTGAATTTATCTAAGCACATGATGAAGGTGAATTTTTTATGGAACAAAAAAATTACTGGAAACTTGCATTAACATTCATGAAAGCTCTTAGGTTTTCCAAATTAGTTGAAAATAAAAAATTTCACACAACCATCACTAATAATGAATTTGAATCTATTATGTCATGTTTTCCATTTTATATCTTCAAGCTCCTAAAAATTAAACTTTTACATGCAGCATCCATCTAATTTAATGTTGAATTCTATGTGTAACAATGAAGATTAATAAAATCATCAAATGAATGGTCTATAAATTGTCAAAATAAAACAAAAAAACTCAATATAAACATCTACCTAAAATGAAATAGAGTGAATTCCACTAGCAGTACTGGAAATGGACTACTATAAGAAATGAAAATAGAATTCATAAGCAAATTTGTGTAAAGTTGATGTCATTTATATAAGTTTAAACATGAATTCATCTTAATTATATCATGTTTTTCATTTTTTTCTTCAACTCATAAAAATTAAACTTTTTTATGTAGCTCCCATCTCATTCAATGTTGAATTCTATGTCCAATTGTTATTATTAATAATACCATTAAAGTAATTTAGTTTATATTGTCAAAAACAAACAAATATACTAAATATAAACATTTCAATTTACCAAAATGAATATATTACTTGAGATAATATAAAATGATGTAGAAACTTCAAAATGTCTTCTTCTGCGTTCTCTAGCATGCAAATTGGTGGTAAAAAGGTGATGGATCAAGCATAGATTGGTACAACAAGGAGTGAACTGCATAAAAAAGGTGTTTCTAAGTCGGATAAAGCGTTGAATTAGACAAAAGTAGAAGCATGTGGGCTTGAATCACCGGATCAACCCCTATTTTACCGTTTCAAAGTAAAACACATTTGGCACTTGCCAAATTTGGAGAGTGCCAAATGTGTTGCTTTGAAATGTTTTCCAAATATAGAGAGGAAGGAAGTGAGACTTGAGATATAGAGAGGGGGATAGGAGTGAGAGAGATTAATCTAGGTAGCATGGTAAGGACTGACACCTAAGACTGATAGACTTGAGAGGGATAGAGAGCTATCCAATTAGGGTGGGGGGAAAGACCTAACAATGGGAGAGGGTTTGGGAGGGATGAGACTTGACAGATACAAAAATACCAAAGGGGGGGAGAGAGGGAGTGTGGGAGAGGGGGTTGGAGTGAAATAGATTTGTCTAGGTAGGGTGGGAGGTACATGAGACCTGACAGAGAGGGGGTGTTAAAGAGGGGATTGGAGTGAGATAGATTAGTCTGGGTAGCATGGGAGGGAGGGAGACCTAAGAGAGAGAGAGACTTGAGAGGGGGAGAGAGTTATTTGTTGCAAATACAGTTGTTGTTGCACCAAAAGATCGACCTGTTAATGCCTGATATAACTGTTGGATTTATAAAAGATCCAAGATCCACAAGAGGCGGTTAAACCATGTCATGAAGCCCGAACACCACACTAGCCCATGTTGAGGAGATCAAGGGTGACACCTTGCAACAATCTCCCTAGCACAAGCTAGGGGTTCGAACCTGTGACCTTGGCTCTTATACCAATTGTTGCAAAGAAGATTATCATTGAACCAAAAGATCAACTTGTTAATGCCTGATACAACCGCTAGATTTATACAAGATCCAAGATCCATAGGAGGTGGTTAAACCATGTCACGAATCTTGAGCGTCGCGTTGGCCCACATTGAGGAGACCAAGGGCGAAACCTTGTAGCATTATTCAGTTATGGTGGGGGCGAAGACCTGAGAGAGGGAGTGGGAGAGGGATTAGGGTTGACCCTTAAACCATCTACCCTCTACCCTCTACCCTCTACCCTTAAACCCTTTATACCCTTAAACCCTTAACCCTAAACCCTTAAACCCTCTACTCTCTACCCTTAACCCTCTACCCTCTACCCTCTACCCTAAACCCTCAACCCCACTCTCTCTCTGTCTTATTCAATTAAGGTAGGGGGGAAGACCTGAGAGAGGGAGTGGGAGATAGAGGGATGGGATACCTAAACCCTCAACCCTAAACCCTCAAAACTAAACCCTTAAACCCTCTAACCTCTACCCTCAACACAATACCCTCTACCCAATACCCTATACCCTCAACCCTAATCCCTCAACCCTTAAACCCAACTAAAATCTCTACCATAATCCCTCAACCCTATACCCTCAACCCTTAAACCCTTCAACCCTCAACCCTTAAACCCTAAACCATCAACCCTCAACCCTTAAACCCTCTACCCTCTACCCTCTACCCTCAACCCTCTACCCTCTACCCTCTACCCTCTACCCTCTACCCTCTACACAATACCCTCTACCCTCAACCCAATACCCTCTACCCTCAACCCTAATCCCTCATCCCTTAAACCCTTAAACCCAACTAAACTCTCTACCCTAATCCATCAACCCTATACCCTCAACCCTTCAACCCTTGACCCTTAAACCCTCTACCCTCTACCCTCTACCCTCTACCCTCTACCCTTAAACCCTAAACCATAAACCATAAACCCTCTACCCTCAACCCTTAACCCCCATCTCTCTCTCTCTACCCTAAAACCCTCAACCCTCTACCCTTAACCCTTAAAACCTATACCCTCTCTCTCT